>OY855903.1:41767450-42194950 GCA_963693305.1 Meandrina meandrites
CTTGTGCTTACAAGTTGGGTATGAGATCGTTATTAATAGCACTGCGCATGCTACTGACTATGTACCACCTCATATCCAACGCACACTCGTGGAATAATTCTTAAATATTACACAGAAATTTAAGACAACAAAATAAAAAAATTTCGATGTTGGTCGAAAAAGTATGTTGACAGAAAAAATGATGACTACAAAGAGATTTCAGATGAAAAATATTTGAAAATGAAATGCTTACCATTCATTTCTTCATCATCACTGACTGAGATAAGAGCAAATAAAAAATTATCAGTTACAACATTGCATTATTTACATCACAAACACTGAACTGGAGTATTAATTTTAGTCAACAAACTGGAAATTATGCCCATACTGTAATGTCATTTATTAGAAATAGGGTCTACACAAATGTAACCAATAACATTACTGGCAATGAATTGGTACACTGACTCAAAGTCAATCTTGTTGCTGAATTCAACAGCAAAGGGCTACTTACTAACTATTGCAGCTTTAATATCATCATGCACTAAAGAAAATAATAAATGAAGGAGTTATGAGTTATGTAATGTCTTACATCAGAAACACATACTGAGATAATACAGAACTTAGTGTTAATTAATGTCAACAAACAGGAATATCAATAATGCTATAAATGTAAATTTACTAAAAAAAAATCAAAGGACTAACATTACAACGAATTCGCACTTCAATGCACTATTCAGTACAAAATGATCAATGACTACAAAGAGATTTCAGATGAAAAATATTTGAAAATTAAATGCTTACCATTCACGTCTTCTTCATCATCACTGACTGAGATAAGAACAAATAAAAAATTATCAGTTACGACATTGTATTATTTACATCAGAAACACCAAACTGGAGTATTAATTTTAGTCAACAAACTGGAAATTATGCCCATACTGTAATATCATTTATTAGAGATAGGGTCTACACAAATGTAACCAATAACATTACTGGCAATGAATTGGTACACTGACTCAAAGTCAATGCTGTTGCTGAAACAAGAATCTTGACAGAAAAAAATGTTGATTACACACAAATTTTCAACAGCAAAGGGCTACTTAGTACTACTTTTTTAAAAGAAAATAAACATCGAAGGGCAAAACAGCAGAAGCGTGGATAAAAAGTAAAATAACAGTCGTGCCAACGTGAGACAACTTGACTGAGAACATTGTTTAAAATTCATGTATATGTATACTTGAAAGGTATTTTTACACGACAAATGTCTGGATATTCATTATTTCTTTTAACTTTGCCACACAGATCGGATATTTAAGAAGCCAAATCAATGTTTTGATCGTCGAGTTGTTTCCCTGCATACAGCATGTCTGGGACGGCAGGACATAATGCACGTGCTTCAGGGACACACACCCAGGGACTCCTAGGGTGCCTCCTTGGGTTTTGACCTCTGGGCCAAAACCCTGCGGGGGCAATTTATATGATTATTATAATAATTACTATCTTTTTTTGTAACAACTTAGTTGAAACCTATGGAAGTAAACTGCCATGAATTACAAATCATGTAAAAAGGTGAATAAATTAAACTCCATTAAAAAAACCACATTCTTCATTCAACATGTTTCTTAATTATTTTTGTGCTAAGGCAGCGAAATACAAGATACAAAAACCCTCAACTTGTCGCACAACATTCCTTTTAGATAATGGTTTTCAGAGTTGTCCACTCTTTCTTGATTTCGTCTATACTTACACCTGGAAGACACGTGCTCAAAGATTGTGTGCACAACTCCTTCAACTGCCTGTCCATATATTTTGCTAAGTTGTGGTTCCACATCTCCTTATTGTCCCTAAAATAATGTACTAGTTACTCAACCTCCTTAGGCGCCAACTCTTTCTCCTCCTGTCCTGCAACACAATTTAAAAAATACAAGCTTTACAATGGCATTTTATTTGCATTTGCAAATAATTTCTTCTACCCCTTCTGACGCTGGCCATTTCTGGGTGTACACCAGAATTTATCACTGTCTATTTAGGCTTTTCATTGCTTCATTTAAGTGAAGTTTCTTCTCAGCACGACAGTGCACAGTTTTGAAATCAGAACATTTGAAAACAACAGTGGCCTGTGTGAGTGTAGCGTTATATGATCTGCTTGTATTGGGAACAATGGGCGGCTCGTAATCAAGAGGTAAGCACCAGACTGGAAAAACATATTCAAGGGTGAACTACACATCTGGAATTTCCCTTCACTGAAGTTAACAGCCTCTCACATTGAAAGTCAATTTCGCTTTCTTTTATTCAACATAGTCCCATCACACACAGTTCGCATCTGTAGGCTGGCCCTGTAACAATTGCCAACTTAATTCAATTCTTCTCCCACAGGCAAATTAAGGCAGCAATTCCAGAATTCAAAGACGTAAGATTTCATTTCAAGAAAGCTAGCCTGTTCCAGGCTCTCAGTCAGTGGAGCGCGTGAACAAAGGAGAACGGCGCGAGCGAAGCAGAAGAAAAAGTGAGGGGGAACTGGGGGAGAGGCGGGAAAGAGAGCCTGTAGGCATTGTTTTAAAAACCTCATTCCACCCACTTTGAAAGGGGAAACCCTCTAAATGTCAATGTCAAATGTTGAAATGTCACATCAAGTTGAATTGCCGATTTGAATAAGAATAACGGAAACAGTGACTATAAAATATTTGCCTATATTGTCTTTCCATATGTTTCGTAGTTTTTGCAAGTCTTGGATGCTTGCAATTTTATAAGGGTCCTGGTTTGTGCCTTTTTCAGGTCCATCTGAAGTGATGGTTTGGCTTGTCACAGGTTTAATTAGTGTATGTTCAACTACGAATATTATTGAATATTATGTCATATTTATTCTTCGTTGACATCGGGATTGTGGACTTTTGTCGCTGCCATGTATTTGTGAGCAATAAATTCCTCCCACCATTGTTGACTTTCTTTGTCCAAGTAGAGGGCATACTTCGGCAGGTCCGTCTTCAACTTATCAAGGCACATGTTGGTTGGGTCGGGCTTTAGAAGCTTTGGAACCCCAGTCGGCAGACTGTCCAGCAGTGTTAACCCTTTTCCCTTTGGTAGCCAAGACGGCGTGGTTGACCATTTCTTATAAAACAGTTCCGCCTTCCCATCATTGCCCAGCACTAGTTTAAATTGATGGTGCTGGCTGTGGCTAGAGAGACTGTTGAAAGCTGCTTTCTCCATCCATTGCTTTGTGTCCTCCATAAACGACAGGACACAAGCATTGATGGGTGGAGTGTAGCTCATCCCAATCTCTCGAAGCAGCTCCACAAGGGTCCTCGCATAGTGTTTGGACAGCCTTCGGGACACCCATGAGAACATTTGATCTATGTCCTTGTGCGTGTGGCCCACCATCCGCAGCATTGCTTTATCTGAAACCAAAAAAAATTATACCATTTCTAACTGAGGGCCAAAAACAAGAAATTAACAATCGAGTCTGTGGAACCAGAGAGGGAAGATTAGAAGGCAGAAAGAGAGGGAGGGAGAGAAGGAAGGAAGGTTGGAGGGTGGGATAAAGGAAGGAAAGGATGGATGGTTCTTATCATAATCAACTAACCTTCTTGAAAACCTTCAGCGCTACCATTAGAGCGAGAAAAGCAAGGATGAACCGGTTTTTGCATTCTTGACAACAGTTGAAGGGCCGCGAAAGAAAACGTCCCCCTCGAATTTTGGCAAAATTAAACATTGTCAAAAACATTCCAAATTTCACATGCGGGTTTGTTTATGTGTGCTTTACACTGACCTGTATCTCATTTCGTGTGTCTTTGCTTTCCTGTCGATAATTATCGTATGCAGAAATGAAAATAAAGTGCTTGCAGCTTTCATTCTTCACAGTCAGCCAGTAGTATGAGTTTTTCAACACAATGCGTGGTCATCTTTCTTCGTAGGGTTTTGTAAGTGTAATGGGAAGGCGAGAAGAACTTCAAACGCGCCATTACAAGAAATTGCGATGCCGCAGCCATGTTTTCATTTTGATTTGCCTTGGGGGGGGGGGGGGGGGTTAGAAAGGGACTGGATACCACATTGTGAGGTTGAGCTGACGTGTGAGAAAAGGAAAAAAGATGGCGATTTGCTTGTGAGAATAAAATGCTTTGAGTGCAACCGTCTGGTGGTTGAAGGACATCATTAAGTCTGGATACTCGCAAGTCAATAGCATCTCTCGAAGAACTGAGGGTTGTTCTGCGCTTTGTTTGCACAATAGCGCTATTTTAGGCGCTGGAGGTGAAAGTTGTCCGACAAAGGCAGGTTGATCCAGGCGGGAAGTCTAAGGCAGGTTTCTTGTCGGGAACTTTGTCAGCACGAGTTTTGCAATGTTCGCTGGGATGCTGCGGCATCAAAGTTGCCGATAAGCGAGCTGGTTTTAGACTTATCAAAATTGTTGGAGTGTTGCGGGCAGGACCTCTCCTGTCGACAAAATTCCCGGTACCTCATTAAATATTCATCGATCGATCGATCAATCGATGCAGCCGAAAACCAAAAAGTGCGTGAAGTCCTGTCTTGATTTCGCGGGATTTTTTGTAGTGTGTGTGATGCGATGATGCAAGGATTGGAGAAGTGAGAGCAAACAGTGCTTTACTGAAAGCAAAACTAAGATGTAGTATGAAAACCAGCGTTAAATTTAACGTCGACGGCGACCGCCATGCATGTTTACTTCGCGTTCGTTAAATCGGATCGACAGAGCGCGTGTCGTGTCACAAAAGTAGTCGAGTGTTGTGGAGCCAAACAAGAAAGAAAAAAAAACAGCTAACTGCAAGCACACTGGATGGAAAGCTAACCGCAAGCAAACCGAAGTGAAAGCTAACCGCAAGCAAACCGGAGTGAAAGCTAACCGCAAGCAAACTGCACTCAAGGCTAACCGCGGGCCTAGGGTTAAGCGTTTGGTTTATAGCTCAAATGCTAACCCTAATCCCAAATTTTAACCCTAAACTGAAACGCTAACCCTAAACCTTGGAGTTAGGGTTAGAGTTAAAGTTTAGGCTAGGGCTTAGAGCTTGGTTTAAAACAGCCGTAACTGGTTAACCGGTTAACCTTCGCTGATTTCATTGTTTCAACAAATGAAAGGCTTCTTTTGTTTATGCCTTATCCAATTAAGACGTTGCAAGCGAAAGCCGTGTTTTTTTGCATGCGTAATTTATGGAGAAAGAGACCAAACAACAGCGAAAGAAATACCGGGCAATGTTAAACACACATAAACAAAGCTACATGCAAAATTTGGAGTTGTTTTGACAATGTTCAATTTTGACAAAATTCCAGGAGGACGTTTTCTTTTGCGGCCTTTCAGTTGTCCATTTGGACGTATAGTATCACTGGCAGCTGACCAAACTATTGTATAAATAAAAACAAAATAAAAACAACAGTTCATGAAGTACTTCATCAAACGAGTGTCATATTTACCTCAGTTTTTTAATGCTACCTCTTTTACCAACTCCTGTCTCCAATGACAATCAATCAATCAATCGATCAGTAAAATTTATTTAACCTCCGAGCTGACGGGGCTTGACTAGGCCCCTAGCAAACATATGCTAATATGCCGAGGAAAACAAAATGACATATATATATACAGAACAAAAAATTAATTATATAAATAAGAATTACATTGAATTTTAAAAGAGACTGTGGCTGCGCACATCATTGCAAAAGGCCTGTAGTGTAGCAATTGTTCTTACTCAATCTGGCAGTTGATTCCAGGCGTTTGCCGCCCAGTATCTTAAAGATTTCAGTCCGTACTTGGTTGTATTGACCTTAAGCAAGACAATCTTATTAATGCCTCTCAAGTTCTTGATATTGTCCGTGACACAGAAGAGGTCCTTAAGATACACAGGTGCTATGTTATCAAGGGATTTGAATATTATAATAATTGTATCTTGAATGCGACATTGACTTAGTGTGTAGCCAATGCGGCTGCATAGAGAAGCAGAGCTAGACAAGCTTTTAAAATTCGACAATTGACACATTGATCATTAAGGATCTTTTGCACGATTAAAACAAAACAGTATTTGGGGCTTTTTCAGTTACCAGGTAAATGGAAAAATTACTATTACCTTTCTCTGTACCGAGAGTAACGCGTTGAGTAGTACATTTATTGTCAAGTTGCTGTCGTGAGGCAATTGGCAACAGTCTATAAATGCGTAGGACATGGTCCTGTGATTTACCAAAGCTCCAGTCACGTGAGTTTTGAGATGCCATGCACTCCCATCCACCTTTAATCAAAAATCACTAACAATTATTTATTTTTAATAATTGATTTAACATTACCTTTTGTTAATGACTTGAATTTAACTAGGTGTTCCTAATTAGTGAACTTTAAGACAATGCGGTTGATATTGAACTATAAAAGACATTCAAAACATGTTAAAGCAACCACCTCTCATTCAGGATTTTGAACACCGGTCAATCGATTCAAGCTCTCATGTCTGCATTGGGGACACCATCATCACTGAAGAGTGTGCGTCTGATATGGCCAAAGATTCCTGTTTGGAAAAGACAAGTAAAATAATTCAATGTGTAACTGTAAGACAATTAAGTCCATAGTATGAGCGAATATTACTTCAATCAGTCAATCCAAACAACCAATAACAATGTATAGTGATACTACACACTAAATGTTTTATGAGTACATGTAGTGGTGAATGAAAACTTTTTAGAAATGTTGCACATGTTGCTGGTCAAATCAGTTTTTAGGTTAAATATGTTCCAACTTGCATTAATGTGCTTCAACGTACTTTTCATGAATATATATTGCGATAACGCAATCTATGGTTCTAAATAGATTCACCACATTTTGCGATCGCATTAAAAAATGACTTACTATTCCTTTACCAGGTTTTGTATTATTGCAAACCGTCGTTTCAAAGCGTAATGCTAATGGTGTAAGTAAACACTTGTGAGAACAAAATTGTTCAAAATTATTCTTTGCGCGGAGGTCAGTTTAAATTAGTATAAATAAACCTACAAATGCATTTAAAGTTGAAAACTTAAAATTTCACAAGTCACCGCATGTTAGTTGCACATCCGGCGAGCTTCAATGATTCATCAGCCGCATGACCACTCACGAATAAAAATCAACAAACTTGTGATTATTACTATATCGGGACTGAAAAGTAATACTTACGCATGAAGGTTTGCAGTGTGGCCGCTAAAAAGGGCCTTTTGTTTCGGCCAAACAGAATGGCATCATCGCCATTCTGTACTGCAAACTCTTCTAATGCCATGAGCCGTAGCTGGTACGTTCTTGAAGTCTTTTTGTCTAGAGCCTGACTTTCGTTTTTGGCTGCGAGTCTCGCTCCAGCAGCAAGATTTGGCGCAATTAACCGCGAGATATCAATTTCGCGGCCACAGCTATTTAAATAACGCTCCACATTTGGGCTTCGCCCTTTATATCTTTTGCTTGTGGCCATGACCAGTTTTCACCAAAGATGAGATGCATGTAATTAATAACCAAAGAAAAAAGATACCAAAATAACTTCAATGAATCCAGATATTTGATTGGCTTATCCTGTAGGATTTCTACAGCTCCCTGTGGTGTTTAGCTACGCATTAACTACCAGAGGATAATCGTTCATTCCTTTACCTAAAGCTGCTGATCGTTCAAATATCTCATTGTCCAAAGCCTAGAAAGACAGAAATGAAAAAAAGAGCATTGTATAAGAAATCATACAATGGAAGTGCAAATAAGGATAAACACTAAGAGTGATATTTGGCAGATAATAAGTAAGCCCTTCTCTATTATTGCTAGCATGTTTTCCAGCATAGTTTGGCTTAACCAGCACTTTTTTCGGCTGATAATTTAGCATTTTCTGCCAATTCTCTGGCCAATTCTATCTATACTTTTGTTGTCAAAGCCATGACTTTGCCTGTTTCGGTGCTCTTACACATCTAAAGACCTTTAGGAAACTCCAATTCCCGAAGCTCTCAACACAAATATTGTCTCTCCATTATATTTGTACAAGGCAGTAGCTAGCTGGTCAGTGGGTTAATTTTCTTAATTTTCACTATAGTGTTTACTATAGCTGCCCCTGCTTTTGATATCCTGTTTATTAGATGTGTATTGAATACAAAGATTGTGTCAACGTTTCAAGCCTTTTATTGAAGTCAACATCCATGTAAGTAGTCAATGTATTTATCTGAAATTTGAGAATGAAATGTATTACTATCATATGGTATTGTATTGATATTCTGTGCAACAGCAACATATTGTATGTTATTAAATCTGTGATATTTTTGACAAAAAGGCCAACAGAAAGTTTTACAACAATAACCAAACTTGCATCAATGTAGTTGTAGACAATATAATGATCTGCAATCTATTTGTCCATAAATCAGTCAATATAAAGCCATTACAACTATGCAATAAATATTTGTGTAACTTGAACGTTTTGTATGTAATAAATTTGTGAAATGTTTTGGGAAATTACACCACAAACGCGAACTCGTAGATGCAAGACCTTCAAATGCTGCAAGATGCTGTTAGAAGATGGCGAAGCTCGAAGGTGACGCAACGCAGCCTCGTGGTTGCAAGTACCCGACAGCACTGTGTGTGCTCGCTTAAAAATTACCTGAGACAACCGTGCGTGCCTAGTTTCATCAAATCGAGAACACTTCACTCACTACAAACACACTTCTTTTTTTTTCCGTTTTTTATTTATTTATTTTTTTATTATTATTATTATTATTATTATTATTATTATTAATAAGGTGACACTTACAACACTTACAATACTATTGCGAAATACCATGCCAAACTTAAAATTACATTGTTCGGATTACATTTTCAAAAACTTGCGCATAGTAGTTACAATACGATACAATACACTACACTAACAACCAAAAAAAACAAGTAATAGTAAATAGATAACTCAATAAGTACAGGATTTGGATTAAAAAGTGTCTGTTCGGCGCTTTTTAGTACAACACGAAAGAGGCGAATTGTTTGCTTAGAAATCACACTTAACGAGTAAAAACACAAAACAAAACAGATAAGAATTAAACTAAAGAATTTTACCCCATACAGACAAAAACTGATGCAGTTTATTTTTAGCTATGAAGCTTTGTTTTAGTATTTCCAGCTTGTTCTGGAGACGAAGAAGAAAGCTATCAAAACATAAGTTGCGGTTACATGAGCTTGTGGAAAAGATGTGGTATTTGACGATAAGGAGAGTGACATTAAGTGCCTGCTTGTTTTGTATGTTATGCCATCCGTAAAGGACGGTGCATTCTGTTAAAGGAATGACTTGCTTAAGTTTTAGATACCACCAGCTGGTGAATTTTTCCCAGAAGGCTTTAGATTCAGGACAGTGGAAGAGCAAGTGGATTATTGTCTGCTTTTCGGAGTTGCAAAAAGTGCATGCAGCACTTTCAGTAATTCCAGCTCGGAAGAGGCTTGATTTATTTGGTAAGATATGGTGGATAATATTATACTGAAAGGCAATTAGTTTGGAATCTTTGGTTATCGTGAACGGTAAAGTATACACTTTGTGTATATTTTGTATGGTGAAACCGTGATTTAAAATTCTATTTTCTGATGTTGGTGGACTCACTTGGTTGCTTAGAAGAGTAGAGTAGGCGGTTCGGGTTGACGGGTGGTCCTGGGAGGGAAGTGGGGTTGGGTTAATAGTTTGGGGTGAGTTGAGTTGATTCCTTAATAGCTTCTTCCATTTTGTTGGAATTGCCGTAATGATGCTGTAGTACAGTGTGAAAGGAATGTTAATATTGAATTTGCGTGTAATTTCGTCCAGTGAGAGAAAAGTGTGATTATCTTTAAGAAGGTGTTTAACTCGAAAGATCTGAGCTTGGAACATGGTTTTATAGAATATCGGTTGACCGTTAACTAGGATACAGCTATTATTCCAGATGATTTTGTTTTGGATGTGGCAGTCGTCAGAAAACTTGTCGGTGTTATATTCTTGCCAATATTTGAGTAGCGTGCGGTAAAATGGTGGAAGGTTATCTAGGCGTAGGTACTTGATGTGATATTGGCATTCTGTTAGAAAGGTAAGACCACCATAATGCACAGTTGCGAATTCTGGGATTATTTTCCAGGCTGCGTTGGTGTTTTCAGTGATTCGCTTGATCCAAGCAATTTTGAGTGCTTTGTTCATAATATCAAAATCCATCATCTTTAGACCTCCTTGATTTATGTTACTTATAATGGTCTTTCTTTTTATTTTGCTGGTTTACCTTCCCATATGAAATTGAACGTTAGTTTGTTAATTTCTTTCACATAGGGCTCAGGAATTTCTAGCACAGAGGTGTTGTAAATCAGCTTCGACAAACCTAGAGTCTTAACTATTTTTATTCTACCATGTAAAGTAAGTTTTCTTCTTTTCCAACCATTTAGCGTTTTTCCTAATTTACGAATTTTCTCTCCGAAGTTCAGGTTATTTGCTTCATCTGAATTGTAAGAAAAGAAAACGCCGAGAGCTCTGATCGGTTCTTGTGGCCATCTAAAGTTGTATGGTTTATCTGTTTTGTTTCTCCAGGCGCCTAGCCACATTACCTCTGTTTTGTTTGTGTTGATTTCTAGGCCCGAGGTATGTTTGAATTCAGATAGGAGTTTTAATAGATTGGTCACTGAGACTTGATCGCTTACAAACACTGTGGTGTCATCTGCGAATTGCGTGAGTTTTATTTCTTTTTTGCCGATGTTAATACCTTTGATGGAATCGTTGTTTTTCAAAGCTCTAGCTAGAAGTTCGATACCGATCACGAATAAGAGACCTGACAGTGGGCATTCTTGCCTGACGCCTCGATGCAATTGAAAAAATGGTGAAGCGTGGCCGTTGTTCAGGACACAGCTGGATACATTGTGATAAATAACTTCTATCCATCTTAGAATGTCCGGGCCGAAGTTAAAAATTTTAAGTGCGGATAGCAAGTAATTCCATTCAATTGTATCAAACGCTTTACGAAAGTCTAGAAAAATTGCAATTCCAGGTATATTCACATTTTTTGTAAACAACATGATATCCTGAATCAGTCTAATATTTTCACCTATGTAGCGACCTTTCACATAACCTGTTTGGTCGGGATTAATAATTGTGGGCAATACTTTTTCTATTCTCTTTGCAATGACTTTTGTAAGAATTTTATAGTCTACGTAAGTAACGAGATCGGTCGCAAATTTTCTAATAAGGATTTTTCTTTGTCTTTTTTGGGAATAAGAGAGATAACGCCACGTCGTTGGCTAATCGATAGTGATCCGGTTTGAAAGGCGAAATGAAAACTTGACAACATTTCGGTTCGTAGCTCGGGCCAGAAGAAAGAATTTGTAGAATTCAGCCATAAAACCATCGGTACCTGGCGTTTTGTCTCTTTTGAAGCCATTTATTGCGTTTAGGCATTCGACTTACGTGATGGGACCGTCGCATAATTGTTGTTCGTCGAGGGATAATGGTGATACATTCTCGGTTTTGAAAAACGGGGACTCTTGGGAGTTGTTATTGTCAGTTTCTCTGGATTGGTAAATTGATTCATAGAACTTTTTTTGCTCTTCTAGAATTGCATATTGATCGTAGATGTATGTGTTATCATTTATTTTCAGTTTGTGGATGGTTTTTTTGGTTTGACTACGACTTTCTAAGTTGTAGAAATATCTGGTGTTGTGTTCGCCTTTCTCGTACCATCTTACTTTGCTTCTGAGGATCGCGCCTTTTGTTTTGAGGTGCATGATTTTTTGCAAGCGCAGTTTTGCTGCGTATAGCTCGTTTAAACTCTGGTTATTGTTCGGGTTGCTTTCTAGTTTTTGTTGGAGCTCATTTATTTTGTTTTGAAGTTCCACTTCTTCGTTTTTGCGTTTCTTTGCTTTCATTTTAGCGTACTTAACTGTGAACCCTATTATTTCCATTTTTATGAGATCCCATTTCAAGCCTTGGTCGTCAATGTTTTCATATTTGGCATTATATGCATTAATGTTTGTACGTAGATCGTTCACATACTCGTCATCTCTTAGTAGTGAATTATTAAACTTCCAGAACCCTGGGCCTCTCTTTTGTTTTTTAGCTTCAGCTTGAAGGTGTAACGAAATTGCAGAGTGATCGGTTTCTGGGGCATGAAAGATTTTGCTGGATGAGACAATATCAGCGAGCTCTTTCGAGATAAGGAAGAAGTCTAACCTGCACTGAATCTTGTGCGACTTGTTTCTCCAAGTATATGATTCAAGTTCTGGGTTTAAATGACGCCAAATATCTACTAAGTTGTTATATCTACATAGTTGTTCGATTTCCCTAATTACTTGAGCCTTCCTAGCAACCGGGTTTCCACCCTTTTTGTCTTTGTCGGACAAGGCGCAATTAAAATTGCCACCGATAATAACTTTTTCTTCTGTAAAATCTTGTAGCTTATGTTGCAGTATATTAAAGAATTTGGTTTGTTGGTACAGGTCATTTGGGGCATAAATATTGACCAATATTATGTGGGAATCGTCAAAAGATACGTCCAGGATGACATATCTGCCATTATTGTCCGTGATGTATTTTTCTACTTTACAATCGAGTTTAGGATTGATAAGTATCATTACTCCTTTGCTATTTGTTGAACCATGGCTGAAGAAAATTTTGCCACCCCATTCAGCCGACCAAGTGTCTGCATTTAGCCTAGAGCTGTGTGTTTCTTGAAGAAATGCGAAGTGTGCGTTTTGGTTGTGAATCCACCTGAAAACCGAGCGGCACTTTATAGACTTGTTTAGACGTCTGGTGTTAAACGAGAGGCACTTAATATCAAGGTTTTCAATGGAATTTATTGGAGGTGTTGGTGATTTGAATTAAGATTTGGAAGTGCGTAACGGCAATCTTAAAGTGCAATACGATTTTGACAGCTTTCTTTTGTCCTGTGGGACTGGGGCAATTTGCATACTTTGACATTAAAACATAAATCTGGAAAATTAAAATGGATGCAATGAAGGATAAACAAAAAAGACCTTGGATTGACAATAATAAACTCACCAATACGTTGGGACTATGCACATAAATGACACGAACAAATAAAATAAGACAAAGCTCTATAAATGGGCTTGAAAAATGCGCTAGATCGTGTTTCGGGCTGGATGCAGCAAGTTTTGTTATTGTCGGGTTGGCTACCTATTTGTAGCGTTTGTCCGACCGCTAAACTAAATCAACGAAAGCTGATTATTGAAAAAGTAAGATGCGTTGCGGAAATTGGATGTTGACGAACTATTCTTTAAGGGGGGATAACGTATTAAGCGTGTAATTTAATGGGAGAATGCATCAAAGGGTTTCCCAATGGGCCATAATTTCCCTCTTATGTAAAGTTTATCTGGTTGCGACTTACTAAATGATGCTGGGATCTTGTTTCTTTTGGCAGTTTTGAAGACGTCCATTTGCTTTCTTCTCTTTTCAACAATGCCATAGGGCAAGTCCTGGTACATTTTATAGTCCGTGTCTTTCAGTTGGCGGCCGAGAGAAAGAATTTGCTCGCAATCCTTGTATCGTAGAAATCTTGCGATTATTGCTCTTGGCCTTGCGTCTTTCTTGTTGTTAAGATGGTGAACTCGCTGAATCTCAACGCTTCTGGCATCCTTGTACCCGAGCTCTGTTTCAAGGAAATTGCAAATTACGGTTTCTGTGTCTTGGTTCCTGTTTGGGTCGGGTTCTTCTTCGATGTTTTCAAATTTGATGTTTTCTCGCCGGGAGTAGGCTTCCAAATAGAGATTTTTGTTTTCCAACTCTGCAATTCGTTCTTCTAGCTTCTCTCCCTTCTGTTGTAGCTCAGACAATATTGAGCTGGTCTGATCTTTGTATTCTTTAAGGCCTTCGGTGGTTTTCTTGTACTGGTCCTCTGCGAAATTCAAGCTTTCTTTCAGGTCGTTTATGTCACGATTGGTCGAGGCTTGAGCAAGCTCCAAGGAATGAATTCGCAAGTCCATCCTGGATAGCGTTTCTTGGAGGATCTTAACTGACTTTTCGATTGCGTCAAGCTTTTCTAGCTTTGTAATAATCTCCTGTAGCTTCCTGTCCAGGCTATCGGTCATTTCGGAATCTGACAGCGTTCTGTTCTCACCTTCGTGGACATGAGCGTTTTCGTTTCTTGGTTTCTTGTGATCGTGTGGTGGTAGACGTGGAGGTGAAGATTCTTCCGAGGATGAAGAGTGAAATCTTTTCTTTTCTATAAGTTTCCACAGAGTTTCGGCCATAGAAGGCCGGCAAACGATGTGAGTTTTAGCGATCGGACACGAAACACGTCTTTACGCTACCATTGCTCCCCAGTCTCACAAACACATTTCTTACTTTTTCAACAAATATTCTTTGTCCTTGTATGTACACACCCGGGGACTCCTAGGGTGCCTCCTTGGGTTTTGACCTCTGGGTCAAAACCCTGCGGGGGCAATTTATATGATTATTATAATAATTACTATCTTTTTTTGTAACAACTTAGTTTAAACCTATGAAAGTCAACTGCCATGAATTACAAATCATGTAAAAAGGTGAATAAATTAAACTCCATGAAAAAAAAACCACATTCTTCATTCAACATGTTTCTTAATCATTTTTATGCTGAGGCAGTGAAATACAAGATACAAAAATCCTCAACTTGTCGCACAACATTCCTTTTAGATAATGGTTTTCAGAGTTGTCCACTCTTTCTTGATTTCGTCTATACTTCAGCCTGGAAGAAGCGTGCTCAAAGACTGTGTGCACAACTCCTTCAACTGCCTGTCCCTATATTTTGCTAAGAGTTGGTTCCACATCTCCTTATTGTCCCTAAAATAATGTACTAGTTACTCAACCTCCTTAGGCGCCAACTCTTTCTCCTCCTGTCCTGCAACACAATTTAAAAAATACAAGTTTTACAATGGCATTTTATTTGCATTTGCAAATAATGTCTTCTACCCCTTCTGACGCTGGCCATTTCTAGGTGTACACCAGAATTTATCACTGTCTATTTAGGCTTTTCATTGCTTCATTTAAGTGAAGTTTCTTCTCAGCGTGACTGTGCACAGTTTTGAAATCAGAACATTTGAAAACAACAGTGGCCTGTGTGAGTGTAGCGTTATATGATCTGCTTGTATTGGGAACAATGGGTGGCTCGGAGCGCGTGAAGAAAGGAGAATGGCGCGAGCGAAGCAGAAGAAAAAATGCGAGGGGGAACTGGGGGAGAGGCGGGAAAGAGAGCCTGTAGGCATTGTCTTAAAAACCTCATTCCACCCAGTTTGAAAGGGGAAACCCTCTAAATGTCAATGTCAAATTTTGACATGTCAGATCAAGTCAAATCGCCGATTTGAATAAGAATAACGGAAACGGTGACTATAAAATATTTGCCTATATCGTCTTTCCATATGTTTCGTAGTTTTTGCAAGTCTTGGATGCTTGCAATTTTATAAGGGTCCTGGCTTGTGCCTTTTCCAGGTCCATCTGAAGTGATGCTTGTCACAGGTTTAATTAGTGTATGTTCAACTACGAAAATTATTGAATATTATGTCATAGTTATTCTTCATTGACATCGGGATTGTAGACCTTTGTCGCTGCCATGTATTTGAGAGCAATAAATTCCTCCCACCATTGTTGACTTTCTTTGTCGTAGTGGAGGGCATACTTCGGCAGGTCCGTCTTCAATTTATCAAGGCACATGTTGGTTGGGTCGGGCTTTAGAAGCTTTGGAACCCCACTTGGCAGACTGTCCAGCAGTGTTAACCCTTTTCCCTTTGGTAGCCAAGACGGCGTGGTTGACCATTTCTTATAAAACAGTTCTGCCTTCCCATCATTGCCCAGCACTAGTTTAAATTGATGTTGCTGGCTGTGGCCAGAGAGACTGTTGAAAGCTGCTTTCTCCATCCATTGCTTTACGTCCTCCATAAACGGTAGGACGCAAGCATTGATGGAGTGTAGCTCATCCCAATCTCTCGAAGCAGCTCCACAAGGGTCCTTGCATAGTGTTTGCACAGCCTTCGGGACACTCATGAGAACATTTGATCTATGTCCTTGTGCGTGTGGCCCACCATCCGCAGCATTGCTTTATCTGAAACAAAAAATATTATACCATTTGTAACTGAGGACCAAAAACAAGAAATTAACAATCGAGTCTGTGGAAGCAGAGAGGGAAGATTAGAAGGCAGAAAGAGAGGGAGGGAGAGAAGGAAGGAATAAAGGAAGGAAGGATGATTGGAGGGAGGGATAAAGGAAGGAAAGGATGGATGGTTCTTATCATAATCAACTAACCTTCTTGAAAACCTTCAGCGCTACCATTAGAGCGAGAAAGGCAAGGATGAATCGGTTTTTGCATTCTCGACAACAGTTGTCCATTTGGACGTATAGTATCGCTGACAGCTGACCAAACTATTGTATAAATAAAAACAAAATAAAAACAACAGTTCATGAAGTACTTCATCAAACGAGTGTCATTTGGATAATATTTACCTCAGTGTTTTAAAGCTACCTCTTTTACCAACTCCTGTCTCCAATAACAATCAGTCAATCAATAAAATTTATTTAACGTCAGAGCTGACGGGGGTTGACTAGGCCTGTAGCAAACATATGCTAATATGCCGAGGAAAAAAAAATGACAAATATATATACAGAACAAAAAATAAATTATATAAATAAGAATTACATTGAATTTTAAGAGACTATCTAGCTGCACACAGCATTGCAAAAGGCCCCTAGTGTAGCAATTGTTCTTACTCGATCTGGCAGTTGATTCCAGGTGTTTGCTGCCCAGTATCTTACAGACGTTAGTCCGTACTTAGTCGTATTAACCTTAGGCAAGACAATCTTATTAATGCCTCTCAAGTTCTTGATATTGTCCCTGACACAGGTGCTATGTTATTAATGGATTTGAATATTATAATAATTGTATCTTGAATGCGACATTGACTTAGTGTGTAGCCATTGGCAACAGTCTATAAATGCATAGGACATGGTCCTGTGATTAACCAAAGCTCCAGTCACGTGAGTTTTGAGACGCCACGCACTCCCATTCACCTTTAATTCAACATTCACTAACAATTATTTATTTTTAATAATTGATTTAACATAACCTTTTGTTAATGACTTGAATTTAACTAGGTGTTCCTAATTAGTGAACTTTAAGACAACGCGGTTGATATTGAACTATAAAAGACATTCAAAACATTATGTTAAAGCAACCACCTCTCATTCAGGATTTTGAACACTGGTCAATCGATTCCGATTGCCTGAGAAAAACTTGTGTTTGTTATTCTCGCGAATTACCAAGTATTCACCTGCCTTAATTACCTGGTACAAATTATTCGTTGTCCAGTACTTTGGGGCAATTTTCAAACTATATTTATTTAATTTTCAGTAGCTTTGTACCTTTGTGTTTTTCATGAGGTGGGGCAGGTTATGTTTTCCCTGGTCCATTCCGTCAATAGTGACCGCGAGATACTTTTCTGGGTGCACACTTGCTTTTAGGCCATGCTTGTAATATTTCTCTCTTTTGGCAATGTCGTAAAAGAAAAAGTGAAACAACCAATGGCCGTCACAGATGTCCGACAAATATTAAATACAGTAAAAATCCGCGAATAAGAACCTTACATTCTAGGTTGGCCCAAACAGGTACGTGCATAAAGGGCAACTAACACAATCTGTTGTTACATGTATCATTATGTTGTTATTTTTCCAAAGATGTTTCATTGTTGCTAACAGAATTTTTAGTGGTATTCGGCCTACCTTAAAATTCCAGCTTCCAGCTTATCTCAAATAAACTAGTGTATTATGAAGAGCGAGGGTGTGTTTATATTTTGTTAACATTTCATTAACAGAAGACACAGGTTTTCTCTGTACGAGCGAGATGAAAATGGGCAATTTTCGGTTAATTTTGTGACAGGAAGGACGCTAATTTGCCGTATTTCAAACTTTGCCCGATTTTGGAAAAAAATTAAATGCTGCTGACACTG
The DNA here is from genome assembly GCA_963693305.1 of Meandrina meandrites. Taxonomy (NCBI): domain Eukaryota; kingdom Metazoa; phylum Cnidaria; class Anthozoa; order Scleractinia; family Meandrinidae; genus Meandrina; species Meandrina meandrites. The sequence continues at coordinate 41,785,320 of OY855903.1, forward strand.
TTGACTCTATTTTTGAAAATGCTTTTCTATAGAGATTATATGGACAAAATATGAAGGAATTTGAAATTTCACGGGTGACGTCTGATTGTCGATAAATTCAGAAATTGGCTCTTAAGGTGGTTGTTGTTGAGGCCTCAAATGTAATAAATGTCCCTAAATGTAATAAAGGTCCTAAGTGTAATAACTTTTGGTCCTAAATGTAATAAAGGTCCTAAGTGTAATAACTTTTGGTCCTAAATTTGGCCCTAAATGTAATAAAGGTTGCAATTGTAACAACATTTGGCCCTAAAATACAATAAGGTCACTGACTGAGCCACACATAACGGTGAATAGCCAAATTGGAAGCCGCTAAATGGTGACCGCGTCCGCTTAATAGAGCTCTAATTTATCTTTCATATCGGGCTCTTTCATCGTACTGAGGTATGAAGAGCTAATTCCATGTCGCAGTAATCTCACAACACGCCTAAAACAAAATAACAACCAAAAGGGCAAATCTACATCCTAAAGTCATTAGCTTATGCAAAAATTAGTCCTTTTTTAAATGAATTTTTGAGGAATGAAAAACGGGATTCGGCAAAGCGATGACAAAAAGCTCGGGATGCGGGAATCGCGTGAAAAAGAAGCGGGAATGCGGGATCGGGACCCCCCCCCCCCCCTTCCAAAACCCTGATAAAGTGCACTTTTAACTCCCAAATGAAGTATTAGATAAGATAATAGACTTTGCATTAACTGGAACTGAGTTTAGTGTTATCACTACCTATATAGTTCCCTTTGTCAGCTTGGTGATCGCCTTAAACGACTTACAAGTCATTATATCTGTCAGCTTTCATAAGACGGTTACAACCATCGGGTCACTGCACGTAATGGCTACAATAGCATGCGCAAGTTATGCAAAGAATTTGGCCCAAGCAGCGGACTTTTATTGGCTCTTAAATAAATAATAGCAACTCCGAAATGGATCAACGCGTGGGTAGAGCTACTGCTTACAAGAACTGGAACTTGGATGTTTGTCACCACTAGATGGTGGAAAGGGCAAGGCAAAAAGTGATAAAAGGACGATCGTTTTAGGTCAAGTTTTGTTTTTACGTTTAGATAAGAAATCAGAGAGGCGTGTTTGCTTGATCTTCGAACTCCCGTCTGTTTCTTTTTGGTTTAAATACTGATAGTAATTAGTTGTTTCCTTTATGCACTTATAGTTCTTGTTACTCCCATTAATTCAAGATAAATGAATACGTAGTTGCCGTATTACTTTGAATATTTGCATACTCAGTAAATAGACTATAAATTGTAGACTTAGAATATTAATATGATTGAGCATTAAATTGACATTGGTCAAATGTACTACTTTTGTTTTACACTGAGTGACTACTGTTGTTGTTGGGCACTGGCGAATAAGATGTGCAAAATAAAGTGAAATTACGAGACTTGCTGAAAGCCTTCCATTTTATTGGATTCTGACTATTTTATATTTGATACATTCTGATCGGTATCACCGAAGTACATCTTGAGCTTTCTTGCCTTTGTATAAAAAAGTGCAAAAAGGCCAGCAGTTAAATCTTATATATTTATCACAATGACTTCATGTTGAGCCGAAGCTAATTGCTATTATTATACTCGAGGTAGACCTTTGTTTCATTTAGAGTCGAAAGTTATCACACTTAGGACCTTTATTACATTTAGGACCAAAAGTTATTACACTTAGGGCCTTCATTACATTTAGGACCAAAAGTTATTACACTTAGGACCTTTATTACATTTAGGGACATTTATTACATTTGAGGCCTCAACAGTTGTGAACTTCACAGTGGTGGATCTGTTCACCATTAACATCTGTCTGACTCTCAGGTAGGTAGGAGTGGTCAGAGAAGTTTACTGCATGGCTGGGATGATTTTTTAGATCTCTAATCTTCTGATGATACAGGTAGATGACCATTATAGATGGCAGCATGTCATTTGTTGTTTCATCTCTCTCTATAGTCGACAAAGAGATTAATCATATAACAATTTATTACTGATGTTTTCTTTATCTTGCTTTAAATAACAATAGCAACACTCAAAAGTAAGATCAACATACATTTGCATAGTTTTAAATCCACCCTTTATATTAAGCTGCAGGCTTTTTTATTTCTTTTCTCGTTCTCAGCAAGCCAAGACACGTCTATTGCATCCTTTCATATTAAAACAAGGGTTTTAAATGATCCGAGTTTTAATACTTTTATTATAATTGTAAATAATATTAGGGCACTGCAGGTGTTCTAATATTGAAGGCAATAACTTTAATCAGGAGGTTAATCAAAGAAAAAGTCAATAAGGAGGGGGGAGGAACAGAATTGTAAATCTCCCTCCTCCCTACTTTTTTAGCCATTCTCTCCCTCCTCCCTAAACCTTTACCTCCCGATAGCCTCAAAGGATACCTGATGTATCTACAGTAAGCGCTGGAGCAGAAAATGAATGAATTTATACTTATTTAAGAAGAAATATTACGTTATTTACATTTAAGGCCCAATGAGCTGAAGAATTGGTTCATGGTTCTCTCTTCTCATTACAGTACAGACACTCAAACCATGAACGCTATGGCCTTTTTTTCACTTTATTTGTACTTTTTTTCACTTACTTTGTAGTTATTTTTTACATTTTCCCAGAACTAACCAATCACATCCATGAACCGAAGCAATGCCACAGACATTTTTTCTCCTGTTTTCCATGTTTTTATTGTCCCACGCAACGTTTGACATGCTTTTCGGTGGAAAAAAGGCGGAAAAAGGTCTTGGCCGTTGCATTGCCTTGTGGCTGTGATTTGCTAGTTCTAAAAAAAGTAATAAAATAAGTGATAAAAAAGTACAAATAAAGTGAAAATAAAGCCTTGGCGTTCATGGTTCGAGTGTCCACACTGTAAAAGTAAATCATAAAATCTAGCTGGTGGTTTCACCATTCTACTTCTACATGAACATCCAGGTAAATTGCAGTGGGCTATTTGTTCTGTCGCATCATTATCACTATCTCTTTCATTATTATCGCCACTACTTACGTCGGTGTTGGGTATAAGTTACACTCTTTCTGCCATTGAGACGGGGGAAATCGCATGTGTTTTGTAGCATTCAAGGTTCACAGTCTTGGTGCCTTGCCAATTGAACTGTAGGCAGTCCTCCTTGTCTTGCATGAAGACTTCTGCAGATACTTCACAAGTGCCATCATGAAAGTCTTCATTCGTGACAAGGTGCATTTCCTCCTCCTCTGTTCTAAAAAATACAGAGCCCTTGTAGATGATTACTTTCTTCTTTGTAGCCTGAGTTGTAGCATCTCTTCCCTGAAAGAAAGACAAAAAATTTAAATCTATGTTTGGAGGTGGCTCTGATTCGTAAAGTCCAATGGGCAAGGTGGAGAATTTATGTTTCTTGTATTGCCACGAACTGTTGACACGCACAGCTTCCAGCCACTTTTTCTTGTAATCGTGTGGCTTTGCTATCTCTAGTGGAGGGAGGGGTACATGACTTGGCTTGGGGATAGATGGCATATCGTCGAACTTAATGAAATCTTGTAGAGTGCTTCTCATTGACAAGGGCTGAAATTCCACCTTTTTCTGCGAGATTAGAGTAGAACAGCGTACTTCCAGGAAAACAAAGTTCTTCTGGAGGAAAAGGAAACTTTCTCAAAACACTTGATTCAATGGCAAAGTCCTTTTATCTTAACGATACCTCTGCTATGTTATTCTGCGAAGTACTTGCCAGGTAGAGTAGGACAGGAGCATAAAAGTTCATGGGTGTGAGATTTTATGTATTCCTTGGCTTTGTCTCTAAGCTCTTTGGCGTTTGATCATGGAGTAAAAGGAACATTTCGCTTGGAACCATTTCGCTGGGAACCATTACACCATAGTATTGTGCTAAAAAGCGAATAAAATGAGAATAGTTGTCATTATTATTTTATAGTGCAGCAGTGAGGGTATAGGGGTTAGTATAAAAATGTGATAGAAGACAAACTATACAGAAAGGAATTACTCACGTCGGTATGTTACACCATAAAAATAAGAATAGTTGTCATTATTGTTTTATAGTGCAGCAGGGAGGGTGGATGGGGTTAATTTATCAATCTTTCGGTATAGTGGTGAAATTCTGGTCAGCTCTGTTGATGAAAAAATGTTACTTCTTTCTTGATTATACTAGATATCACAAAAATGTCATCCGATAATAGAAAATTTATTAAGCTTACAATGAAAGAACATTCACTTTAGGAAATAAAGGAGAATTACTTAATACATTGTTGGTGAAGTGTTTTACTATGTGATGGAACTAAAGAAGTAAAGTGAAAAATGTCTACCTTAGTGTCTACCTTAGCAAGGCCATGAAGAATGTCACACTGACAGGTAATTAAGACACACCCACACACACACATACCCACCTAAGGTGGTTTGTGGGGACCGGTCCCTAAACCTACGTTACGGGGACCACCTAAAATACACGTGCTGTTGCCCTACTCCCATGTCTATTTGTACACTTGGCACTAACCTATCGTGATATCAGGGATATTGCCGTTCTTAAAGTTTTGCCCCATACGCACACTGGTTTACAAGGACCAAAAATTCCCAATGTGTTTGGTTTGTTCCATACTGTGACATTGCAAGGACCGCCTAAGAAAGATGGTTTGTGGGGACCAATTCTTGAACTAGTTACAGGGACAAAAACTTTTTTACTAAGTTTGAACATTAAACTGGGCCACATGATTCTGTTTTAGCTTAGCTTTTCCACCCGATTTACACACCTACATTACGAGGACTGATTAGAAAGGCATTCATTTAAAGCAAGGGGGTTTTCCAAATCATTTTCAAAGTCAAAAGATAGCATATGAAATTATAACACTTTCACACCAACTCATTGTTGAGAGAGAGAGAGAGGGAGGGAATGGGGGTAAATAAATTGTTGTTGTTGTGGGGGGTGGGGGTGATAGAGTTATGACGTAAGTTAATTGATTAATGCTGCAATAGAAAAACATGAAATACATTTTGTCCGAGATAGTCTAATTGGCATGTGTCGGGGGTAAAATGTCGCATGTCAAGGGTAAAAGTGAACTTTAGATAACCTATAAAACAACGAAAACAATAGTTTTTTGGACCTGCAACATTTTAGCGGAGCTCCTAGGCGGCCCAAAGGGCCGCAGAGCGGAGCCCCATAGGTTTCGTGCGAACATGGAAAATTGTAAAACCATGCGTTTGAGTTTTCATGGTCATCGTGGCAAGCGGCATGGCTCGCGGGCGCGTGTGCTCTACATGCATACATACGTACGAAGTTGCCCAAAATGGCGGCCATACTCCAGAAAAAGCTTGACCTGGGCAGGCCTCTTACATGTTTGATATTGGCCATCCCACTTTAGTTAAAAAATACCTATCGTAGAAGTTTGTTTTTATATACTTCAGAGATATTTTCTCACATCAAAAAAATGATCTGGACATTTCATATCAACTTAAACGAAGTGATTGCATGAAAAGGCGGCAAATCTTTGGTACGCTGTTCACCTTTAAGCTGAATGAAAGACGCGAAGAAAGCTGTTGGAGAACTTAAGTCTTCATGAATATTTCTCGCTCCATTTACTCATCTTCATCATGGAAACTTATGCCAAATGATTTAGGACAACCTTGTAACAGAAGGATCCAACATAACTGCAGACTTGCACATTATATTTGGACTAAAAGGCATAAAGAGCGATGTCCAGGGTTTGACCTGCGGCTGAACAAGGCTGAAAATCACTGAATTGAGCTCAAATAAAAGTGAACTCAGAGCTGATCAAGTTCACTGAAGTGAAGGATAAAAGACTGTTAAAGGCTACACTGATGGAAAGATAGAAATTGATCTTCGCTAATAATTCATGTAATTTATGCGTGGTGGTGTTGGAGTAAGCTTACAACGAAACTGCCGTGTTCGTCTCCAAATGCAAATTGGGTGGTTTTGAGGTTGCAGTGAAAACTGCCTCGCAAAAATAAAAATAAAAGATTTTGATCCAAATAAATGTGATATTTGTTCATGGGTATAATGGTCGACTTTTACTGAAAATCGGTGAAGGTCCAAAATTTGCCTTATCCGCTGTTACGCAGACAGCCTCTTAAGATCTCGGAATCGGCAATTTTCAAGGCAAAAGACAATCTGTGACAAACATCAATGTCTCCTACAATGCGCAATTTAGCATCCTTGCTATCGCTTGTCTCTGCTCGTATGGATCAATACAGGAGATACATGCCAAAGGATTTGCACTTCAAGAGAAAGAAATCTTGTTTTTGACTAAGACCTTTCCTAGGCTGGCCAGAGGGGAAATTGAACTTCAAATGGATACGACGGGAAGCGGTGATTATTTCTTCGATATTGTCGACACTGTCGCCGACGAAGAACTATATGAAGAGTTTTTTTGACAAGGGACACTTCCAAGAATACCTCGGGTATAATTGTGAAGACCTGAAACAGAACAATGTTAACATCGTAATTGTTTTAGTTGTTTAGTTTCGTATTGAGATAGAGACCGGTGATTGTTCATTTTATCTCGTTGACACTGTTGCCGACGAAGAACTTATTGAAGAGCTTTTTTCGGACAAGGAACAATTTCACCAATTTCTCCCCTGTAATTTCCTGGAATGGAAAATGTAGTAAAACTAGTCAGTTTACTATCGTATTTTATAGTTGTTTTGTTTCATATTGACAATAGTAGAAACCGCGGCTTGTTCCCGTGAAAGAGTTATCCAATGACACCGCAATAAGCTGACATACCTGTCAATAGGAATAAGAAAAATAACAGAGAGTTTCATTGATAACACCGATGTGATGGGAAATCTTCGCTTCCTCACATGCGATTTTGCTGAAAATGTGCCTTCTGCGTGATATTGTTACAATGAATAAAATACGTAAATATGAAAGCTTCAATCGCGTTATAAAGGTTGCTAGTACAAGAAAGACTGTTTGAATTTCGCGCTAATCTTTCCTTGCCCAATAAGAACGCGTATATAAATTCAATTAACACATTGCAGGGCGCAACTCTCTAATGGCTCTCGGAGCCGCTAGCCTATTGTTTTCCCTTTCCCTCTTAACTGGATCGCTACTTAAGCATATGTGACAGCTTTTGGCAGTCATATTGTGTTACCTGAAACTCTGAAATTCAAAATGTTCAATCTTAAACACCCCAGATGCTATCGAGCTAAAACCTTTCAACAAGATATATATTTAGGACATCTAATAGCCAGTAAAGGATAAAAACTCAGGGGTTTGGGATTCTGGACTTCAGAATTTTGATTACATCATGTGAAAACCAAGAATTTACTAGATAACATACTTGAGGAAATGTTACAGTGCGACTTCTTCAACCAAGCCCACCCAACAAAACTTTTTATTAATTAGGGAATGAAAATCTCATTTCAATAACAGATTTTGGACAAAAAAGTGATCTTAAGCAAACTGTACACTACAGAGGGGATTGACATTTTATTGTCATTTTCAGCATTTAACATGTTTAGCCTTGACCAGCTGGCAGTGGTCAATTTGCAGTAAATTTGGTTGTTCGGCCTTGGTTGGAGAAGTTGTGCTGTAAAATTACTACTGGTATTTTAAGATAAGATATTTCTTCGCCCCAAGGTTCCTCCAGTTGCTTGTGTTGGAGGGACCCCTGAAACTAAACAAATAAAAGACTATTGTCACATACTGACAGATAAAGTTTAATGTTACTTGCGATAAATGAGTCCTTTTGTAAGTATTGAAAGTAGTTTAAGGACCACTGAGGCTTCTAGGGTTTCTCATAATTTTAACGTTTAATTCCTAGAAAGTCACTGAAGACTTACAATATCGCAGGGTTCAAGCACGAGGGTTTTCCTATCCATAAGGTTTAGTGTGCCGAACATATGTCACACTTAGTAACGCTAGCTAATGTCAAGCTTGAAAGTTCTAACATCCTCCCCCCTGTTGACCTGTCGAGTGACACTCAAACTTAAATGTAAGACTGGTCAACACTATAACAACAACAAACTAGAAAATTATTGTCCAATGTTCATTTGTCCACAACTAAGATTAACTCTTCGATCCATCCCCTTCTTCTGTTCTCTGCATCCACAGCAGCCTGCCTTCTCGGATTTCTTCTTGGTTGATGAACCACAGGGTTTGGTTCTGGACCTGTATGGACTCCTACATGAACACACATCTCCACCACGAATCTCCAAGGGGTACAGATGCTGGATCGGGCGCCTCAAAACACTACACCCTCTACCTACAAGCTTGTATTTCCTTCAGTTTTTCAGGTTCGACTGCTTCATGGTAAATGTAGGAGGCCTGCAGGATTCTTGCATTTTTTCAGGGCCATTCCTTTTGAAGGAAATCAGCCTCCCTGGTTCAATTATTTGGTTTGGTTGCAAGAACCAAGCCTTTCGCCGATTCTCGCCAACCTGCTCTCTTTTTATAAGTAAGCGGAATTCATTTGGATTCCATTTACTGTTGCTAACAAGGGTCTAATAGTTATTTATTTGTTAAACGAGAGATTTTTCTTGTCAAAGTATTGTGTTCTTAATAAATTATTGCAGTGATTTTATTTTATTGGAGCGCACGCTCGTATGACATCACACATTATATGTGATGAAAAAGAGCAAATTAGAACTCTGTCGGTTGTTTATCTACCTATTTGTAGTATTGTTTTCATCCTATGTCTTGTCTAAAAGCACTCTAAAACTTCCTGAAACTTTTAACTTTTGAATGAAGAGGTCAAACTTGTTTCATTTGTTTTAGTATTGCCAGCTAAAGTTCTGCGTGTGCGGGCAATATTGACGTCAGGAAGAGGAATTGTAGCGTGCGCTATTGCCTCGTAAAAACTGCACGTAGTAAGCCACCTTAAAGTTGCAAGCAATACTGTATTAAGTAGTGCTTGCCAACCCGGCCAATCCTTTTTCTGTTTTCCTAACATGCAAACTAATGAAAAGTTTTGTTGTCATCATAAGGGAAATATTTTTTGGGCAAAAGTTGTTATTAGCCAATAATCATTCAATCATGGTTCGATCAGTATTTATTTCAGCATATTAAATATAATCCTAAGCAGTACAGTATTATCTAGAAATCAAGTAGTGGCGCCGTCACTGAGCCGCTGGAACATTGACAGGAAAGGTAGCGCCATGAACTTTTGGATGTACTTGTAGGTACGGTTGTCTGCCTGGTAGGCTGGCTCCAACCCCAACTCTTGAACCTTATTGAAAAAAAGAAAACAATTTTTTAGCGAGAAGCCTTTAATAAAAACTCTTAATTTCATTAAGTTTGATTGATACCATTAAAAGAAGGTAAGTAAATTTTCGGAGAAAAGCAATTGAAAACTTATTATTTTTCACTTGTATGTCATAGTAGTCGTTGTGCGAGTCTCGCATTTCAAGCTTCGCCTCCGATTGTTGATGGCTATCTTTAGTAGTACGGCAGTGCAATGCGGTTATTTCCGTACCAATGACGTAATGCTTGCAAGTGTTAATGTCGGCCTAATTTATTTTCTTCAGATCTCTGAACTTGCTTTGATGAAACAGCCAAAAGATTCACTTCAACTGGCTAAACCGACAAGAAATAGTCGCAAAATTGCAAACAAATTAACGACCGTCGCTTCTGGCGAAATAAACATGCAGAGTCAACAATCTTGTTTTTCACGTTGCGAAAGTGAAAGCTTCAACGTCAGCGCATTCCATGGGTGAAGCAATACCTTTATAGTGTATTTAATATTCCCTTGAAAGAAATAAAAAAGGCGGCCAGCTTTTTGCTAGTCTCCTTTGCAGCCGTTGTTTGGGCTCGTCAGGCAAAAAACAACGGCTGAAAAGAAAACTAGCTTTTTGGGTGTGCAGTCAAGCGTGTCGCACAACTTCATCGACAGCTATTCTTAGCACGGCCGTGGGAATATCGGTACTGAGGATGTTATGCTCACAAGTTAGGGCACGTTTCTGCTTCCGGTTGCGAAATTAATATTGTACCAGTCCAATCAAAATTGTCATGTGGTTTGGCCGAAATGCACTGCATGGTTACTAGAGTTGTTTGTTTCTTGCGTTTGTCGAAAGAAACTCGTTCCTGCTTGCAGAGAGGTTTCTTTTTTATATTGATGATGAAAATAATGTAGCCATTTCAGAAACCTGAGAATACTTTGTTCTTGTTCCATCTGGCCATTCCTTTGCAATTTCTGGGTCAATTTGGCTTTCTTAGTGGGCGTGTTTGCGATTTTGTGATCATGTTTACGGTAAATCAGGGTAAATGTTGTCAACAACTTTCAATCCATGTTCTGATGTACTTAGCGGTTTTCTTTCGGATTGGAATGAAAGGGGATGGATAGTTAAACATCAAGGTAACCTTAAAAGTGACTACCAGATATTTTTTTCTGTTTATTTTTGAAGAAATTACTGACGTATTTTTTGTCTTCAACAGTATGGTTTGATCGATCGGTTGCACACCATAGTCATATTTACAAGGGAAGCGGCCTAATGTTTAGAACATTTGCTCAATTTCTTGTTAAATTGTTTTTTGAGTTATTTTTCCAAAACTAGCTCTTAGTCGGCACGATGGACCGTGCACATGTACCATGCACAAATAGTAGTAATGGGGGACCCTTTAGGAAGTAACCAATCAGAGAGCCGTATTTAGCCCACGTGACGGCTCTAGACCAATCAGAGGAGAGCGTGACGTCATTGGGTCGCCTAGCAACCCAGGGATTGGAATGCGGAAGTCATGTGACCGGAAGGGGAAGTGACGTGAGCGGAAACGGAAACGAGACCAGAATTTCAAACATGATTTTTTTATTTTTTACCAATGTTTACAAGAAGCATCTACAGAGGACGGAAATAAAGGATACATTTCAATTGTCTTTTACCTATGTACGCGCCCTGACTACAATAGCCTTAGACACCATTACCCTATTCAAAAAACAAGAGCCCTGTGGCAATGGTAAAAAGAGGAAACTAAAAAGTACAAGACCAGAAGGGTTTGGCTTAACAGCACTTGAAACTCCCACTTGAAGTATCTACAGAGGCTCGAAAGAAGACAATAATGAATACACTCAAAGCTGCGACTGTCTCAGGAAGTTGCAGAAAACAAAGTGTCTGAAAAACAAGTTGTTCTTGATTATCGAGTGCAAGTCACTAAAGTTTGTTTAGACTTGCTCAAGGTGAGTGCAGAAGAAAGGCGAAGACGTAACTAGATTCTTCGTGAGCTGGAACCGAAAAAGAGAATCCTATGTCATTTGAACAACAAAAATGCGACGAAGCCATGGCTGCATATACTTTTCATTCATCTCCAGCTTCTAATTCTCTTCTTCTTCCATTTCGGATGCAGGATGGAATTACAAGATCAATACAACCACTGAATGCATCACAGGTTTGGGAAGCAACGGAGGTTATTTTGAATGCATGGAAAGATTACCAACCAACAAAAGACGAAAGAATGAGTCATGTACATGGTTGGAAGTCGATACTAGGGAGTTTCCAGGTCGCATCCGCTCACTGCATGCACGGACCCTCAAGGCCTAAAAGAAATCTTGAGCAGGTGGGGTGCATGGTTTACCACAGGAGTTTTATGGATTGCAATGACAAACAACATGGGTTGCTGTTTTCAATCTCGTGTTGTCACAAGAAACCAAGTAGTATAAGGCGTTACTTGGGGTAGTAACCAATCAGAGGGCGAGACATTTCGGCTCGATCAATCATAAAGCCGGATATGGGTCACATGACCAATAAAATGGCCGCTTTGATTTTTTAGCCAATCAGGATGACTTCCGGGAATGACGTCACGGCCTCGCTTGGGCGTGCATAGTTCATGAGCCCCGCTTGGGCGTGAATAATTAATGAGCCTCGCTTGGGCATGTATAGTTAATGAGCCTGACTTTTGGCATTCGCATCGGCTTAATTTTATCATCAAGTAAATTCAGATTTTAATAAAGGTTAACGCGCGTTACCGCCCGCCGCTCGCTAGCAGGGAAATCATGAAAATCAAAATATTTTTTGTTGGATATGTAGTACAAGTAAGCGAGCGATCGATTGTACATGTACAAGTTCTCGCTGCCCGCACCACAAGTGTGAGCAAAACTTGTGAACAAATTGATGCAATGAAGACGAACAACAATGCTCGCGTGCACTCGTTTTGCGAGTCTTAAATTGTGTCAGCTTCGGTTCCCAGGTAAGTTTTAATTTTTTTTCCCGAACTGTTTTAATTTTCGCTGAACTGTTGTCGTTCATTTAAGGACCTTGAAAAAATTGTTTTTCCTTCGAGAAGAATGGCAAAACGAAGCGCACGCCGAATTATATTTTTGCCGAACGGTAAAATTACAAGAGAGCCGCCAACACATTCGTCTAGGGTTAAAAACGTGAAAACTTTCGTTCGATGGCTAGTTTTAATTGTGGCTGAACTGTTGTCATTCATAGTTGGACGTCGTTCGAAGTGAGGGCTGTGAAAAAAATTGTTTTTCCTTCGAGAAGAATGGCAAAACGAAGCGCACGCCGAATTATATTTTTGCCGAACGGTAAAATTACAAGAGAGCCGCCAACACATTCGTCTAGGGTTAAAAACGTGAAAACTTTCGTTCGATGGCTAGTTTTAATTGTGGCTGAACTGTTGTCATTCATAGTTGGACGTCGTTCGAAGTGAGGGCTGTGAAAAAAATTGTTTTTCCTTCGAGAAGAATGGCAAAACGAAGCGCACGCCGAATTATATTTTTGCCGAACGGTAAAATTACAAGAGAGCCGCCAACACATTCGTCTAGGGTTAAAAACGTGAAAACTTTCGTTCGATGGCTAGTTTTAATTGTGGCTGAACTGTTGTCATTCATAGTTGGACGTCGTTCGAAGTGAGGGCTGTGAAAAAAATTGTTTTTCCTTCGAGAAGAATGGCAAAACGAAGCGCACGCTGAATTATATTTTTGCCGAACGGCAAAATCGCAGCAGAGTTGTTGACGTATCGGCTTAAAGTTTAAAACGTGAAAATTTTCGTTCGATGGCTAGTTTTAATTGTGGCTGGACTGCTGTCATTCATAGTTGGGCGTCCTTCGAAGTGAGGGCTGTGAAAAAAATTTTTTCCTTCGAGAAGAATGGCAAAACGAAGCGCACGCTGAATTATATTTTTGGCGAACGGCAAAATCACAACAGAGTTGTTGACGCATCGGCTTAAAGTTTAAATCGTGAAAACGTTCCTTCGATGGCTAGTTTTAATTTTGGTTGAACTGTTGTCAGTCATAGTTGAACGTTCCTTCGATGTGAGGATCGCCAAAAGAAATAGAAAGCCATTGGAAGCGCGGTTGTGAGTATGAAAAACAATCAGCCGAGCGAGCAACTTCGCTCAACTGATTTACTGCAGAGAGACGACTTGTCTGTCAAGTGTAATAAAATTCGAGTTCGTGTTATTTAGGCAATCGACAAAAAGCTAACAATAGGAACCAACGGGTCTAAAACCTCATTTTTCGGCGATCACAAGAGGAAATGTAACACAAACTACTCGTCAAGATTTGTGGTGAAACTGAATTTATTTCCTTCGTTCACGCTTAAAATACAATCCAGCCAACGCTCTCCGTTTCGTACACAGTGAAAAAAAGAAGCAGCTTACCTTGAACCTCGTAACCTTCTCGAATTAAACGCGTTCGCTTCCCAAATAATCAACCGAGAGAAAGAACAAGAGTCTGTAGGTTTTTCTGAGAATGTTACTCGAGATTCCGAGAAAAACACGCGAGCCCCTCCGCGCGCGTGCAGGGGTTAGGCAGGGGTCTGGATCTGAGGTGTCTCGTGCGCCTGCGTGTGAGTGAAAAACGTACCGTGAACGTAAGACAGCGCACCACAAGTGCGAGCAATGAAGACGTGAGCAATATATAAGGCTGAATGGTACTTGGGATAGGCAAGTTCGCAAATTCGGGGGGGTCTAGGGGGTTGAGAGTTGGCCACTTTCTGTACCCTGTTGGACGACTCGTGCGATGGCGAATGACGGAGCGGTGGTGGGGTTCCGGCTCCAACAGGGGTGTGCTCGAGATCTCTTCGGAGATCTCACCCACGGTCCCAGTGGTTAAATGGGAGGAAAGTCCTAGCCGTGGGGCTAGGCAAAAGTCCTAGCCGGTGAGGCTAGGCAAAAAGTCCTAGCCCGGGGGGACTAGGCGAGAACGGCCAACGAGCACACCCCGACCGGGGTTTTTGTCTTTTTTCAATGTAGCAAACCGGACTGCGCATGCGTGTGGGTAAAACTGCGACGGGGGACAAAGGAGAGCGCACCACAAGTCAGAGCGCGGTACACGGCACGACTAGACGTGCGTGGAAACTCCTGTGTTGCATCGAAACTTCTCTTCATAATCCTTTTCTCTTGTGCACAGGGTCACATCTGTTAGCAATCAGCCCTGGGGTTGTTTTCTCGCCTAGCCTGTCCAGCAAATTTTTTTGTGTGCTTCTCTTTATGAAAGGCACATCCAAGGGAGAATTAATTAATTAATTCAAAATGGCTGTAATGAACTGCTAAAGAGATCATGAATAAATCATGTTGAGAAAACAATTGAAGAATTATTCGGTGGTAACAACTTAAGGAGAGGGAGGGAAAACTTAGGCACAAATTGATTCAATAAAAACGAAAAGCAAGAACAACAACAACTCTTCCTGCGCTAAACTTTATTTTTCGATCGGCAATATTTAAAATGTGAGGGCTTTCGTTGAATGGCTAGTTTTTTTTCGTGGAGTGTTGTTATTCATAGTTGGCCATTCGTTCGGTTTTAGAGCAATGAAAAATTGCTTGCCAAGAAAAAACAATGCAAGATCCTCAATGCGATGCACTACCGCTGCCCTATTCAAGTGGATGCGTTACAAAACGATGTATATAAACGACACGACTAGGTAGAAACTATCATAAATTTCAAGCACACACAGGAGATGGAAGACGAAGGTAAGAAAAGCCCTTTCTTTGAATTCGAGTTGGAACCATTTAGAACTCGCGAAGCTAGAAGTTATGGCCTCAGACGAACGAGTTACCATCTCCGTGTACGCAATCCACCCGAGACAAGACCTGTTGAACATGTCAGCATCATCAGGCAATTCGAAGAAGGACTGGCCGAAGCCATAGATAAACTGGTGGAAGATTTACCGGACCATGATCGGATACAGATTTATATAGCATCCAGACGATTGAGAAGTGCGCATACGTCGGCCAATGTCACAGTGGGAACTTGGAGAAACTTTTTGGAACCTGCCAGGCAAATACTAAGCGCCATTTCCAGAATGTTGAACTCAAATGAGAATTTTGATGTTGACGACAGCATGGAGCTAGACCTGACGCACATAACTATGCGTTCACCAGAGACCTAAAAGAAGGAAGTTCTGAACGAAAGGCTAGAAAATAAGTAAAAAGACAATGGTCCCCAAACCCCTAGACGTTGGACCTGCCTAGCGTGGACGTAAGAAGAAGGTTCTCACACCACCTCCGGAAGAAGACATAGCCAAGCCAGTGGAAAATCAAGGAAACGCCCTCCAAGGCACCGAGACCCCATGAAATGTTTTTCAACATGTAAATAAAAAGTCATTTTGAACATATTTAGCGTCCATACCTTGGGTAGAAAACGTATTTAGAGAGGTGTGGCGGATTCTCCTTGTCGAAAACGGGCATGAAGAAGAAAGAGAAAAACCTACTCTCCAGCTACCACGATCCATCTGAGCCAGGTAGCCTGGGAGGAATCCAGAGATTCGCCAAGGCTCAACGCGTCCCCGTCCAAAAAGCCAGAGAGGTCTTGGAATGCGATTTGGGGTACACCCTTCACAAACCACGAAGGAAACGGTTTCCTACCACACCCGTATTGGTGTTTAACATCGACCAACAATGGGTCGCAGATCTCGTGGAAGTCCAGACCCTGGCCAAATACAACAAGGGGAACCGATACCTGCTGAACGTGATCGACGCCCTGTCCAAATACGCCTGGGTAGAACCATTGAAAAACAAGACGGGTTAAGTCGTGACTGACGCCTTTGCCAAGATTTTGAAACGAGCCGACGGACGCAAGCCTCAAAAACTACAAACAGATGACGGTAAAGAGTTTTACAACAAGACGTTCGCCACGTTGATGAAACAGGAAGGCATCCATCACTTTTCCACGGCCGGGGACACGAAAGCCAGCATTGTGGAACGTTTCAATCGGACTCTCAAAGAACGCATGTACCGCTATTTCACCGCTAAGAACACACTGAGCTACTTACCCGTACTACAGAGTTTGGTCAAAGGCTACAATGGCACCTATCATCGCAGTATCGGTATGCCCCCCGAGAAAGTGAGGGTGAGCAACGAGGGGGAAGTGTGGAATCGGCTCTACGCCAAGAGATTGTCGGGAAAGAAACCCAAACGCGGATCGATGATGAAGGTGGGAGACCGAGTGAGACTGAACAAGAAATTTCGTACTTTCGAGAAAGGGTACTTGCCAGGGTGGACCGAAGAAGTGTTCACGATACGCGATGTACGACCCGGACCTCCCGTCACCACTTACAAGGTCAAAGAGTTTGACGACACCCCGGTACGAGGTACTTTTTACAAGGAGGATCTACAGAAGGTCACGGTGTCTGACGACGACGTCTTCAGAGTGGACAAGATCGTCAAGCGCAAAGGAGATAAAGTCTTGGTGCACTGGAAAGGCTGGCCAGACAAATACGACAGTTGGATCGAGAAGCGTGCCATTCGCAAATTGACGTGATGAGTGAAGACGGGTTTTACGTGACGTTGCCCAGTCACAGCAATCGAAAAGAGTTTCCAGAGAACAGAGCCAATTCTTTCAAGGTCCGACTACCTTACCCGCTACGATTGGAAGGATCGGGATGGAGAGTGGGGCTGAGTAGCATCTCTGTGCCAGACGCCAGCATCGACTTGAATCGTTTCAAGTCGCTCAAATTCCCTCTTTTGAGCGTTCAGTGGATGCTCAAACGCCGAGGTGATGGTGGTAAGCTGCAAGACAGGTCGTTGACTGCCCATCTAACGTTCCAGGACATTCTGCATGACGACAACATCGTGGACGGTCTCAGCTTCATGAAAGCCCTCGTCTTCAAGTTTGATCAAGTCAAAGAGTTCAAGCGTAACGTCGGCGATATGACGGAATCAGTCAGCGGAAAGAAGTGGGAATTCACGTTCAAGTGGGAAGGTGAAGAATTGGTCCTCGACAACTCGAATTTAGACGTCTCCGAAGTGAAAACGGAAGGCATCCCATACTTCATGTCGTTCAACGAAGAGTTGGCCTTCGACATGGGATGGATCAAAAAGAATGAGAAGGAAGTCGTGGTTCTCGGGCCGAACCTGAGGCCAGAATGTGACCACACGACGATACCTGATCCCATAGACGTGGACGATTTTTCAGACGGCAAGAAACTATTCTGGAGTAACGAGAACGGACAACTTTTTTTGAGTTGTTATTGCAACTGGCACTTCACGAATTTAAACAGAGCCTTCCAAAAAGTCATAGGTGATGCGTCCCGCACGCTCTTCATCTACTCGGACGTGAGCGGTAGTTCCGTGGTAGGTAATCAAGTCACGGATCTGTTGCGCGAAATTCACTTTCGACGTGAGGGACAAGGCATCAAGTACTTCGAACCCCTCCACATCCAATATATTCCGCTGCGTAACCAAGTGGTGGACATTATCGAAACGCAAGTCAGCGAGACCACAGGGAAGCTGGTGAATTTCGGGAAAGGCGACACGATCGTGACGTTACATTTCAAACGATGAGAGGTGGCAGTCTCACGCGTTACAGGCCCGACGACGTCTCGCAAGAGGGAGAAGGATTTTTGAGAGACATCGTGACACAATCTCTCGGCGGAGCCGCGGATGGATTTAAGACCGGACGCAACCTTCGAGACCGCATCAGTCAAGCTAAACGGGGAGCCACACACGGTGCCAAACGAGCCGTGAAACGGAAAGCTGAGGAAGTCATCGCCAGAAACATCAAGAGAAAACTGAACGACATCTTTGGACCATGAATCCCATTTACTCGCGATCGTCGAGACTGGTCCGCTCGAAACGCGCACCCGTCAGGCAACGCGGGGAAGGAGGTATTCCGTTGGCCGTCTTGGCATACGCGTTGAGCAAGAGTAAAGGAAAAGTACAAAAAGGCGGGTGGATCGCCCCGCAAGTCAGAAAACCTCCTGACTACGATTGGATACAGACCCTGCAGAAGCGGAGAAGAAGAAAAAGAAGATGACTGACGTCGTCCCGGAGGCTCATCCACAGTCGGAAGCCATGGCCAACCCCTTATTGGATTTGTTCAGACTCCCGTCGACAGACGTCAGCGTATCTTCCTATCGGCTAGTCCCCATTCAGACCTACACCTCGGGCATCAATCCCGTCGAGTTTCAGATAGACCCGCAAGAAGATTACATCGATCTCTATCGTAGCTTCTTCGAGATAGAATTGCAACTGAAGAAAGTGAACGGCGATGACCTGGCGGATGCCGACAAGCTGTGGCCCGTGAACAATCTGGCCCATTCTCTGTTCAAACAGATCAGCGTGCGCTTCAACGGGGCTCTCATCAGTCCCCAGACAGACACGTACCATTACAAAGCCTACTTGGAAACCCTGATGAATTATGACAGGAACGACGGAGAGACTGTCTTGAAACCTCAAGGATGGTACAGCGCCCTAGATTTTCCAGCCACCTTCACTGCTAACAACACCACTGTAGACCTAGATGGTGGAAATCCTCATGCACATTACACGGCCCTCCTTCAAAATCAGAAAGACTCCATCTTGCTCATGAAAAAAGAACAAGACCATTACACTGGCAACAAGCGACACGTGTTACGGTTCAAACCTCACATCGAAGTCTTTCATCTAAACAAGCTCTTGGTGCCCAGAGTGCAGATCGGGATACAGATGTACTTCAATTCTCCAGCCCTGTTCTTGAATGGAGTAGGTGAAGCCGGACGAATGACGACCGAAGATGTCACAGTTCGAATGTACCTGTGTCAAGTGCGACTCAATCCCACCACGTACAGGAACCTGATGACCAAGATGGAAGTGGAGAAAGCATTGGTGGCCTACCCTACCGTGAGAAGCGAGATTCGTACTTTCAACATGCAAGGCAACCAACAACAGTACGAATGCAACAACTTGTTCCAAGGAAGGGTTCCCAATCGATTGATCGTGGGCATGGTGTTGTCGACGGCGTTCACGGGTACCGTGACCAACGATCCCTTCTGTTTTCAGAAATTTGGACTGAGTAGCATAAGACAGATTGTGCGAGGAGAAGAGTATCCTTACGAGACCCTAGAATTGGTGCACAACAACGACACCAAAGATCTCAGAGGTTACTTTCGCTTCCTCCAAGCCACCGGGTGCCTGAGCCAACATCGAGGAAACATGGTGAAGAGCGACGAGTGGGGACAAGGCAAGAATTGCACGCTGTTCGCATTTGACAACGTGGCCAACGGATGCCTGGACAGCAACAGGTTGAACCCGAGACAAGTGGGAGATCTACAAATTGTGCTGAATTTTGGAGCGGCCCCAGGTCAGAACGTGACCATCATACTGTACGGAGAATTCGAGAATCTGTTGGAGATAGACAAGAACAAAGCGGTGTTATACGACGTGTACCAGCGTTGAGGATGGAGAAAGTCGCTCTGAACAACGTGCAGTTGGATCATTTGGCCAAACATCACCCTTCGTTGGGACCCTACTTTCACGGGACGGTGGCCTGCGATCAATTACCTCGTCACCCCATCAAAACACAAGCCAGAGGGTACATCGTGAACACGGATCCGCACGACCTGCCTGGCAGACATTGGATCGCCCTGTGGACTTGCGACAACGTCTGCGAAGTGTTGGACAGTTACGCTTTACCGTTGGAGGTTTACGAGACGGCCCGACCATTGGAAGATTGGTTAAACACTCACTGGAAGTACGTGGTGTTTAACGGACAGAGTCTACAATCCGTGTACAATCAGAGTTGTGGCGATTACGCCTTGGTGTATCTGATCGATCGAGCCGAAGGACGTAGCACGCGTCAATTCGAAGCAAGATTCAAGAAACACGATTACCTGTATAACGACCATAAAGTAGGACAGATGTTGAAGAAGTTAATCGCAAAGGAGACGATGTGGGACACCGTCTATAAACTGAAATACCACCAAGATTGTAATGCTTCCTTAGGTGGTGTGAGGCACTTGTTAGGTAATAAAGACGAGTAGTTGACGTGATACATGTGTCTCGTTGTCTGTGTGTGCAAAACACGTACATATAGTCTTTCTCCTTGTTTTCGACGTTGTCATTCGACATGGAACGTGACGAAGCATTCACCTTTCGTACCCCCTGCAGCATTTTGATCGTGGGACCGTCAGGTTGCGGGAAGACTTGTTTTACAACGTCGTTACTTTTGGATCACTTGGAAGAGTTGTTTGCCACACCCCCCGAGACCGTGCATTATTGTTACGGGGCCTGGCAAGACGGGTTCACTTCCATGAAAAAGGGCGGTGTCAAATTTCACGAAGGGGTTCCTTCAACCTCCCAATTGCAAACGTGGTTTCCGAACGGCGGACTCCTCGTGTTGGACGACCTGATGGAAGAAGGAGGCAACGACAAGAGAGTGTTGGACCTGTTCACCAAACATTCGCACCATAGGAACATCACCGTGTTGTACTTGTGTCAAGACATGTTTCCGCCCGGTAAATACGCCAAGAGCATTTCCCGAAATGCTCATTACGTCGTGGCTTTCAAGAATCCTCGCGATCAATTGGGCACAAGGAATTTACTGTTGCAAGCGTTTCCGTCTCATTGGCAAGATGTGATGGAGGTGTTTACCAAGGCGACGGACCGACCATTTGGCTACATGGTCTTGGATCTACACCCCGCCAGCAATGACGGTAAACGGATTTTTAGTCATCTCTTAAAAGACGAAGGTTTCATGAGGTGTTATATAACGAGACCTGCTTGAGTTGAGGGGAAACATGTCGATACACAGTTATTCGCCAGCGGGTGTGGGAACAGGATCGTTTGTCAAGGACGACGACAACGATGTTCGAGCCGAGTTGGGCGCGGTATACGAGGCAGCCACCACGAGAGCATACTTGGACATGATGTTACAAGAAATGGCGGCAGGACGTCACATTGCAGGTATCACCACCGCGAATGCCATTATCACCACTTACAAAGACGGCGGGCGGCGTACTTGGAGGAGAGTCACAACGACAAAAAAAGACAAGGTATCTCCGTCTAAAGTGTCAGGAACGAGGAGGATGGCGAGAAAGAAACGCGAGACCAAGAAAAGCAAGAGGCAACGGGGCGGGGCTCTTGCGAGACATAAACCTTTTTTGGTGGACAAAATCGCCGAGGGGGACAGCATGTTTCTGTCAGGATCTTCGCCTACGTTCTTAACGTTGTCCAGTCAAGCATTTAAGGGGGTGAACGACAATGTAAATCACTCTAGACGCAGACCACGACAGCGTTAGGACCATGGGGAGAAAGCAACGCGTGGGGCAACGAAGGAAACGTGGGCACAGGAAAAGAATAGGACAAAAAGGAGGCCTTTTACCTTTGGCAGCCTTGATACCCGCTCTGGTTGCGGCTGGAAAAGCGGCCGCTCTGGGGGCTGCCTCTGGGGCCGCCGGTTGGGGTGCCAAGAAAGCCTTGAACGCGGCCACTCGAAAGAAACCCGCAGCCTCGCCCGCCCAAATCCGCCAGTTGAAAAAAGCACTTCGACTCGGGAATACCAGGAGCATCATGGCCAATGCATTATAAGAGGACAAGTGCCACAGGTAGTGACGTGAGATGGGAAAAGTATGAAGCGATTACGTCGACAACGTCCATTTTTGGAGGCCATTCTGAAAGAAGCCAATCGGAACAAGCGAGAAGAGATGTTGCAACACGCCAACGCCGACCAAATCAACGCCGTGAGCGAGATGGTGTTGAATTTGCTCAAGAATCGCGTTCCAATCTCTCCTCCCCTCACCGCCAAGCTGAGACGGTACAGAGATTCTTTACGTGAACTGGGGAAGCGTGGAAACTCCTTGAAGAGAAGGCGAAAGAAACTCATCTCTCAGAAGGGTAGCGGGTTTTGGAAAGGATTACACCAGGTCTACAAGGCATGTCACTGCAAGACGAGAGTGCTTTAAAAATACGACTCGAGGTGCTGCAAGGGCATTAAACGTCGAGAAGAGTCGACGAAAGCATGGCCGAAGAAGTGATGATGGTACCGACCAAAGACTTTGAACGAATGGTGCAATATTACAAAGGCGAAATCACCGACAATGCTTTGCTGAACAAGGCGGCTCGTCTGGCGGCCGAAAGTCACCTGTTGCTCAAAGACCAATCCCTTCCTGACGGCATCGCGATGGCCCGAGTGAAGCCCATCGCTCGCGAACGTGCCCGATTGACCAAACGAATACGGCAATTTCCTTCAGCCAGGGCTGCGGGCGGTGAAGCTCCCGAGGAAGAAGAGGAAGAGGAGGACGGTTTGGTGACGGGACCTCTGTACAACATGATGAAACAAATCATAAAAGGAAGTGCCAAGAAATCGCCGTCTTCAATCACCCCCAAGCGAGGCACTACACCAGAAGCAGGGCCTTCGTCGTCTGTACCTACTCCCAAACGGAAAACATCTTCCGAGCGGCTGGAGGAACTCCGCCAACGAAGTGTGACCATTCGAAAGGAATTCGAGAAGAAAGCAGAAAAATTAAAGAAACAAAAGACCGAAGCCGAGAGACTGAAACCACTGCCCGGTTGGGAAGATTGGGCCAAAGGGAAAAAATTGAGACGAGAATTGGAATATGACGAGGAGGACGACTAGAAAGAAGACGAGACACCAACGTGGACGCGGTGTCGACATTCAGAAATGGATCGGCAAGACCGGGCTCGAATTTCATTGGCCAGGGTATCAGTACATGGGTCCCGGGACCAAGTTGGAAAAGCGATTGAAACGTGGTGACCCTGGGATCAACCGACTGGACCGCATTGCCAAACAGCACGACGTCGATTACAGTCGCGCAAAGAATTTGCAAGACAAGTGGAAAGCGGACGAGAAGATGATCAAGGCGATTGACAGGCTTCCAGGCAAGCGCACGATTACCGAGAGAATTGTTAAGAGAATTATGCAAGCCAAGAAAAGATTGAAACTGTAAAACGAAACATTGTTCTTGAGAATAAAATGATGGCGTTAAAGTACGTGATGTTTGTCTTTGTGGCGTATATAAGGAACGTTTTCCCACGTCTATTCTTGTTTCGCCATGCAGCGCCAAGACCTGACAGCCAATGTGTGCTTGATCCTTGACTTGGAAGGGTACTTTGTACGGAAACAGTTTTATGCCCGCGAGCTGGGCTGGTGCGATTGGGAGGGCCGATTTGGTGTGCTACACTATCAACAACCCTACCGATGGAAAACGGTCAACAGTGTGGACCGACACACGGCCATTTACGTGTACCACCGCGTTCACGGACTACCATTTGAAGATCCACCCGAAGAAAATGCTCGTCCTCTGGACAACCTGAAAGGAGACGTTCTAGAACTCTACGAACAGAGTAGGACCCCTGAGCGATTCTTGGTGGCTTATAAGGGGGGTCACGTCGAAAGGAATTTGTTGAGAGAGCTGGATCTTCCCGCCACCAACTTGGAACATGCCGGATGTCCCAAATTTGAGCGCTTGGAGATCTACCCTATTCAAGACTGTGGGCAGCATAGAACACGAGGACATTGTGCCATGGTAGAGTGCCAAGCGTTTTGGCAGTGGATGAAACCCGACAGCGACCCGTGGGGACCGGACAGCGGCGGCAGCGAACAGTTGCGCATGGCCCGAAGACCTTGGCTTTTAGACAGAAAATAAAACATGATGTTTACACAAAAACCAGAACTTTATTCTTAAAACAGGTTGACAAGTCACTTGATTAAAAAAGCAAGTCTTTTCTGTAGTTCTTCGTTTCCAATGGTTAAAGGTACGTCTGCCCACTGGAAAAATCGGCACCCTTTTCTGTTTCGGCAGGCATAGTAGGGCCGGTTAAAATTGGCTTCGGATCGGCTCACTTTCAGACTGGCCTGGTTGTTACACTCGCATTTAATGTTTCCTTGCATGGTGTAGTAACCGCCATCCATCTTGGTGTAGATTGTCGTCATGTAAGGGATCACATCTTTGCTGTGAGTGAACAGACCGCAGGGCAAGAGAGCACACTTCACATAGTGGTCTTTGTTTTTGACGGCTTGAAACACGGTTAAGTTGCAGTGATGAAAAGGGCACACGTTCAGGTCATAGCTCGGTTTTTCCTCCACGACTTCTGTCTGTATTGACTGGGGTTGGCCTGTTAAGAGGCTATCTAGCAAATCTGCCATGGCTTGCTCGCCGTCGTCTCCTTGTTGTTGTGCAGGAATGGTAGGTTTCAAGACTTGCAAAGATGGCGGTGCTTCTTGTTTCTTGGTTTTCTTGAGTTTTTTCTTGTCCTTCTCGGAAGGCTGAAGTCTTTCCACCATGTTTTGCATGGCTTGTAACGATCTCTTCTGATTCATGTTTGTGACTGACGCAAAAGAGAACGAACGGTACCTGCGTCGTTGATTATATGGCTTGCTCTTCGATCCCATCATTCATTGATGAATGAAAATCCACTTCGTCCAATCCTGACCAGAAGCGGTTGTCATCTGACCGACTTCTCATCCAATCAAGAATCTCATCGATGTCTTGGTGATGTAATCCCAACAACTCGTACGTGAAGGCGAGGCCTTGCTTGTTGAAAGACATGATCTCCGTCAACGTCACCTCGGTGTTCTTGACGGGAGTCGTCATGCGTTTGATGAAATCAAAATCGTCGTGATTGAAGTGGGCATGAACCACACCGTTCTTGTCCATCAACCCTTTCCACGTGTCGTAGACTTCGCCAAAGACCAACGACTTTAGCCCTCTCCAGATCTTGTCTTGTGTGTCTAACACGTGCTGAAATGAATCGAACGAGTAAATGGTGTGACACGCAGGTTCCAAGTTTTCTTTCTCGTGGATCACTTTGAGGACGGCCATCACAAAGTATTTCTTCCAAGCCTCGCTGGTGATTTCAAAATGGAAATTACTGCACTGTACGACGCTCCCATCTCGTCGGACAGGATCTTCCGGCACGTCGTCCATCGAGTGAGCCATTTTAGGCGGAGGCACGAAAATGCACATTCTTTCTTATGTCCCCCTGGGTTTGATTGTCAGCTATTTAAAGAATGGCGGGGTAAAGCGGGTGCCCCATTGACTCGCATCATGTCTCGCACGAAGGAATGGATGTGGAGACGAATTTGGAATCTATACGACGGAGATCGAACCGCCACGGTCTGGAAAGGAGATTATGACCTCCCTGCCGATCTGTTGGATCCGAAAGCCATCTTCGCGTTTCAGTTAGAAGACGACGAAAGACCGTTTACGCTGTTTCATTTCATTGCACACATGGAAAACATGCGAATCAAACTACCACAACGTGACTACGACCTGCACAAAGAATGGGTATTTAACACGCATCCCGACCGAGTGCCCACGTTCAAGGAGTTACTGGTGACGCTCGTCTTCCTACTCGTACGTTGCTGCACGCGGGTGTTTTTGTGATGACATGAAACAAAATACAACCAGTTGGCAACACGTTCAAGACCAAAAAAGGTATAAAAACACCAGCCCCCTCGAGCAGCGTTGCACTTTTCCCAACACCATGGCCAACATCAATCACCCCTTGATTGACATTTTACACGACATCAACGAAAGCCTGTCTTCGCATGTCACTGTCATGCAGCAGGAACTCGAAGAGCTACAAGAGGACATGATCGAGTTAGAAGAAACACTCGTAGAGTGGTGCGGTAGCACGGACGTCGTCGTCAAAGGAAAAGACTCTCACGATGGAAACGTGCGTGCAGGCATCAACCCAGACTCTGAAGGAACAGACGAATCAGATAAGTCAGATCATAACACGGCTCCAAGAAAGTAAACAAGATCCACACGACGAATTTACTACTCCAATCGACGTTCTTAAACAATTGCACGAGGTTACGATCATCAGGGCAAACATGACGAGTCGCCTCATGGAAGAGTATGCCAAGCTCTACAAGGAGAAGAAAGAATTGGAGCGGAAATACGACGAACTCGTACAACGAAACATTCACGGCTGGGTCTGTTAAGTATGAAAAGCACTTCTCAATACGATGCTTCCACTCAATCAATATGGGAAAAGCATACACAATGAAGAACCGCTCAAGACGAACTGCTGCGTCAATTGTCCTATCAGTCCAAGAAAGAAGCACAACAATTCCTGCCATTACAAAGCCATGAAGTACAGCACCGTGGATAAAGAAAGCAACCCATTGAAAAACTCCTGCAAGAATTTGAGACGAAATCGCTGTCAACTTCATTTGCAAACACCGAAGCAAGAAATTAAACCATGTTATTTTTAAGAAAAAGGTCTCCCATATTTCAGAAACGAAGAACTCCACTGGAGCTGTAGACTTCTTGGCCAAAGTTTTGAACCGTATGGTGTTCAGTAAGTTTCGATGCAACACAGGAGTTTCCACGCACGTCTAGTCGTGCCGTGTACCGCGCTCTGACTTGTGGTGCGCTCTCCTTTGTCCCCCGTCGCAGTTTTACCCACACGCATGCGCAGTCCGGTTTGCTACATTGAAAAAAGACAAAAACCCCGGTCGGGGTGTGCTCGTTGGCCGTTCTCGCCTAGCCCCCCCGGGCTAGGACTTTTTGCCTAGCCTCACCGGCTAGGACTTTTGCCTAGCCCCACGGCTAGGACTTTCCTCCCATTTAACCACTGGGACCGTGGGTGAGATCTCCGAAGAGATCTCGAGCACACCCCTGTTGGAGCCGGAACCCCACCACCGCTCCGTCATTCGCCATCGCACGAGTCGTCCAACAGGGTACAGAAAGTGGCCAACTCTCAACCCCCTAGACCCCCCCGAATTTGCGAACTTGCCTATCCCAAGTACCATTCAGCCTTATATATTGCTCACGTCTTCATTGCTCGCACTTGTGGTGCGCTGTCTTACGTTCACGGTACGTTTTTCACTCACACGCAGGCGCACGAGACACCTCAGATCCAGACCCCTGCCTAACCCCTGCACGCGCGCGGAGGGGCTCGCGTGTTTTTCTCGGAATCTCGAGTAACATTCTCAGAAAAACCTACAGACTCTTGTTCTTTCTCTCGGTTGATTATTTGGGAAGCGAACGCGTTTAATTCGAGAAGGTTACGAGGTTCAAGGTAAGCTGCTTCTTTTTTTCACTGTGTACGAAACGGAGAGCGTTGGCTGGATTGTATTTTAAGCGTGAACGAAGGAAATAAATTCAGTTTCACCACAAATCTTGACGAGTAGTTTGTGTTACATTTCCTCTTGTGATCGCCGAAAAATGAGGTTTTAGACCCGTTGGTTCCTATTGTTAGCTTTTTGTCGATTGCCTAAATAACACGAACTCGAATTTTATTACACTTGACAGACAAGTCGTCTCTCTGCAGTAAATCAGTTGAGCGAAGTTGCTCGCTCGGCTGATTGTTTTTCATACTCACAACCGCGCTTCCAATGGCTTTCTATTTCTTTTGGCGATCCTCACATCGAAGGAACGTTCAACTATGACTGACAACAGTTCAACCAAAATTAAAACTAGCCATCGAAGGAACGTTTTCACGATTTAAACTTTAAGCCGATGCGTCAACAACTCTGTTGTGATTTTGCCGTTCGCCAAAAATATAATTCAGCGTGCGCTTCGTTTTGCCATTCTTCTCGAAGGAAAAAATTTTTTTCACAGCCCTCACTTCGAAGGACGCCCAACTATGAATGACAGCAGTCCAGCCACAATTAAAACTAGCCATCGAACGAAAATTTTCACGTTTTAAACTTTAAGCCGATACGTCAACAACTCTGCTGCGATTTTGCCGTTCGGCAAAAATATAATTCAGCGTGCGCTTCGTTTTGCCA
Source organism: Meandrina meandrites (assembly GCA_963693305.1). Taxonomy (NCBI): domain Eukaryota; kingdom Metazoa; phylum Cnidaria; class Anthozoa; order Scleractinia; family Meandrinidae; genus Meandrina; species Meandrina meandrites. Next base: position 41,813,178 of record OY855903.1, read on the forward strand.
TTCTTCTCGAAGGAAAAACAATTTTTTTCACAGCCCTCACTTCGAACGACGTCCAACTATGAATGACAACAGTTCAGCCACAATTAAAACTAGCCATCGAACGAAAGTTTTCACGTTTTTAACCCTAGACGAATGTGTTGGCGGCTCTCTTGTAATTTTACCGTTCGGCAAAAATATAATTCGGCGTGCGCTTCGTTTTGCCATTCTTCTCGAAGGAAAAACAATTTTTTTCACAGCCCTCACTTCGAACGACGTCCAACTATGAATGACAACAGTTCAGCCACAATTAAAACTAGCCATCGAACGAAAGTTTTCACGTTTTTAACCCTAGACGAATGTGTTGGCGGCTCTCTTGTAATTTTACCGTTCGGCAAAAATATAATTCGGCGTGCGCTTCGTTTTGCCATTCTTCTCGAAGGAAAAACAATTTTTTTCACAGCCCTCACTTCGAACGACGTCCAACTATGAATGACAACAGTTCAGCCACAATTAAAACTAGCCATCGAACGAAAGTTTTCACGTTTTTAACCCTAGACGAATGTGTTGGCGGCTCTCTTGTAATTTTACCGTTCGGCAAAAATATAATTCGGCGTGCGCTTCGTTTTGCCATTCTTCTCGAAGGAAAAACAATTTTTTCAAGGTCCTTAAATGAACGACAACAGTTCAGCGAAAATTAAAACAGTTCGGGAAAAAAAATTAAAACTTACCTGGGAACTGAAGCTGACACAATTTAAGACTCGCAAAACGAGTGCACGCGAGCATTGTTGTTCGTCTTCATTGCATCAATTTGTTCACAAGTTTTGCTCACACTTGTGGTGCGGGCAGCGAGAACTTGTACATGTACAATCGATCGCTCGCTTACTTGTACTACATATCCAACAAAAAATATTTTGATTTTCATGATTTCCCTGCTAGCGAGCGGCGGGCGGTAACGCGCGTTAACCTTTATTAAAATCTGAATTTACTTGATGATAAAATTAAGCCGATGCGAATGCCAAAAGTCAGGCTCATTAACTATACATGCCCAAGCGAGGCTCATTAATTATTCACGCCCAAGCGGGGCTCATGAACTATGCACGCCCAAGCGAGGCCGTGACGTCATTCCCGGAAGTCATCCTGATTGGCTAAAAAATCAAAGCGGCCATTTTATTGGTCATGTGACCCATATCCGGCTTTATGATTGATCGAGCCGAAATGTCTCGCCCTCTGATTGGTTACTACCCCAAGTAACGCCTTATACTACTTGGTTTCTTGTGACAACACGAGATTGAAAACAGCAACCCATGTTGTTTGTCATTGCAATCCATAAAACTCCTGTGGTAAACCATGCACCCCACCTGCTCAAGATTTCTTTTAGGCCTTGAGGGTCCGTGCATGCAGTGAGCGGATGCGACCTGGAAACTCCCTAGTATCGACTTCCAACCATGTACATGACTCATTCTTTCGTCTTTTGTTGGTTGGTAATCTTTCCATGCATTCAAAATAACCTCCGTTGCTTCCCAAACCTGTGATGCATTCAGTGGTTGTATTGATCTTGTAATTCCATCCTGCATCCGAAATGGAAGAAGAAGAGAATTAGAAGCTGGAGATGAATGAAAAGTATATGCAGCCATGGCTTCGTCGCATTTTTGTTGTTCAAATGACATAGGATTCTCTTTTTCGGTTCCAGCTCACGAAGAATCTAGTTACGTCTTCGCCTTTCTTCTGCACTCACCTTGAGCAAGTCTAAACAAACTTTAGTGACTTGCACTCGATAATCAAGAACAACTTGTTTTTCAGACACTTTGTTTTCTGCAACTTCCTGAGACAGTCGCAGCTTTGAGTGTATTCATTATTGTCTTCTTTCGAGCCTCTGTAGATACTTCAAGTGGGAGTTTCAAGTGCTGTTAAGCCAAACCCTTCTGGTCTTGTACTTTTTAGTTTCCTCTTTTTACCATTGCCACAGGGCTCTTGTTTTTTGAATAGGGTAATGGTGTCTAAGGCTATTGTAGTCAGGGCGCGTACATAGGTAAAAGACAATTGAAATGTATCCTTTATTTCCGTCCTCTGTAGATGCTTCTTGTAAACATTGGTAAAAAATAAAAAAATCATGTTTGAAATTCTGGTCTCGTTTCCGTTTCCGCTCACGTCACTTCCCCTTCCGGTCACATGACTTCCGCATTCCAATCCCTGGGTTGCTAGGCGACCCAATGACGTCACGCTCTCCTCTGATTGGTCTAGAGCCGTCACGTGGGCTAAATACGGCTCTCTGATTGGTTACTTCCTAAAGGGTCCCCCATTACTACTACAAATAGCTCAACCCATGAAATAAACCATCCCAACAGGACTAACACCCAGTTGTACCCCAAACCACCCAATCAATTGAAAAAATAACTCCTGCACGCTTAGCGTGCCTATGTTTATACAAAGTGGTCTGTTATTTACTATTGCCTCCGCTGTTTCGAAAAACGGCAGACGCCCCTCACACACGCCCCTCACAAGTAGTCAAAATTTACTCCCTTCTTGTTTAGGTTTCTTACATGTATTTGTTGTACCAAGGGATTTATTTAGTTGGTAAAAAACTTGAAGCACCTTTAAAAGTCCCTGTGACATGATCCCTATAATTTGTGCCTTTCATGCAGTGAAAAATGTAAAATGCCAATGAATGGAGTAGATTTAACATGTTTGCAATATATATTTATATTTTTGTAGAGAAACCAGGCTGGAAGTAGTACTGGAATGGAGTTTATGGGATTTAAAGAATGCATATACTTCCTAATTGGTTATGGCATAATCATCACTAGTTTTATATCCGACCAGCATGTCAGCATTGCGTCCCATATGAAGGTCTTAACTGGAATAACACACTACTTTGACATCTGGCATTTGAAAAAAAGTAAGAACCAGTCTTGTGATTATCACATTTACACATGGTAAAAGGTACAGTCTGCATTTGAGCCAAGTGACCCATCAGACTGGAGCTTACCCCAGTTTCATTAGCACTAACCACTAGGCTATAGTGCCTCCTGATATGACTTAAGATTCCTCAAATTCTGCTTGTAATCAAAGCAAAACGTCATAGTTAGCTAAAACACAATGTTTTATGTCCAGGATGATATAAACAATAAAATCAAATTGTTTTCAGTGTTTCCTTTGTTTGCAATGAAACATTCATGCCCAGTTATTTGTTGGCTTCTCAGCACTGTACGATCTGTCTCCTTTCCTTCCAGAAATCAGGAAAATGTTGAGTAAAATTTCAAAAGAAAAAGGATGTGAAGCGCTGTCGGAATAGATTAAACCATGTGAGAATCACCTCTACTGGAGTGCGGCATCGACACAGTGGCAACGGCCAGGTTATCTATGCAAAGTTTAAAACATTCATGAGCCACATTGTAAACAGGCACTTTTCCCTTCCTGATGCTCTCTTCACATGGAGCAGTAAGTCCAAGAAAGTGGCTCAATGCTGGTACGACTGGTGTAAACTTGTATCTTTATTACATTCACAAATCATTAGTACCAACATTTTGAGAGGCAACAAAATTATTAGCACGAGGTATTCACATTTCAATTTGGGTTCAGTGACCAGTAATATATAATAATTTTGTAATGGAAAACTAATATGTATATTACAAATGTTTAAGTAAATTGCTTTGAATTCTTTTTATGTAATATTTTTTAAGGTTCCATTGTGTATAAAAAACTGGTGTCAGTGCTAACCAACAACAGCCTCATCAAAGGAATAAAGCAGGCATTGCAGTTCTCACAAACAAGCTGTCTTGAGGGGTTCCACTCGCTATTGAATCAATTTGCGCCGAAGATGACTGCGTATTCCTATATTGGAATGTACTGCAGGTACATATACACTGTATTATCATTCTGCTTACTACTTGGTTCATGTACAACCACTGGTGCTCTAAGTAATAATTTCACTCAAAGGTCAAAGCATTATTTTGCTAGTTTAGCTATTCCTAATACTATTTTATTGTTTCTTTTTCTGGCGTATCCTTGCAATAGTATATTTTAATTTTAATTTACAACGAGAAACCAAAAAGAAAGAAGATGGGGTAGAACAAGTCAAGGTGTCCTACCCAAAATTCAAGAATGGGGAGGCCACTGTATGTGATGCAAGAGTTGTGCAGAATTTTGGTAAGCTACATATTTCGGTTTGTGAATACAATTTGTTATTGTTCACCAAAGGCAAAGTGAGAAGTGCTGAATATTTACTGTTGTGGAGTCAGGTAACTATTCATCAGTATCCATTGAGCCTGAGCCACATACATGTAGTTGTTTTAGGTGAATTTCAAGAACTCAAAAATATGAACTGAAACATGGAAACGGATGGCCAACCTTCTGTAGAGTGCACGTACATCTGTTGATAAAAATAGGTGGTTAGTTAACGTTTCTCCAAGATAATTCATAAAAAACATGTTAGGTGACTGTGATCATGTTACTTGTTTGCAGCTTATGTGGAAGTAATTTTCCAAACATATCTGAAGGCCACTAAGGATGACTTGGAGAGTTCTGCAAACAAACTTAAAGAAAAAACCCCAGCACCAATGAACTCCATGCTACAAAAGCAACCTAGAGAAGAGGCAATCCAAAAAAAGGAGAAGAGAAGGAGCATGGTTGTTGTTGATGTCCCTCCCACAACTCCTGGTACTTTTTTTATTTTGTGAACTTCCTTTCTGCAAGAGTTTGTATGTTGCTTTTGTGTCATTAAAACTTCTGGTAAGATAACTAGGAAATGTGTACACCATAGACACTTGTTGCCTGACAATGTTTCTCTTACTGGAAGGCATAACTTTCTGAGGCCCATGATCCTCTCTTCCAAAATACATGTACACCTGGCATGTTGTAATTATGGTTGGTATTTTTCGTTTTTTTAGTGTCCCAAGCAGTTGCAAGCACATCTGCAGAATCAAGAAGGCCCAGGAAAAGAAGGTCAAATGCAGATACTACTGCACCAGCCATACCCCCCAAAAAGGCCCGCAGAAAGGAGCCTTCATCCAGAATAAAAAACACAAAAAAGGGATCCAATGCTGGCAGGACAGGAGAAGACAAAAGAAATAAGAAACACTAGATTTAATAATTAGCTGAATGGAGGCAAACTTTGTTATTCAGTTGCTTTGAAGTTGTTAAATTAAAAACACAACTACAACAACATTGTTTTGGAATTTACTGTTTATTTTAAATTACAGATACCGCTAATAAGTGCTTTATTTTCAGTTTGAGAAAAAATAGAGGTAGAGACAACTCGAAAGTGGAAATAAGTAAGTAAGCATAAACAAGGTTATTTTTTAAAGTAAAAACATAAACCTTATTTCAGTTCTCTTCATGAAGGTCAAACCCTGTGAATGATTCTTTGTCAGCAGCTGGAAATTCTTTCCTAATCTTTCTGTAAGCACATGCTGGAAGAGGAAATCGCTTTCTTCCAAGGTAACCATAAACCAGACAAGAAAATTCTCGGTATGCAATGCTTCGTAGATAGCTGTGGACCAAAAATATAGCAAAGATATAAAATATCCCTTAACCAGTTTTTAAGGTTTAACTTAAAGTTTTTAGTGAAAGTCCTTGCTCAGTTGATATGGTTTTAGCCTTTTCATAACATACTGGCTGACAAAACCTATATATAAAGATAAATATATATCTATATATAGATAAATACATACACAGTTAAATAGGAACAGAAATAAACACAACTATATAAATGAGATAAATACATATATATCATGCATTTACACAAACGTAACATTTTTTAGTAGTTTGACCAGGTTTAAAATAAAAATCCGCAGCTGAAAGACTAATTTTCCATAGGTTTCTTGTAAGCAAAGACTTGTGCTTTCACCGTGCTAAATTAGAAGTCAATAAACATCAAATGGAATTTGTTTGAAGAAACCTAGAAAATCTGTGCAAGCCAAGTGGCTTTGTCGCTAGTTGCCATAGCAACAAGGGCAAGATATTACTGGAAAGAGTCTCTTAGGACAGATTAAAACAAAATATACTTGATATCAAGTGTTATACGAAAGAAAATTGCAAAGGCAGAAGTAAGTTCATGCAAATGGCATTGCAACGACTTGCAGATTACAATTTAGAGCCAGCTTCGGTGTGAATGGGGTTATGTAGTTTACGGTTCATGTACTGGTTCACATGGTTGTAAACAAGGGTTATAATCCAAGTGACATTTAACGTTCTTCCGAACCAGTCTCTCTATATCTTTCCTTGGGTTTCGTGCGAAATCTGTGGGCTGCCATCTGTAAACTCCACTTTTCTAAACACGCGGGCTTGAAGCCAGGATGTTCAGTAATGCATTGAAATTCTGCGCCAGGCTGAAGATCTCGTAGAACAAGATTGCTGTTCAAATCTTCCTCGCACCCCTCTAATTCTTTGCAACAATAGCAGTCACTCAAATTCTGCAGGAGTTGTCGATCAGACTTTCCACAGGAACACCTTAAAGAAGAAGGAAAACAGCATTAGAATTTCATTTCAACCTCTTGTATCAAAGTGACTAGATCTGCAGTTTGATCTAGCAACTTACCAAGAATCCACTTGTTCCTCGCCGCCAAGTCTTTTTCTCAGCATTTGCTTGAGTTTTTCGTTCTCCTTTTGTTCCTTTTCATACTGTTTCAACCAGTCTTCATCTGCCATCGGTTCAAATGCGTAAGCCATGTCGCATGCATCAAGGTTTTTGTCGATTTGACTCGATGCTGCTTGTAAATCGCCATCTTCCTCTTCGACTCCAATGTCATACTCCTCAACAGAAGAGACTTCAGAGTGCTTGGAGTCGATGAAATACTCCGAGTCTGAGTTGTCTGATGACATCTTTTGAAGGCTTTAAAGTGTATATGACATGAAAAATATTTTCCGCTTATTTGAAAGGCCTTTTGAAATACAGAAGAATGGCGTTTTTCCTTTTGAAATATCCTTTTTTGTTCCAGAGATATTGTCATTTTTGTATTATGCAAATTAGATAAGTGATGACGTCATAAGATTTGCAACTAAAAATTATAAAATACTGAATAAAAAATATCTCTGGAAATATTGAAGCAGCGTTCTTTAAACTTGGCACCACAAATGTGCATCACAAAAGGAACACAATGACAGCCGAAATATTGTTGCCATAGCAACTCTTTCAGCTCCAGTCTCTCTGTCAAAAAAACCAAATATCCCCATTTGTAACCTCTAAAGTGAGACAAAGGGTCCTGCTTGGAACAGACATAGTTCCCATGTTGTCTTAATTCCTGTCATTGGATTGGCTGCGCTAGATGGTTCTTGGTTTAAGGCAAAAACTCGGAATTTCACCTTAAATTTACGAAAATTTAAGGTGGCTCTGAAACCGCTCTGGAGAATTTTTTTTAACTTTGCAAAAAGTTGCGTCTTAACATGTTAATCATTATTCAATAATAAAAAATGGGGGTCACCGGACTCGTTTTTGAGTTATAAGCACTTAAAGGGAAAATTAAGGGTGTTTTTAGCAGGTAAAACTGTTGCCATAGTAACCAGTGACGTCATGAAAATGACCGCAACTTGTTCAGCAATGATTGGGAATTTGTTTGATATCATTATTATAGCAGCAACTGATAATGATTTGTAGTACTGACCCATCAAAGTTTAAGAGCTCGAAATTGCTGGAAACCGTTGTGATCCTCCTTAAACAATTTCAAGCCATTGCACAACCAATGATTATTTATATGATGAGATTGTGTCTGAATAAAAGAGAAGAAGCCAAAACATAATAAAAGCATAAAAGGAGGCGATCAATTGGCCTGGATCAAGATTTTTACGGTGATCCCACCGCCATATGAAATTCTCATACCCCTCCCCCCTTTTAATACCTGTCAACTATGATTGACCCCCCCTCCCCCTTCGTTCTTCAGAAAACTATGTGATCCCCTCCAACATCCTCCAGTTTTCATCTGGATTATTCAATAAGAATTGATTTTGACCTACTCAGTGCAGGATCCAGACATGGGTACAATTTAGGTGGTGGTATTGAAAAAAATAACCGCTAATACTGTCATAAAATAGCACTGCCTTGGTTCTTCGATCAACAAATAACCGGTTATTTCATCTACTTATTTGCGTAAGGTAAAGAATCCGATGCAAACAACGCGTCGGTCGACAGTCGGCCGACAGTCGGCGGACTGTTGACTGACGCGTCGGCGACTATTTTTCTTTACATGATTGACCGCGGACAAATGTTGCATCGGTGGTGCGTTGGTGACTTTTGCTCTTGAAATTAAATCTTGCATTGGTCGAGTTAGGTGTTTTGTGTCTCGTCTTTTTAAATTCTGTAACCATTTGATACGTTTTAGCTGCAGTAAGCCTGGAAATGATCAATGTTTTTGTGGACGCCATTTTGTTTTTGTACTTTATCGACCTAGTCCCCTAGCGACTTTATTGTTGAGCTTGACTAGGCACTAGACAGGTACGTGGACTCTATACTCGGGTATTATTTGGGATTGCATGAACTATTTATTGGTCATTTTCTTTTGTATTTGTGGTGGCTCCTAAAGGAGCCGTTTGTTTTCACAATAAATAATCTTTTATTGCAGAGGAAACTGCTCGGCGACGTCTTCCAGTAGCTGGGCAAATGCTCTGTCTCCTGCGAAGTCGATGATTCACTAAAAAGTTGAAAACACTCTGGAAACTTCCTAAAATAACGAGAAGATCCCGAAACTCCATGTTCAACTTTTGCGATCAAATGTTGAAAACTACAATAAAGTAATGTTAATGAAATTGGGATCAAACTTTATTTGTTTTAACCAATCACAGTTGGTGAAAAGCAGCCAATCACCGTGCTTATTGTTGAACCAATCACCTAGCGTGTTTTAGAACCAATGAAATACTTGATCTGCTTTTTATGATAATTAGTTTAACAGCGTATTTAAAGTGACAAAATCAATTATCAGCATTCATAGATCACAGTTTACAGTTCAAAGTTCACAGTTCAAGAAAATGTCTTTGCGTGTCACAAAATGCACTGTTTGTGGAGAATCTGGTCATACCAGAATCCATTGTCTCGATATGTGCGGCATGTGCAATGGGGACAGTCGCACGAACCACCAAGAAAAAAGCCTCTTCTAAGAATCCGAAAGCCGCCAAAAAACAACTGATTGCCGCCAACAGTCAGCCGCCAGCAGCCACCGCAGCCGTCACTCCACTGCCGCTGCCACCACTGACTGCGAGTTCTACACCCGAAACTGAAGTAAACTACAAATCGCTTTGTAGGCAACTTCAACAGAAGAACCAACAACTCGGAAAGGCCTACAAAGACAACAAGACCAACTTTGACGCTTTAGAACGAAAGTGTCTTGAGCAGGAAGAACACTTACAGCAAGTGCAGGACGACTCAGTAGTGTCGGTGTCGCGTGGGTAGTGTGTCGGCCGACACGTCGGTGACGGGTCGGCCGACATACCACCGACGCGTTGTTTGGATCGGATTCTTTACCTTACCCCTTATTTGCATACAAGGTGGGGTTCAAAACTTAAAAGTTACCTTACTGAAAGATAAAATGGCCTCCCTCACTATCTTCTCCATGGGATTCGCCAATGGTACCAATTAGCTGCAGCTTTAAATCAGGCAGGATCACCCAGGATAAAGCAACAGCTGTTAAAGGGACATGGTCATCTTTGTGGCCGCGCTGACCTGGACCCTAGTTTTCTTCACTTTGAAAAAAGTCCACCTCAATCCGAAATCAAAAATACGCTTCGAGTACATCTCAAAATCCGCTTCAATCTTCTCAGTGTCTTACTCGATTTTCCATCCTTTACTGAAAACCTGTTTCTGAGTGTCCTTTTGGTCATCCTATGCTATTACTTTATCATATTTGGTTAAAAACAGTATGGATCGCATCTCCAAAACAACATGAAAAGAAGAGGTGGGAAGCGTGAAAGCGCCGGGCGGAAAGAATCGCCTCCGTTGACCAAAATAATGAAAGAAATTAACCAAAAACATTGGACAGCAAATCACCATTTTATATGTTTGCAAAATTGCGTTTCTCGACCTGGGAAAAGGTCCGTGCATTTTGTAAACGATTCGAACGTGGCATCATCAATCTGCTCGATTTGGAGCTCAAACGAATACAACAACACAACAAATAATGTTGTAAGCTCTACTTTAATTCTTCAATATCATTAGGAATGATGACCTGCCTGTTCAATTTCACATTTCAACTGAGTCAAGTTTCAATGCATGCATTTTAATGTGAATAATTTCAACTACACAAGCAAATACAAACGCGGCGCGGCGAAATAAAAACAATTATGCCAATGTAACGATACATCCTTTGATGCATCGTACGGCGCTAGAAAAAAGATCCTGAGATTCGCACAAACAACATGCCAACTCACAGAAAGAGTGAAAGTTGTAAAAGGAAATTATAAAAACAAAATATCCGATCGAAAGCAGAAATGACCGCGATCACTTGTGTTTCTCACCTCTACTGATATTTCTTCGACTTCAGAGGCATTCGTTGACACTACATACATACATACATACAAACTTTATTTGATAAGTAGGTTGAGTAAAAGGCAGCTAAAGGGCTGATGTGGACCTACTATCCTAAAAATTAAGAATTACATTTATCTAGCCTTTCCCTGTACAAGTCCATCGGTAAATTCTCCATGGTTTCAATAAAATCAGTGTTCTAATAATGTAACATGTACATAATTACTACTTTGATTCGCAAATACTTCGATTCGACAAGGTTTGTTGATGTGCTTTTCAGTTTCCGTTCTTCGCTCGCGCGTCTTGTTTTTTTTTTTTGATGTGCTTTTCAGTTTCCGTTCTTCACTCGCGCGTCTTGTGATGAAGTGTGATATGCAAATTAGCTATGAAATGGTATCTAATGCGCATGTGCACCAGCTGACCGTGTTCCTTTAAATATCGCTTTGTTTTAAAACAAGTCCCACCAATAGGAATTTTCGAAAAATAACCCAAAATCTGTATACATACAAATGCTGTCGGTGAGATATAGATACGCGATTCCATTCCTATTTGCAGGAGTTTCACTGACCAAGGATACTTACTTGTTTATTTAATTAAAAGGCATTTTAAATAAGAATTAAAAAAGTGAACAGCGGAACAGAAATAAATGGTGGCTGAACTGATAAGGAACCTGGTTCTAGCCAGTGACTATACTAACAACAGATTTGCATACCATTGGCGGTTGTAAGGGAGGAGATAGTGAGGGAGACGATTCTCAGTGGGGCAGCATTTTCAATGAGCACTCCTAAGGTTTGGGTTCTTACCTTGTACGTAACTCTGATCGGCAATTAATTTTAGAAGGTAAAAATAACTGAAAACAGGGAAATAGCAAAGCTATTATCCTAGGGTCGGTTAGGTAATTTTTTCATTTCCACCACAATAATTGTGTGCAAGTCTGGATCCGGCACTAAGTGGGGAAAAATAACCGTTTTTTTGACAACCAACGTTAAGGTAGCATTTTAAATTTTTGGCAAGGGCAAACCGGAACTGAATGAAAAGGTACCTTATAGATATCAAACAACTTAATAAAGGAAGGCTGACCGTATGGTTGGGATATGTGTATATACTAAATGAAGAATCAACTTGTGAATCTTTAATCACATAAGACCTGGAACAAACATTGTATTCACCCATGAACGTGACATGAACGTGTACATATCAGTTTATCAGGGGTGGATCTAGGGGAGGGTGCAGGCGGTGCGGGGCGGCTTTCTAATACAATGGCCAACTAATACGAAGTGCTTTGTAAATACCGTAAACACCCGCAGATAAGCCGCACCCTGAATTAAGCAACTTGAATTTTGGAAAAAAAAGTTTTTTTTTAAAGAGTCTTCAGAAATCTCACAGGAATTCACTCTTATGAATCATCCATCATGACTCTAGTGTTCATTGTATGTGCTTGAGGAATCATTACTTTGGTTTGCCCAGGCTTCATGAAATCATCAGCACATTATGTGAGTCTAAAGAATCAAAGCCTTGATGTTGCAAGACTTCATTAACCCATTGACTACTGGGCTTTTTCCAAAAAACGGCAATCTAACATCCCAGATGCCTATTTCTGGCCATTATCTGAACAGTTTAATGTCAAACTGTCTAAAACTTGGTTTAAAACACGGCAACTAACATCCCCTTCTACGCAGAAGCAACGAATTCAATATTTTCCTCGGGCATGCGCAGAAATCAAAATTTGGACATAGTTTTTGGGTTTGAAAAACTCACCTGACTTTAGGCTTTTCTTTTCCTTTTATTTTTTTTTGCCGTTCTTGCTCTCCTTTTTCTCTTATTTTATTTTGTGGTTTTGTTGGCCTTTCAGTCGCCTTTGTTCACGTTGAAAAAGTTTTAACCTAAACGTTGGGAAAAGGGAATTTTTTTGACAAAGAGTGTCAATGGTAGTGAAGGTTGTGTTTTTTGGTGATTTTGGAGGAAAAAATCCAAGTTGTTTTGTCACAGGTAGACCAAGCATGATATTTGCATATATTAAAATGGTGGTCTTTATATATAAGAATTTGTATGGGTTTTTAAACGGGGAACTTTTGAACAATAGATAACGTCGAAATTGCTGAGTAAAGTCGATGAAACATAACATGGTGTTGTTTGCTAACGTTACAGCGTGTTTGCAAGCAATTTAGAGCTATTTTACGTCTATTTACTATTAGCTACTATTACCGTGTATAATAATATGACAAGGTAGGACACTTCAGTCGCTTCTAGCGTTTGACACGTGTTGAAATAAGCTCGAATTTCACGCACGAAAATAGCTTTGGCTGTCATTCGGATCTGCATGTGAATGAAACAATAACACACGAATGATTTTCTGAAAACGTCTTGCTCATACCTCGCATATCCCGGCAACTAGTCGCTTCTGAAAATCAAAAATCCGTTCAAAATAGCCGCCATATAGGCCGTGTCGCTCACGACAGTAACAAAATAGCCCGAAATAGACTGGACACTAGTCAAATTAAACCCCAGCGGAGAGGGACACGCTATTTTTGCTCGCGCTTCAATTTGTTTTCACTACCACACGGTGGGGACAAAATTGGCGCCTCGTCAAATCGTCCACGTGTGACAACAGGCACATGAGACGTGGAATCGCGTGTCTGAAGATAATGCTTTCAAAACTAAAACGCTCTCTGCCAGAATTAAGAAGAAGCCAAATTCTACAAGCCAGGAAGTAAGTGAGTGAATCGTGTAACTATTTCATGCTATGTTTCAATCCGAGCGTGGAAAAAGTCGCACTTCTGATCTTATATGAAAAAAAAGGGTTATCAAAGCGTATCAAAGCACTTATTTGTCAACTGCATAAATATTCCCATCTTATTATTATGTAAAGACTAAAAATTACACGCTCACAGTTTTGAATGCTTGGTCAATAAGTTTCAGAACAATGGTAAATATCAGAAGTCCATAACTAGAAGTCTACATCTCTGGTAATAGGCTTTGAGATATGTCTTTCGCGTGTACCTCGCGCTCCTCCCGTGTAGGCTATTTTTAGAACAGCTTTGCCGCGAACAAGTAGCCAATCACATTGAAGTATTTTTTAATTCGCGCCTTTGATTGGTTGAACAAATTTTTGAAGAAAAGCAGAACTGCAGAGGACGAGTGAACTCGAGCGAACGGCATTACGAAATTTCTGTTTGTTGGTCATCGTAATTTCCGTTTTGTGAGGATTAAATCATCCGGACAAGAATCATCAGGCCATCTTTCATCGATGACGATAGCATCGAAGTTGTAAAAATTCGGAGCATTCAAATAAGCGAGAGGACCTCAGTGTTTTGGAGTCAGAATACGAAATGGAAGCGGGCAAGATAGACTAATTCCGAGTCAAATTCAAAATGCGAAGACACTAAAGATCAATGGTACTCTCAAGATGAAGACAGGCATTAAGAGAGCAAGTGCATTTTGGCACAGGTTCGTTGCTATTTTGAAAAACAAAACCGTGGTCCCTGAAGCGCTCAACATCGAGCGCGGAATGAACAGAATGAAGTTTGATTCGTTTGAGAACAACATTCAGAGAAAACGACAAGTTTGGCGAGTTTCGCATGTTTTTGGAATTATAAGGACGGCATGAAAACAAAAGACTGACTTAGGTAATGTACTTGTTTTAATATGAATAGAAATACGAGTTTAATTCATCGAACAATGATGATTTCATTCACATCCGTCAAAAGTTTAATTCAAGTTGTGCTTCTCGGGCACTTCGCAGTGTGCAGTTATTGTGTTGTGTATGTTGTTCAGTATTTTAACACGAGGATACGATGTACAAAATAAAGACACAATTAACTACTAAAAGTTTGGGGAACTTCTGTTCATAAATTCTCTCGTAAATTATAAAAAGTCCACCTGTTTTTTTTGTGAGTTTGTCTACTGAAATCCGGCGACGGGTTGCTTCTTCACTCGCCTTCAAATGCCACTGAACAGATGTTTGAAATCACTATCTACGATACTACTTCTGTCGAAATGTAAGAATTAAAGAGAATGGCCTGTCAAGTGTTTTGATGTGATTTGATTTATTTCACCTGCCACTTTCCAAAATATTCGGCCGCAACTTAGAACTCCAATCGTGTCGAAATAGTGGGTTACGTCATTTTCTCGCCAGACATCAGTTTCTAAAAATAGCCTACACGTGAAAGACATAGCACGTGCCCCAATACCAGATGTAGATTTCTAGTTATGGACTTCTGTAAATATATAAAAACTGACTGACACAGAATGCTGTTTAAATGGTTTCAGAGTTAGTGAAAAAGAAGAACATATGAAGTCTATAAACGAAAAGTAGCTTTAAGTAAACAAATTTATTTTAATTATTATCAATGTTATTATTATTGTCAAAATATTTAGACTTCAAGTGTATTCGATTCGGCTTCGCGTGTAAACGGAGGTAAAATTTCAAAAATTCGTTGGCAGGCAAAATCCAAATACAGAAAGTTTTAGTCCATATGATATGCGCACCTGGTCATTTGAAAATACATGCAGGACACGAGGTTCTACATTTCGCTTGCAGATACTGCATGCTGTGAAACATGTTGTCGCGCGTGGACGATGTGACGACTGAGCCGTCAATTTTGTCCTCACCGTGTGGTAGTGGAAATAAATTGAAGCGAAACAAAAATAGCGTGTCCCTCTCCGTTGGGGTTTAATTTGACTAGAGTCCAGTCTATTTCGGGCTATTTTGTTACTGTCGTGAGCGACACGGCCTATATGGCGGCTATTTTGAACGGATTTTTGATTTTCAGAAGCGACTAGTTGCCGGGATATGCGAGGTATGAGCAAGACGTTTTCAGAAAAACATTCGTGTGTTATTGTTTCATTCACATGTAGATCCGAATGACAGCCAAAGCTATTTTCGTGCGTGAAATTCGAGCTTATTTCAACACGTGTCGAACGCTAGAAGCGACTGAAGTGTCCTACCTTGTCATATTATTATACACGGTAATAGTAGCTAATAGTAAATAGACGTAAAATAGCTCTAAATTGCTTGCAAACACGCTGTAACGTTGGCAAACAACACCATGTTATGTTTCATCGACGTTATTTAGTAATTTCGCCTTTATCTATTGTTCAAAAGTTCCCTGTTTAAAAATCCATACAAATTCTTATATAAAGACCGCCATTTTAATATATGCAAATATCATGCTTGGTCTACCTGTGGTTTTGTGTGTATCTCTGGTCCAATTTAACATTTCGTGCTCGTTTAGGCGTGGTTTGGTAGACATTTGCCAACTCTATCCATTGATTATCAAAGGCATCCTCTGGCGTGAAAAGTGATGACGTCACAAGTGGTACAAGTCTGCGGTCTCCTCTTGGGCGGTTATGGGCGGTGTAGTAGGCAATGTGTTAAACCATCTGTGGAATCATAACCCCAGTTGTTAAACCAAGGGAATCATAGCGGTGATGCCTAAAAGCTTGTTGGCATCACATCTGGAATCATAACCCAGTGATTCTTATGCAAAAATCATGGTTTTGATTTTCTGATATGCAGAAAATCGTCTGAGGAATCATAACCCTAATTCATTTCACAAGAAAACTGACATTTTCACTCTGTATAGTACACTAAATTTCTACAGGTTTTGATTTTGGCTGATTTCAAATTTAACATTTTTATATATTTTTGGCTCATTTTTAACATCCTCTTTTTGCAAACCTTCATGAAGTTTAATTTGAAGCTATTGTAACTGAAAATAAAAATAAGTCCATACCTCTCTTTAATTCCAATTAATTTGACAATGATATGATATTTAAAATATTTATTAGTATGTATGCAACATACATTGAAACTGTATATTATTAATTTCAAAAAATCAGTTTAGGCAAACAGTACATTTGCTTGGACAAACATACATGTATGCCAATTGAAAACATCACACAATATCCTTTTCTGCAAAATATGATTTCACTTGAAGGGAGCTGTCTTTTAAAAAAATAACACAACAGTAAAGAAATATCAAAACTGTTCATGTTTTATATGTTGATTTACTTTTAAATTAGTTACAACCTCAAATTGTAATTTCCATTAATTACTCTTAACTTAAGTGGCCGGGAGCTGGCTGAGATGGAAAAGATGTTGTCTTTACCTTACAGACAAGATTATGGAAAAGACAATTAATGTCCTGAAGCAAAAGTATACATACATGTACATAATTTACATTTCAACTCTCCCTGAAGCTATTTCTTGTAGCAACAATACAAGCATTAAAATGCATAAATTTAACCTGCTGTGTATACATCTAGAAAGTGTCACAAACGGAATTCTGCTGTGCCCCAATATTTTACTTTATCTGACTGCATATGTGTGACTTGCAGCCTAAAGATCAACGGCTTTTGTATTAAGTGATTGGTTCCAGCTCTTTTGTGATAGTGTCATATGTATACAACAAGATAATGCTAATGGTGTGATGGTCTTTAAATAGCTATTTAGATACAGACCAAACACTGTACTTTGTAATAATTCTCTCATAAATTCCATTTGACAATATGTAGCAGCATTAATAAATAAAATATTTCACAAGAACATTATTTTACTTATTGAAAACGATAATATTGTCATGAGAAACAAATCTTACCTCGGTTTCTCGTCTTTGAGACATATACTAACACTTAGCTTTTCTAATAAAATGTTGCCTTTGCAAATATTTATAACTGTACCATGAGAAGTACATTTAATTTAAACTTCAACAATAAATGTCTGTTCACTGGGACAGAATGGAATTGACTCTTTGTAGTTGGTCCAATTTACAAGGTTGCAAAATAAGGAAAAGACATGTCCTTCATTTCTGACACAAAATAGGTGTTATAACAGGAGGATTGTAATAACATGTTGGGTAAACATAGGAAAGGAAATTTACACTTAACTGATCACTCTTATTATCTACTGGTACACTTATTGTAACTCAGTAAAGAGTGATTCTCAGTGTGCCTCTCACATACCTGCCAACCCCCAGGGTACAAAAATCTGATGACGTCTAGAAATCTTTGCACCCCCCCCCCCCCCCCCCCCCCGAACCTAAACAGTGTGCAAAAACCACGCCAACTTTCTTCCATGTATTGTGCGATTGGATTGGTTGATTTCTGACCAATTACGTCATTCTCGTTAAATATATATCAATTTGATCACTCTGTTTCCCGTTTTCTGATTTTCCGATTGAGAACGGCTCAAATTAGAGCACTAAATCCACTTCTTGTTATATTTTACTTTTTGGATTCTCGAAAATAACAAAATTGATGAAAAAAAAATTTAAAAAAACCCATGTTAGGTATTTCCCGGGAGATTTGGTGCTCTAACCAGGAGACCAGGAGATTCGATGAAAAACTTGGAGACTCCTGGGAAAACCGAAAGAGTTGGCAGGTATGCTATCAAAACCCATAAATGTAGTTAACATATTCTAGGTATATTCTTGTTTTTTCCGGTTTTCTGAGTTTTCGTAAAACTTGAGTAACCGAGCCAACACATAATAATATTGCAATTTTCTGACATTAATGTTCCTTACTGGTATTTTTCTGTGTTTTTTCTGAAACTCTAGTCATGTTAAGGCCATTCCCCCAAAATAGAACTGAACATAGATTTTCAACCAAACTTTGCCTACTGGTTGGTTACCTTAAGGGAACTTAAATTTTGAAATAAAAAAGGAGGGGTCACTACATCCATTTAGGAGCAAGATTAGACCTTGTATATGCCACATAATTCCGCCATTTTGTTTATGTGCGTGCTAATTAAGCATAAAATTCTGCACAGAAAGGATGCGCAATGTAATACAGGGCAATGTCCTTAAATTAAAAACAAAACATACAATGTCGAGTGTTAAATTTTGAAATATAAATCTTTCAACATTTAAAACTTGTATGTTTTGTGTGGATGGTAATAATAAAAATGTTAAGGTTGGCGTGAGTTGAGTTTTTTTTTTTTTTTTGGGGGGGGGGGGGGGGGTGTTAGTTTACTTTTTCCTATATGAGGATTGAGATGTTTAAAACCAATAATCCCATCTTGATAAGGGTATGGATAATCTACGGAACAAAAATTAAAATTTAAAAAAAAGTTCACTCACTGATGCCAATTAGGCATGTATGACGCCAGCAGGAACCCTGAATGACTCGCTTTATGTAGACCGACTGCATGCTGCTGCAACAGGCATGCTATGCTAAAAAACAACTGACAGTTGTCAAGTGATTATACAAATAATATAGCTAACTATAGTATTGTTATCAAATAATTAAAATTTTTGTTCCAGAATATACTCATAGGTAAGGTAAGGTCAACTTTATTTAGGCAGGGTGGCCCAGTCAGCACTTGGCTGGTATCAAAAGAGGCCCTGCATAAATTAAGACTACATTAAATATCTATATATATAAATTTATATTTACAATATAAAAATACGGGTAAAAAGCACTTAAAAAACAATAACCAACAAGGAAGATCAGTGGAAATAATTGTAGGGGGAGGGGGTTCTCGATCAAAAGCCAAAGTTTTAAGGAAACAATGGTGGCAATGATGATGATGATGATGATGATTATAACTAGTATTTAAAGAGAATGTATTAGATGCAAAACTTCCACCTTGATTGAGAGGTTTAAGGTGATTCCACTGAAAAAGGAGTATTCAAAAATTTCTAAGACTTGCTCCAGTCACCGTGCTCGTTTTTGTGCAACCTGGATGGCTATTATAGAAAATATATGACCCATGCCCCATGAGATTTATATAAATTTAGGAACCCTAGTAATCCAAAAAGAGAACTATCATTTCTTGCATTAGAGGATCGAAGGAGTTCAACAAAATAGACTTCAATCTTACATAACAAACTATTTTAATTGACCTGGAATTAAGATTATGAAAGAAATTAAAAATTTGCTGCGTGCGCACATAAGCAGCACTACCTAAATACATGCTTTTTAAAGTGTTCAAATAAAAATATCTCAAAATAGATTTTTAAACTGTTCTTTAAATCGCGATATATTGTAGTCAACCGTATGTTATTTAAATTAATGCACTAAAAAAAGGGGGCCACAGTGCTTGTTTACAAGAAAATGACCACTTATTTCCCTGTTATTCCATGAGCGCGATTGGATATGAGATAGTAGACAGACAACGAAGTGCGTAGTGCCGAGTTGGCTATGTTTGATCTCGCATTCAACAAGCGTGGGTGGAATAATTGTTTTATTAAAAACGCCCGAAAGAATTGCAATATTTAAGCTCTCCAGCTGTTTTTGTTGAGGCGTATCAGCTATGATATTTGTGGTCAATGGTATATGAGCCAATATACCATTGCTTGTTAACCAATCAAAACTCAGGAATTGCAATATATCATAGCTAGTTTTTAGTAACAAATTAAAGCTTATTGAGCTGGCTTTCAATCTATTAAAACCATTTTGTAGTTGTCAATCTTTTAGGAACCTCAAAACACGAGTACCTGAGTCGCCTTTTGAAGGCTACAAGTTAAAGAGAATTTAGTATTTCGCAAATTTGATTTGTTCTTTGGTTTCCAGACCCCAAGCGCTTAAAAATAATGTCAGCATTTTGTCATATTCAAATGCAATAAAAGATACAAGACATTTTGCAAATAGGGCTAAAACACAGGGGAGTGATCGTACAAAACTCCCTCCAGTAAAAAAAGTATACAAAAATAAAAAATCGCCTACACATTATTGGTATTAACATGTAGCTGCTTCCAAATTTGACGTAGAAGGAGCAAATTCCTTTGGAGTTGTTTAAAGTTCTTTAAAGTGTCTCGTTTAAAGCGAGAAATTGATTTCAGAACACAGTGCTTGAAAAAATTATCTTGCAATACAAACAAACGCCGCCCCACGTGAAGCTTGCAACACCTTCTCGAATAACAAGGCCAATCAGTGCACGAGAATCCCATTGCACCTAGCTAGCTGTCTTGATAATTCCCACGAAAACCCTCTCGGTTGAGTGCACACACGTCATATGGGTGTCAATCAAAAGAAGAATTTTTACTTCCCGTCAAAAACGAAATATGCTCATTTCTCCGCCGATATTCACTCTTTGCCATTTTTTTTTAAAGAAAAGATGACACTTGGACTATTAATTGGATCTAAAAATCGGATTTCGGAAAAAAATAGTCGGCCTGAAGGTATACGGTACCCTTAAACCAAAAAACGCCATCTTGGGGAATGGATAATCTTTGGAACAGCAATTTACATTAAAAGGAAAGTTCACCCAATGATGCCAAGTAATCATCATCAAAATCGGGCACATCAGGAATCTCAAAATTATTTAGAGTGGCAGAGGCACGTATGGCCCCAGCAGTAACTCCGAATGACTCACTTTCTGTAGACCTTGGCTTTCTATGTAATGTCAGTCTGCTCCTCCTCGCATTTGATCGGAAAAGTTCCTCAGCATTTGTAGCTGTGCTTGTGGAGTTTCGGAGAGGATTCAGACTGACGTTACTTGACCTTTCTTGCTGTACATTCTCTCCTGTGATCTCCTGCAGTCTTCTGACGCTAATATTCTCAGCTGGTTGGAAATCATTAATGGCATCTAGAAGTCTCCTCCCCTTGATTTGGTTCTGGCGTGCCACTCTCCTGCCATTTTGCAAATATATTTTCCTTTTCATATCCAAATCCTTCTTGGCTTCCTCATCATCTGAATGTGGTGGCTCATCAACTTCTCTTGTTGGATTGGGTGGAATGGAAGAGCGAAGATGCGCAATCTCATCACTACTCATGCTTCCTCTGGTCGTAAGTGCTTCAGTAACTGCTTTGTCTGTCGTCTCCTCAAAACTGAAAATTGACCCACTTTAGACAATTGACCCACTTCACACATGTGGAGTCAAATTGTTTCCTCCTTAGGGGGCATTCACAAAAAATGTTGAGGGAAACATTATTAAAGGAAGCCCCTCCTGAAAAACATAAAGACCTGCCTGTTCATTTTTGTGGTAATGTCTTGCGGTTTGATTTCGAATCTGCAGATGGTCAGGGAACAACACTCCAGAAATAATTTTAAGCGAACATGGTTTTCAGAGTTTCACTGTAAATATTTTCTGACAACACTCATTTTGACTCCACTTTAGGTTGTCTCTCCAGGTTTTGTATCACACTATACATGCCTGTTTCTGAAGTGCTTAATTAGCCTGTGGTTCGAATTCTGGACAGTTATATTTTTTATTTGGCTGCTAAAATGTTGTATATGTGGGTAGACTGAGAACAGCATTATTTTAAATGACCTCATAAACCGAGTGCTTTTCTGAGCTGGGCAAAGAAAGTTCAAAACAAAAGCAGCGTAAAAAAAATTTGATGTCCGATAGCCCCGGGGGCTAGTGGATTTTGCTGTTGGGCTAATGGACTTAATCCTTCAGTGAAGGTTTTGGGTGATTTTTTTAGGCAAATAATAATTTAATTCATTGTACTTATAAGAAATTTTTGTGCTAGTGAAAATTACTTCTGGGCTATCTACTTCATGAAAGGCAAGCTGATAAACTGAATTTCTTTGTATCCTGAAAAGTCTTACCATAAATTACACTGATGCTTTCAAAAAAATACCATTGTCAGTCGGTTCCTTCGATTTAACAATCTTTGATGTCTCCGTTGGTCCTGATCACATTTGACCATGCATTGGTGCCGCTGACTTCTTTAATATCTTTTTACTCGTTTTAGAATCAAGGCACTTCCAGGTGGTGTTTTTGTTCCTCCATTCTCATCAAAGCTCATGCTCTCTCGAATATACTCTACAATTTCCTTCACGAGGTTTTTGTCCACTCCGCCCCAAGGTAGTTAAATGAAAATGGATGTGTAAAAATAAAAAATGAAAATTAGCGCCTCTCTTAAAACTTATTATGATCTTGTATGTTTATCAATATGCCTTAAAAAGTAGATGAAAAAAAAAAAAGTTTTAATTCTTTATTGCTTACAATACAGTTACAATACTAATAGAATTACAAAACGACATGGTTGCTAATACGACAATACAATTGCAATACAGTTATATTATTACCGTAGAACTACTTACATTACTAATAATATATGGCGCCTAAGCATAATTACACTTCATACCATTATAAACTTAAACAATGTTTTTTACTACCATTAATTTATTGACAATGTTAAGATAAAACTATTTAATAATGGTTCACTTCTCATTTTGATGCATCATTAAAACCAACTATAATGGCAGCCCATATAATCGAACAAAAGTAAAACACACATGTTTGGCATAGTGTGGGGTGACCGTTAGCTTAGTTTGCAATGTAAGTTACCATCACATCTCACAAGTTAATTGACATTGATAGTGTATGCAGAAATTTGTTAATAGAGTACATCAGATGGCATTTTTTCGTTGATTAATAAACCAACTCCCTCTCAAAAGTACCTGAAATAAATTAACTATGTGGGAGGCTTAATAGCAGATTTACATTTGAGCATATGCATTACCACCCCAAAAATATTAATATATATTTTAATTCTTAGGTGTGAAAAAGAAAATACTCAGGGTCAGCAATATAGTTCTACCTTTCAACATTCTAAATCTTCAAGTACACAGTACATACACTCGTACTCTGTTATACATACCTTGTCCAGGATTGATTTGATCTTTAAATTGATATTGGAATGCATCTTTCACAACATCCTACAGTACAAATATAACAACAATTTCATATAAAGTGTGACTGGCTACTTATTTAGCAACACTGTGAACCTGTGTAAACTGAAGCAAAAAAATAAGTAAATGGGAGCTCCACCTTTGGGCCTGCCTAAATCTATTACTTCTTTTTGTAACATAGGATCATTAAATTTACAAAATGGGAAATGAACTTCCTTGCATGAGTAAAAGTATATGAACACAGTCCCATGTTGGTAGCCTCTCCCCACTATAATAAAATTTTAAGCGTATTATGCAACTCTGGCCAAAAAATGTTAGGCCTTAAACAGAAAATATTGCTGGAATTTAATGCATAAAGAGTCGAGAATGTTGCTCAAAAGATGCTAAACGAAATTTTTGTTGTACCAAAATAAATCACAAGAGCAACCATGATTAGGAGGTTTAAAGATGAAATAGGAGAAAGAAAATTATTTTTGAAACACCAACAGACAGTTGACCCCAACACAAGGGCACCCCAGGTTCAAGGTTCCGCTATTGCATGTTTTGTGGTTTTTTAAATTTTGGGGGGGATTTTTGGGTATATTTTGACATTCAGTTTGTGTGACTACGTACCCTGGCCTTATACTGGCCTCCACGCCGCCTTTAATTGTAACACGACGAAAATACAACATACAAAACCCTCAACTTATCGTGCAACATTATTGTTTGGGGTCAATGTGTCGCGTTTTTCACCTTGCGTGATCAACGCAACAAATTAAAACATTTGTTGTTGTTGCTACTTGTAAACTGACATATTCTTTGCCACTCAATAAATAAAAACTACTTGGAATATCGCATTGTTTCCCTGTAGTGACCTACAAATTCTCGACAAATCAAAATGATGACGTGAGGGCGATTTCTTTTATATCGTTCGTGGCAATCTGGATCATGGCAAACAAATAATTACTTCGAAGCATGGATTTTAAAATAGTAAATACTTTATGGTGTGTCACTTACTGTTGGAATAGCTTTTGATGGCACGGTAGACTGTGGAGAGAGTAATAACAAAACACATTCTTATAGTTATAATTGTTATGAAGAAAAACAAGCAATCTTGGCGGACATGTACTTACGTGATCTTTAGTAATTGCATCTTCGATAAAATCTCCCAAAACTTTCCTTGCTTCGCTATTTCCTAGCAACACTTTCATCAACTCACCAGGGTTGTCCATATTCATCATTGACGTCGAAAACAATTTTTTTCCTTTTAAACGCCGGTTCGTGCGACTTACCGCGAAACCCCGCAAAACCCGGCAAAACCCTGCAATCAGATCACGCCATTTTAATTACGACAAAAGATACGCGTATACTTATCTTGCGCTCAGTGGTTAGAGCGTGCGATGGACTTAGATTTGCAGAGATGGCGACACATCTTCATTACATTCAACAAAGAAGTAAAATAGCTGGAAAATGTTGAAGAAATGACCGGTGAATATTGAAAGTGTTTTTGTCCGAACTGTCAGGGATCCTTGCGTGCACGGCGAACAGTTTATGCGGGTATCAGTGGCCATCCCATGGGGTGAACCCCCAGGGACCCAGGGGCATTTGTCAAGGCTGCCCTAACAAATGTATGTTAAAGCCCCTGGGGTGGAGCTTAAAGATTGTAACAAATATCCCCACCCGTGGGGCTAAAGGGGGCAATGCCATGTTCCAACTAAAGCAGAGAAGTTCTCCAAAGGTCGATTACATTAGTACTTGGGAAGTCAGTAACAAGCCCGAAATGAAGTCCAAACACTAGTTTATTAACAGGAACTCTTTGAGATTTATAATATGTAACATGATGGAAAGCAACATGCCACTCCTCTGCTTCGTTTTGAAGTACAACAAAATTCGAGCTACAGTTAAAACTACTCATGTAGAACAGTTGTGGAACAACGTTCACATTCTGTATCAGCTGCATGGTACGTTGTCACAATTTGCTCAATTCTGTAGCTTTTTTATAAGCAAAATGTTCGGAAAGTTTTCATCCTTAGTTTAAAATAAATATTAATATGTTTCCACCATTTTCTATTGGAGGATGGCTTAATTACACTTACAAATTTTAATGATAAAACGCACTCACCTCGAACATGCAGAAACCTTGAATCAGCTTGTCTTCTGTACGTTGCAAATCCCGTGGGTATGTCCCCGGGGGTGGTTTGCCAAAGCGAAAGTGCTGTAATGCCCCTGTCTCTGGGGCAATTTTTTGGTACAAATCCCCTGCCATGCCCGTGGGTTGCCCGGGGGTCGACCCCACAGGATGGCCGCTGATACTTGTATTACCGGCACCAAAAACTGTTCGGCTTCCGCTCAAATGAAGAATTTGAAGTCAGCAGTCAACCCTTTAACTCTTTCGGTGCTGACTTTTCTGCTGACCTCCTCCCCCACAGTGCTGCTTTTTCCCATAGGGCGCTCAATAAAACAGTCATGCTTCATTATTTGACAATATCTTTCATTCTTTTCAAGCAATTTTATTAAGATTTTCAGATGTTGTGCCCAACATAATTCTACATCGGAAAAAGCAACTTTTACACAAATTCATTGCATCTTTGCCCTCTCAGCTCCTTCGCTTGCCATCTGATAGCTTCCTTCCCAAGCGTGAAGGTTGAAAACCATTGTTTTGCAATAGCCGCATCTCAATACTCAATCTGTTCATTGAAATCGTTTGATCCCTAAACCAGAACCATTATATTCTCAGCCAAAGTTGTTCGATTATAAACTGCTCATTTGATGCCATGTTTAAATGTCCTTTAGCCATAAACAACAACGTTGTAACATGAACTTCTCAAAATAACTCCGCCATCATGTGCAAACGGCAAAGGATTGTGCTTGTCACGCTTTCTAATTATACTAGAGGGTATACAAAGCAATTATTAATCATAGCGTCCCTATTGAAGGCAGTTTTGAAAGGAAATCTGGGATTGTTTATCATGTCGAGAAAACTCAACATCCGCACTCAGAGTCACGAATGGGATGTCGAGTTTTCTCGACAACTGCACCGAAAGAGTTAAGCGGACAAAATTCACAGTCGAAAATGCGATTAGTTAAGGTATGTATAATTCTTAAATGAAGTAAGGATATCTTTGACAAATACGAAAACACCGCGCAAGTTAAAGTCTCCTTTCTTCGCCTTTGTTATTGTCACGTGACAACAGCAAATGGTAATTTTACATTGGAACGGATTTGTGGAATACGGGTAGGAAGAATCCCAATTTGTGATCACAAAAAAGCACTGTTTTCTTACCTACATATTGATGGCTCTTATTTTCATCTAGATGAGGTTGAAAAGAAATCAGTAATGAACGTACAAGTGGAAAACCAAGGACTTCCAACAGACAGTGAGTATAAACTAAATTTAATCTTTGACTGGACACTAGGTCATGAAACAATGAAAAAAAAGTTTTGAATATTTATAAGTGGCCATACTGAATCGGTAAGTATACAGTGAGATAATTTCCTTGCCAACTCTACCATTCTGTGCAAATTTAAGAATTGTAATTCTTAAACTTAAGCCTGGCTCACACTAGGGAAGCCTGCCCAATGCAAGAACAAAATTTGGGGGAAGAAATGTAACACTGAACTGGCCTTTGAAAAGAAGTTGTCTTTTGGAAGGACGAAAATGGTTCCTTTCAAAACATTTCCCTTCCTTCCACCCTCTGAATGGATCAAAACATTTTTTAAACAAGAGCAATTCCTGAGTCTCATTAGAAACCGGCCTGAACCTTCAACGACAGAGTTCAGAGATATATGGGATGGCAGAATTCTTCAACAGTTTATGGTGGATCCTGGAGATGCAAAGAGGCCTCTACTTAAGTGCAAAACAAATTTGGCACTATTGTTGTACCTGGACTTCTTCAATCCTTATAAGCGAGCAGTGTATTCATGTGGAGCCTTGTACATGAGTGTCCTGAATATCCCAAAGAGCCAACGCTTCAAGGCAAAGTGGACAATGCTTACTGGGTTGATAGCAGGTCCACTGAGAAGACAGATAGTGACTGCAATGTATAATAAATACTGTTGAATGTAATTTATAATTAATACTATTTAAATCCTGAATTTTAATTGGAAAAATTATCATAATATTAATCACTGTTTTTTAATACGTGATAATGTATTGTACTATTGGATATCAGAAAGCTAATTAAAGATATTTTACACGTACTTTTCAAAGAATTCAATGAGTGTCAAAAAGTACCGAAACACTTCAATACAATTTACATGTCGCACTCAACGGGATAGGGGAAATTTTACAAAACATTGACGACAATAATTGGCAAGGGCAAAAAACATATTATTTGAAACGTAACAGAAAATGGGTTCACAATTTATAACTATCAAAATCTATCACCAGAAAATTGTCGATAAATGGCTTACCTTGTCAACCGACCTCCTTTCCACCGATTGTAATATGCTGCATGCCACAAAAGCTCGCACCAGTCTCCCTCCACTTCCAACGTGAAACTGATCGATTGACCAAAGGTAACGGGTATGTTTACTTTTCCTCTGCTATTTATCATTTTAAATTACAAGTGCAAACTTTTGAACTTTTACAGATGGTCCAAGTTAAACACGTACGATATCATGCGCCTGCAATGATGCACATTACAGGTCATTGATCATTTTTCAATATTCAAACGTATGATTCACAACGCTATTTTCCTGTGTCTTCTTCATCGAATGTAAGACCATGTAACCTCACAATGAAATGGAATTGAACATCAATGTCTTACCCACAATTTTAGCGTTTTAATACAATGAGTATCATTTCCTTTAACTTTGACATATGAGTGATCTTTTTCTGGTACTTGTTGACAGATTTTTGCGAACAAGAATGCGTGTCTACGTTTGTCAAACGTCCGTAGCTTAGTAACCAGGCATTAGATCAAACACGTTGGGACTAGGCCGAGAACGATGTTTGTTTACTCAAGTTTCAAGATGGAGGGAGATTCTGCTGTGACCCACAACTAGATTTGAGAGCCAATTGTTGGAGATAAACTTGTTGCACAAAGAGAGTTTTGTGATCAATTTGTCGTCAAAGTGCTAAACGGCAAAGTTCGACCACACGAATACTCGAGAATAGCGTGGAATTTTCTCGCTCGTGGAGGCCGGGGATCGATTACTGTAGAAGATCTGCTAACAAAGGCTTCCATCAAAGTGTCAATTCACTGAAATATATGGCACCTTTTTGAAATGTTCCCACAGATAAGCCGCACCCCCGATTTCAAGCGACAATTTTTGGAAAAAAGGTGCGGCTTATCTGCGGGTGTTTACGGTAGATGTCTTTTTTTTATTTTAAATAGCTAGCTAGTTGTATCTCATTTGTAAGTTTTAACGTTTATTTAAAACCTTGAATAAAGACTTTTTATTTATTTATTTATTTATTTAACTGGTATTCTGCAAAAAAAAAGATATCTGCACCCCTCCTTAGAAAAATCCTGGGTATGCTCCTGGTTTAGAACATTTTAGGCTTGAATCATTGAAAACGTTCAGACAAAAATGAGACGTTCTCTCCCAGAAGGGATACCTTTTTCAGGCTGCAGCTTTATAAAAGGGTAAGGTTTTTATGAGTTGAAGTAGAAAAAAGGATTAAATTTAGGTATTTGAAAGGCCCTTTCAAAAATATCTCGAATACAGCCACCGAAAGAGTAAACATGAATTTGAGTGACATTTTAAGAGGTTTAAAGAAGGCATAGAAGAAACAAAATTATTTTTGGAACACAACTAGATAATTGACCCTAACGCAAGAGCACCCCAGGTTGTCAGAGGACTGTTTTGGTGTCCCTCTATTTTTTAACTTAAAATTCTAATTTTTAAATCAAATTAGATCTTAAATATTTATTTCTCCAAATTTAACTAATCCTTCCCAAACATCCCCCAAAATCACCCAAAAATTTACAAAACACAGCCAAACGAGCACAGGGTTGTTGGAGTGCTTGAAACGCGAACAAGATATTTGCATTGAACCCAAATTAAATGGTGGACAAACGGGCTTCAGGTGTACCCTCGCTTTAAGTATTTTTGACTCCTGTACAAGAAAATTATGAGTACTCCCTACCCTGGGCAATTTCACCGCTTATTGTTGCGTGACAGATAAGGCCAGAACCAGACTGGTAGTTTGTTCATTGAATCAAAGCTCCAAATTGCACCTGATCATTTAAATGCATCACCAACTGATAAAGAAAAAGGGAAAAAGCCTTTTGGAACTTAAGAAAACGTAGTCAATTTATAATCAAACAATCAGAGAAAATGAATTTCGATTCAGTGTTGGCAGTGGTCGAGTAAATCGCGAGTGAACTCCGTCTGTATTCCAAGTGTGTATTCAAAGCTCAGATTTGGCTTAAACTTAAACACAACAACAAAACAGCATTTTCAGGATTCGTTTGGTGTACAAATGTGATTTGAAACGAGATTCAATGAAATTCAGATGGCTGGTGCGATATGGAATTAGACAGTTTTGGTTTGGATCGAATTTCAATGTTCGGTGAATATTTAATGAGCCGATGATCACTCTCTTCCTGATAAATTGAAATGGCGAACTACAAATTGAAAAAACTATTGAATATGGCTTTTTCATTTCTATTTCTTAATGTTTTAGTTTACTTTTCTTTGGTTTTCTCGATGTAAGACCGGTATTGGTCTAAGGTATTCAGATTTTAAATAATTAGCGATTTGTTGTTGTTTTTGATAATTTCTGAAAATTAGGAAAAATTATCCCTTCGACATATACAGGAAAGACGTTACAGACAAATTTTTTTTTACATATTTGTGTAGGGGAAGATTAAGACTTAACATTGATGTAACTGCCATGTTATGATTTCATCCGCCAGCTGAGAAAAGAGGTCCACA
This sequence comes from Meandrina meandrites, assembly GCA_963693305.1. NCBI lineage: Eukaryota > Metazoa > Cnidaria > Anthozoa > Scleractinia > Meandrinidae > Meandrina > Meandrina meandrites. The sequence goes on from OY855903.1 coordinate 41,843,054, forward strand.
ATGTGACCAATTTTCGGGTTGTCCCGTGAGCCTCCTAATGTAGAGGTGAGTAATATCATAGAATGCCAATAGATTAGCTTCAAATTGCTTGAAACTCCTACAGCTCATAAAATAGAAGTAGATCTTTCTTGCTATGTCAAAATTATGGCAGTGCAGGTTGTCCTTGCTTTGCACCAATCGCTCACAATTGTCATGAATTTCGGTTGAGCGTGAGCGAAATTTGGTCAAAATTATTTTTAGCTCTAACGGGAAAAACCTGAAACCAAGAACCAAAAAGATTGTGGTTTTGTTACTTTGGCATGAAGGCCTTTCACCTCACAAAAAATCAGGCGATTTGATTTTTTGATCTGGAACTGACTGGGTGAAAATTAGAGAGACTCCCTCTTAATATGGAGAACATCTTCGTTAAGTTGATAAATGCCTTAAAAACCGACTTCTGCAGTGAGATAGATTTTATACTTAAGATTCCAAACGCCTTAGCTACATGTAAGATGTTTCAAATCTTTTTTTAAGATGAAATTTCACCTTACGTCAGAACTCTTTAAATAAGACGTTATCACATTAAAGTAAGAGGAAGATAGATCTCAATTTAAGATGATTATAAATCTCACATTAAGATAACAGCTCCATCCTAGCTCTGAATCTCTTAATTTAAGATTTTAGTTTTTACGGAGCAATTGTAATAGACAAGTACTTATTGGGTTCTGCTTTCGCCTTCAGGACATGTTTGTAGTACTTTTTTCTTTCCACACTGTTGCTTGGATTGTAAATTAGTGTAAATTATCAACTGTAATGACCATCTTTTCACGCAGTTTTCTTTTGAGATTGTAAATGTTAGCACTGAGAGAAAACTGAAAAGAAGGCGACTTAATCGTTATTTGAGAACGTTCAGGTAAGAGAAAACAGATACAAATTTTTGCGAACAAGAACGTGTGTGTTTACGTTTGTCGAATGTTCGTAGCTTAGTAACCAGGCATTAGATCGAACACGTTGGGACTAGGCCCGAGAACGACGTTTCTTTACACAAGCTTCAAGATGGAGGGAGATTCGGCTGTTCGTGGCTATTGAATTGAAGTACTAAACGGCAAAGTTCGACCACACAAATACTCGAGAATAGCGTGGAATTTTCTCGCTCGTGGGGGCCAGGGATCGATTATTGTTGAAGTTTACTTCAGGCTGTCGACGACACTGCAAACAACTTTGTGGGGGAATGGAAATTTTGTGCTGTGTGACGTTTTCCTATTCTAGAAAAGCGACCATAAACCGCTTAATGGATCTGCTAACGAAGGCTTCCATAAAAGTGTCAATTCACTGAAATGTACGGTACCTTTTTGAAATGTTCCCGCAGATAATCCGCACCCCTGATTTCGAGTGACGATTATGTTTTGAAAAAAAGGTGTGGTTTATCTGCGGGTGTTTATGGTATCTGCTCAGCATTAAAGATTACACAATTAAAGGTTCTTGCTCTGCGCGGAATTTATTTACCGTGACCATACCTTAACCTCAACTCAACCAATTCATCATCAAGTTCTACGAGAATTTCTTTTTTAAAGAATATTTATACATCACTTACAGCTGCTGAGTGAGATGGATTTTTCTCATTAGGCCCAAATGCCTCCTTTCTGCAGCAACCAGGTGGGGCTTTTGTAGCTCTTTTTTACATGGACACAGATCCCACATTTCGTTAATTGGCTTTGCTGTAAATATAACAAAGGAAAGGCCGTCATTATTTCCAAAAGAGAACTTTGGCAGTCTGAATTACAATATTCCGCGAAATAAGCTCTGGACAGAATTCGAAAATGGAGAAGGGATGTTTTCATCAGTCGAATGAACATGTGTCATGTACAATCTCCTATAGGCCATAAACTGTTTTAAAAGGTGAAGGTCACCTAATGAGGAAAACATTTTACCTGTTTTGTTTCAGTTCTTAATGTAAATAGCATTTTTTGTGCCCACCTTTGGGATGACAACATCACGGAAGTGTACTTTCCACATACTATAAAGGAACGTTGACTAAGCCAACACTGGCCTGTTTAGCTTGGTGAGCTGTTCCTTGTAAATGTTATACACTGCTGCCTTTGAGAGGCAGGAGGGTAGATGTCGTAGACCGTTGGTTGGCATACTGTCACAAACATCACAAACTTGTGCATCCAACCAACGGTGAAATTGAAAGCCATGCTTTTTGAACGCCCCGTCTTGATCTCAGCCAGTCCATCTAGTGACTCTTTTGACTTTTCATAGTAACTGGGTGGTTGAAAATAAATATTAAAAATGACAATGATAATGATAACTCAAACGCTGTTCATTCCACTGTGTGGCATTTCGTCTAATTGGTTTTATTTTAGTCATACTTACTGATTGCATTAATTATGATCGTTTTAAAGAACCTACCATGACCTTGCAATGCCATAAACTTTGCAATAGGCACTAACGCACAGACAAAAGCCCTCCAGGTAGTGTCACTGCCTATCGTCCAAGAACTAAAATGAAGCATAGCGTATTAATGTTCTACAAACTGGTATTTTAAAATCATTGTACAATGCATGAGATCAATTATCTACCTATCCACCCATCACTCCTACTTTACCACTACCAAAAAGACAGTTAAAAAGGACTGAGATTGGTATTAAAAGAAATATTAATTGAGTGTTAACTGTGCAATGGGTCGATCTGTCTTGCCCACCATGTGGTGGATATTTCCCTCTTGTTTTTTTGTTGTTGTGTAGTTATCTTGATTGCTCATTTGGTCAATAATGCATACTTGTTTTTTTCTCAGTTCGTGAGCGGGCGGTATTCTACAAATCCTGCAATCTCATTGGTTCCGGAAGCGGGCGGTATTCTCCCATCCGGCCCGCTCATGGAGCGATTCCGCCTTGCTAGCTCGAGTATTGATTCTCTTTATTGACGAAATCAAGTTGTACAAGTTTTATGGCGGATGTTTCTCGATCGTTGTTTGTGCATTCGCACTGATTTTCACACCATTGTGCTTACCTGCAAGTCGCTGGCTTACATACCCGATTGATTCTTTCAAAAGCTAACTTAGTAACGGAATTATAGACCTTTAAGTTCTCCAGTAGGCGGGTATTTTTTGTATTTATTGACAAAATCAAGTTATAGTTTGTCGATCGTTGTTTATGCATTCGCACTGATTTTCAGGCTGTAATGCGGTTTACTGCAAGTCGCTGGTTTACAGACTCGATTTATCCTTTTAAACGCTTTGCCTTTCTGCTACTTTTCCCCAAATCCGAATACTGCTTATCACCATTCAAGAAAATGAGATGTTTTGATTAAAAACAGTCAAATTAATTCTCGCAAAATTGTGCCGTGGGCAGACGACCAAACTACACAAACTTCATTCAATTTCACTTTCGTGACTCGAGATTTTGTTATGCTGTCTTTTGCTGCTACACTGTGCTTCTGTTTATTATTAAAGTTACTTTTCTCTTTTTTTCTGATGACCTTTTCCATGAGTACTGTTCAGTTTAGCGAATTTATTTTGTTTGGCAGAAAACAAATCATTCTTCACTTTAGCCGTAGCTTAGCGATCGATTGAACATGCACATTAGATGCACGCGTATAATACAATTACATTTTGCAAGACAGTCTTTTTAGATTCTTTTTTTAACCAAGTAAGAAAAATATAAATAAGTTATGCGCACTTACTTTGCCTTTTCTTGACGGAATCTCTCCCCAAAATGTTCTATGTGCACTTATCTCTGCCATGTCGTAGGTGCTACTTAATGGACGTCCATCGTCATCATCATCATCATCATTAGTCTAATTAATAAATGACAAAATGGAATAAGGCAATCAACAAATGAAGAGTCTTGCTGAATATCTTTTACAGATGAAGTAATCCCTAACCTTCATTTCTTCTTCTAACACAGCAAGGTTTCGTAGTGCAGCTTCCACTTTTATACTGTCATCATTTACGTCTTTTTCCCGAAGGACTTACGACACCTTGAACAAAAAAAAAATCATTTACGTTACCTCTTGTTCCATGAAATCCTCGTCCATACTTCTACTAAAACCTCCTGATGAAGTAATCGGTGAAGCAGAGAACGCTTCGCGAAGGAAGGCGGCAAACTGCACTCAATCCAGTTTATAAACCGGTAAAACCAGTTTTATAAACACTCAATCCAATCCGGCTAAGATTGCTTTGTACCTTTGTCATCATAACAACGGTGATGATTCATTGACGGACAATTCCACAAACACGTTTTTGGAATATGAATATAAGCGAAACCACCTTTTTTAATAAGATTGACGTTGAAGAGATCGAGACCGATGACTTTTCATCGGAGAATAGTTATCACTGGGTTCGGCAGAACAAGAGGCAGTGGAGGGCAAACAGGATGAAAAGCAAAATGTTAGCGCAGGAGAAGAAAGGTTGGGGAAATTTCAGGCTGTCAAATGGCATTAAACAAACTGAAGAAGGAGGGAGAAGTTGTTGACAAGTGGAGCATAGGTTTACCTCCTCCATTCCGGAGTACTGTTTCTAAAATGAGGAAAGTACTTCTGGAGTTTTCCGAAGGAGACAGGTGCTTTGAGAAGGATGCAGTGTCCGCTATGGAAGTGTACTGTTTGTGAAAATTGGGAATCTCTAGCACGGTACGCATAACTAGTTAAGAGTTCAGAAGGTAATTTTTAAGGTTGATGAGGTAAGCGAGCTCCTTACAGTCTTCACTTCTCTGATATGGAAAGATGACCCTTTGTAAAATCGTTCGGGTGTTAGTTGTAGGCAGTTTAACTATTTAGAAGATGAACAAATGAATATTTTTTTGCTGCAAAAAAGTAGTGCCAGAGAATGGGCAGCAGGAGAGGGTTAAGCTTATGTTTTCCTAAGTTTATGGCAAACCGAGCTAACACACCCTCTCTCATGTACATTATCGCCTCTTTTCTAACTACATCTTAACTCAATCGGAGGGTAAATTTCAATTGTTAATTTCCACTTTATTTCATGTTGGTGTTAAGTACCAGGGTCGAAGATCCATTCCTTTTGGAAGGTGTCTCTCTCAAAATCTCTATTTTTAACCCCTCTCTTGCTTTCGACCCTCTATAAGGTATTAAAACGTTGCTTTTTATTTCTATTCAGGTTTTTAATGATATAGCAGTGTTATGAAACACTTTTTTAGGACAGGAGCCCGCCGTTTAAAAATAATTTATTAATTAAAACACTTGCTTTTTAGTCGCTGTTTGTGTTTTTGTACTCAGTACGGTCGCAAACACTCTAAACTGAATATATATGGACATATAAACAGTGCATGAAGCGCATTATGTTGAGATCAGCGTTATCCCATTTTACTACATTGAAAAAGACAATACTATAAAACTATTCTATCTTTCTTGTCCGGCTCTTCTCAAAAATTCAAGAATTTCCAAGAGTTTCTCTGGCTAGTAACCGATTTCGAATCAACAACTACTTAATCATTCAACTGGTGAAGTTGAAGCATCTTGTAAAATGGCACGCAATCTTCAATCCGATACTCCCAGAGTGTTAGGTTCCAGGTCCTAACATGGGATCTTGTGTTTGGTAAAATTTCTTACCATTTCCCATCCATGGAAGAGGATTTATACGTTTTCAGTAAGAAAATTTGATTAACCTGTAGCTATCTGTGAATTCCAGAAATTTTAACCATTCATTAAATAACATTACAAAAACAAAACCTGGATGGCATTCAATTGCAATGAATGCCGGCTCTCCTCCAGTTTCAGATGGCCCGCCGCAATTCAGAAAAGCAGCATGTCTCTCAGTGGCATGCCGTACAAAAGATTGAACGTTGTTATACTGTTTTTGACAACCATTTACATTACACGTTACGATAAACGACTTTTCACTACCATGTGAGGATTTGTAGTGAGTGAGTAAAATAAAAAAATGAAGCATGCAAAACCATAAAGAACACAAGTACATGCCATTTTGCTCTTAGCAGCTCCTTGACACAAAACATCTTCCACAAGGTAAAGTTTAAAGTCTAAATATGGTTAGGTAATCATCTTAAAGAATTTGGACGTTCGAAGTGCTGCTCACGTCATTTGCAAACAACTGACCAATGGAATTTCTTCAATTACCTTCCAAAGATAAGCCAATCAGATTAAAGTATTTTCACGCGCCATCACTGAATGAATGGCAAGTTTGCGAACTTTTTTCCACTTCACCACAAGCTGCCAGCGGGGAAGGTTGTGCGATATGAATTCTTATATTAAAACTTACGATTCCAACAATTTGATGAAGTGGCTCAAGATTAATGGCCTGGGAAACAGCATTTGTCATGTTATCAAAGGTAACGTGAATTAACTTTTTGAAAAATTAGTTATATTTCGATAAACGATAGAAGCCTGTGCAGGCGGCCGCTTCTCAATTTTATCAACGAATTATCGTGGAGTTGTATAAAATTTATATCAGTACATTATGAGATATTATGTTGTAGTGTTTGATGAACAAGTACTTTTTCAACAGAAGCGAATGTCTTAGTGCCAAGGTATGAAGCCTTCAAATGGTCTTATTTCCAAGTGGGGTACAGCGAGAAAACATTGAGAAGAGCCATCCCTGGATTCCATTCGCCTACAACTGCTATACGGAACCTGTTTGAAGGTCACATTTATGGCGGTTAAAGTTATAGGACACAGAGTATGGCAGACATTACTCAAGACAGGAATGTGGTTATTTTTCTTGTCACAATAAAGCGCAAGTTTGAGTGCAAAAAATTACAAACACATTTATTCCTATCCTGTTCTTACTAGCCAAAAATAGTAAAAAAATTGTTTTTTGTTCTAGACCTTTTGCTTACGCTTGCTTGTGGCAGTGATTCCTAGCTAAATGTGACTGTTTCTTTTATGTGCTTAAAATTTTGCTTATTTATCCATAAGTGAGTGAAAACCAGCGAGGGTCCATTAAAACCTCAAGCAACAAAAGATTAACACAAGGTTAATTGTTCAGTTATCCTTTTGCGTTGATACGGATGTGTTAGTGCCTATGCTTGAGAAAGGGAAAACCAGTGAATATTTTTTCACTTCTTACTCCTGTCGGGTTGAGGAGGCTTTTGTTCTTATCCATTGTCTCATTGACCTTGTGTCATCTAGAGATTGAATCTCCGCTTCCCTATACAGCTGAGTCTCTGTCATGAGGGTGGACAACACTCCCGGTCTTTGGTTTCTGCTTTTAAGTTCTTTATCAAGAGCTTTGAGATGTCTGTCCACAGCCAAATGGTCATTGACCCGTGGGTGGAAATCACCTTGCATTGGGTTGCCTGACTTCTTTTGCAGTTTTGTACTTGGTTCTTTAATACCAGCCTTTACCATCTGTCTGTTGTGTTGGTATCTTTGCTTCGAAAACCACATCTGGATCGACTCAGCAATTGCACCCTTTGAAAGAAATATACTAATAAGAAATCTAAAGTCATAAAAGATAATGTAAGGAACAAAAAGTTGACATTAAATTTCATACGTTTAGGGCCTGGACTTGATTCATGCTTAAGTTGCTGAAATCAAGCTAAAAAATTATTTCATTTTTAGTTTGAAGTTTGGAAGTCCTTAATTTTGCATTACTTTTGCTAAGTTTCCACGCAACTGCAAAACTCAGTAAAATAGGTTTTTCAGATATCTCTCATGCTGGAGGCATATTATTGTCTAATGAGGAGAAAATGAGGGAACAGGGACACTCCCACCCTGGGCTTTGGGATAGGTCACTTCTTCTTCGTTTATTTCTTCACTTGCATTCGGAAAGGACATCTGTTCGCTTCTCATGGTGAACTGAGCGAGAGGTCAGTTTGTAGATAAAAATATTCTAAAGGAAAAAGAAATGTCCTTTGTGAACTCGTAGAAAACAGCCATTTTTTCTAATTCCATGCCAACCTTGAAATCATTTTTGTGTTTGACCTATCCCAGCCAACGCCCTCATAGACCCACTCTAAATCCCTCGTTTTTAGCCCCTTTGAGATCTATGAGTGGTTGGAAATCCACTCAGAACTTAAAAAATCACAAAAAAACTGTTACTTCCGTTTCGTTCCAAATTTGGAGAATAACCAGTTCACTAATTGAGCCAATCATGTACCGTGTTTCAACAGTGACACTTAAATGTGGAATATATGACGACTTTTTGAACTGTCACGCTTTTGGTGTCATGGCATCACCTTCAAAGAAGGCATCGGGTCGATTTATCACTGGAAATGATGTTTGTGAAATGTTTGTTGCAGAGGAAACTCTGTTGAAAGGATGGATAATGAAGCAGAGAGCAATTTAGACTGGCAGCTGGAAAGTGAGACGGAGAAATTGAGGTAAGCATAATACAAGCCTTTGCGAAAGACACTATCAAGCGGATCACATGCTTTTGAAATCCACAAATATGCTCTTCTGCTGGTAGCCTTTTAGCATTTGACATCTTGCCCAGTTGTTCAAATTTGATCACAAATTCATGAATTCGCATTACTGAGTACTGTAAACACCCGCAGATAAGCCGCACCCTGAATTTAGCAACTCAAATTTTGGAGTACAATTGACTATAAAAATAAGCGAAATAAGACTATGATGAGTAGAGTTGAGTTTGAGGTCATCAAGGGACAACATCTCAGCTTATGTTTCCCCCCTGAAGGTTGCACGTCCAGTCTGTATAATGAAATTGGAAAAGTGTGTTTCCTTGTTAGTTGGCAGAATACTTCCCCCATCCCTCTTCAAATGGACCTCACATTAGTTCAAGCACGAAGTGAGCAAGGTAATTACTTTGCACTATGTCCGGTGGAGAAAGGGGGGGGTTACTTTCTTAAATTTTGGTTAGGGATGCGACGCAAAGGGTATTAAGCCCTTACCGTATTTAAGGGCGAAAGAAACGAAAAAAGATACACTTTCAATGGTCGAACACGAGATATGATACCCTACCCAAGAGTGGAACAAAAACTGACAGTGGTTTAGAAGAACACCAAATCCTTGTTGTTAGAACTTTCAAGCGTGACATTAGCTAGTGTTACTAAGCGTGACGTATCTTTGGAACGCTAACCCTTATGGATAGAAAAACCCTCGTGCTTGAACCTTGCAATGTTGTTGTAAGTTTAAGGAAAACTTGAAAGCGGTGTTTCAGATACAACGTACCCACCAACAGTTCCAGGACGGTATATAGACTCAATGCAAATATGGCTGCCGTTAATTTTTGGCTCCCAGAAGAATCATTTGTCAACAAATTTAAATTACTTTAACTTAAAGATCAAGACAAAATAAATCAGTGTGTGAAGTTTTATGGCTATACTCCTATGTAATGGGAAGCTACATGGACATTTACATGGCCAAACATATGAAAACGAGGCTACAACCATTTTCAAACCCTGTTGAGACACTAGACCTTTTCTGGGTAATTTTCAGATTTTCAAATACTTAGCAATCTTTTACCCCCCTCCCCCATCTCAATGTTGCTAACTTATGCGCATGACATTGAGTTAGTTAAGCAACAACTTTGAAAGGGGGGTGGGGGGTCGGAAGCTATATTTCTTACTTCTTTTCCAATTTTTGGAGCAATTTTAAAGGGAAAGGCATTTTTTGAGGAGAATGTCTCAACCATTTTGAAACTGGTTGTAGGTAGGCCAAGGTGGTTTTTTCATACAAGTCTCTTAAATTGAAATGAGTATCAAATCCGCAGCCTTTTGACATAAAACATTGAAACTTCTTATTATAGCATGTCATTCCATATATTTCCTAGTGTTGCCATCACTGTTTTAAGAAACTTTACCAAACAACAGAAATGAATAGCAATCATTTTTGCATTGTGATGGTTTATGTTTGGGGGGGGGAGGGGAATTAATTCTCCCCCCCCCCCACCAGTCACAGTTGTATGTTATAATTCCTTGGCCTCTCAATTTTACTGGTAAAGGATCCACCCTTGAAACATCCTCCTCTTGCGCTTGGTAACAAACATTGTACAGATTTCCAATTTTAATCTGTGAATGCCGGTCACCGTTGGCGGAGGAAATACTGCTTTGCGAGCTGAGGCGAACAGATCATGGGAGATACCCAAAAACAATTTTGATTTAATGACCACCTTACACTTAAATTATGCTAAAGTACAACTGAATAAGTTTACGTTTCTAATGACAGGTGAGAGGTGGTTTTCAACAATCAATCAGTTTGGCTTTATAATGGTAATGATGGAGAGGATTCTGGACAGTCACTACTCAACATCCGACTAGAAGTGTCACCCTGGCCTGTACCATCATCAGGAACATTTTAGTTAAACACAAAGAAGCATAAACATCCAAGTTTACCTTTATTGTAAACCTAGCCTTCTGGTTACAGATTCACATTGACAAATTTGGCTGGATCATTTTCTGATCACTTGTCTAATGGTTGCTTTCAATAAACTACATTTACTACTGCACATTAATTAACTACGGCATCAACACCTCAGTGTTTAAAGAAGGGGGTTTCATCAATTTTTCGAAACCAAAAGGACAGGACTTGACAAAATCGGGCTGCCTTTTTCAAGTGCGTGATTGTATAATCATTTACTAAGATTAGGACCAAATGTCATTTTTGAGGTGTAGGGTTTATGATTAGTCAATAAATGAAGCTTGAAACAACAGTGTCCCTTTAATTAATTACTGCATGAACACCTCAGTGACTATACTCCTATACTTCTTAGGGATTGTAACAAACTTCGAGATTGTGTTCTGTAATGATTGTCGTTTAATCTAAAATTCGTCCCTATTTACAACATGTACTTTGTAAAGGAACTCGATTTCGTGTACTCGTATGTCTCGTATTCGATTCGCAACGGGACTGATCAAAGTCTAAGTTACAATCGATTATATTCGTGTGATCACGTGTCATATCTATACAAACAAAACAAGTTCTTGCGCAATAAAGAAAAGAGGAGTTCGTGAATGTTCTTTACACTCCCCTAGTTATTTCGTGAAGGCGAATAACTAACTTATTTACACAACGTTTAGTTCTCTTCGTCTCGATTCTCCAGCAACTGCAGCAGTGCACCTTAGCCTTGCACTCTGATTAGCTGATTGGACTTCATTCGTTACTGTAGCTTCATGTTGCACCTTTACTTCGATGGGCACCAAATGCTGTACGACTCTTCTTAAACGAGACGGACGACCGGAATCACTAACAGACTTCACCACAGGCGCACGAACATTCCCATCTCTTCCGGGAATAAGTTCTTCGACCTTTCCCAGTTTCCAAAAAGCTCTACTCGTAGAATCGTTTTTCAGCAAGACGATGTCTCCAATGGAAATATTTCGTTTGTTGTTCCCCTTAGGTCGAACTTGAGATCGTTCTTTCAACTCGAGTAAGTATTCTCGACGCCACTGATTAGTCAGTTGTTGAAGAACATGTTTATGATGACGGAATTTCTTCGTGAGCGATTGATTGGTACTGATCACTTCATAGTGAGCAGCGTTCGGGGTTGATGCAATTCGTCGACCATAAATCAAATCGGAAGGTGTCAAAGGGTAAGAGATGGACTCTTCGTCATCGTACACGTAGGTTAGGGGTCTGGAATTGATGACTGCTTCGATCTCCACTAAAACAGTATCCAACTCGTCAAAACGGAGTGTAGACCTCCCTAGGATCTTCTTTAAGGGTTTCTTGATGCTTCTCACAAGCCGTTCCCAAAATCCTCCCCACCACGGGGCCTTTTTGACAATAAAATTCCACGTAATCTGCTTGTTCGCAAGGTATCGCCAAACTTCCTCTGCTCTTGTTATCTTTCGTATATCTTGGGACAAGGATCTGAACGTCTTCGCGTTGTCAGAAGTGATGGTGGCAGGCACTCCCTTTCGACTAGTGAACTTTCGGAAGGCAAGTAAAAACGATTCAACACTAAGTCCTCGTGTTAGTTCTAAATGTACAGCTCGGGTTGAGGCACACGTGAAGAGGCACACATAGACTATCTGTGATTCTTTACATTCTTTCTTTGAATTTTTCGTTTCAACGTACAACGGTCCGGCGAAGTCGAGCCCTATATGCGTAAAGGGCGGATCCTCTGACACTCGATTACTAGGCAGGTCGTCAGGAGGTAAAGGGCCGTATGGTGACCCTTCGTGTTTGAGACAAATAACGCAACTTCGAATGAACCCTTTCACCGCTTCTCGTCCACGCAGTACCCAATAGCGTTCTCATAATGTCGTTAAAGTGTCCCTGATACCACTGTGTTTTGCCAACTCGTGTGAATGCTTGATTAGTAAACGGGTGAATTCGTGCTTGGCTGGCAGTAGAATGGGATTCTTCGTGTTTACAGGCAACGGTGCATTGTTTAGTCTCCCCTTACCTTCTTCGTCCAAAAACAATTCGAACTGCGTGACGTACGTTGTAGGGGTACAACTGCGTTCTTTATCCAGAAGAAATGCGATTTCCTTGGAGAAGGCTGACCGTTGAACTGTAAGGATCCACAGTTGTTCGGCTTCGTTTACATCTGTTGCGTTTAATCGCATGTGTTCTCTCCGAGTACCCTATTTGTTCATGACTGCATTCTTGAATGACTTGCATTCTAGTGGTAGATATAGTTTAAGATCAAACAGTGGTATACTTCTCAACTTTAGAACTTGCAAGTCTTTAACTACGCTGGGTGACCGATCATTTTATATGGCTGCCCCCAAATTATGGAACAATCTTCCCCTTTTTATTAGAAATATCTCCTTTGTAAATAGTTTTAAAAAGTCTCTTAAAACACATTTGTTTCAGAAGGCGTTTTTTTAGCTGATTATTTATTTTATTATTAGAACTTGTACTAGAGATGTTTTTAGGATTTTTAAGTAATGTTAAGGGTTTGTAAGTATTATTTTCTTAAACATTGTAATGCGCAGCTGAAAATTTTATATTGATAATTGCGCAATATAAGTCAATTATATTATTATTATTATTATTATTATTATTATTATTAAAGAGTGTAATTTCAACTATTGAAACAGCTAGGTCATTAAAAAATCACACTATAAAAACGAACCCTAACTCTGGTTCCTCTGGAGAGGGGCATATGTAGGAGACATGCCCCTTTCCATCACACTTGAAACATTCTGATAACAATAATAAAGATATCAATAAAGAAATTAGCAAATTCACATACTTGGTGAAATATATCTGTACTACATGAAGTAATAAAACAATTCAAAACTATGTTCAACATTGTTTATGGCAGAAATAAAGTAAAATGTGAAGGTTGGTCAATTTTCTTGAGGGGGAGGGGGGATTATAACAAGTATGTGTGATGCAAAAGAAATGTTCAAATCCTTTTTTTTATTATTTTGTAAGCTTTTGGGTAAATGAGGTGGTTCACTGTTGTTTCTATATGTAAATAGTGGTAATGTAATTAGTTTTTAAAGCTAAATACTACGGACACTATAATTCATTCATTCATTCATTCATTCATTCATTCATTCATTCATTCATTCATTCAATACCTCAGTTATACATGAAAAGTGCTTGACAGTTGAGTTAGTTTGAATCTTTTTCTTCTCCTCGTATGCAAAAGTGGGCCGCAGTATGAATGTATACAATACATAATAATTTCATTTAACTTACTTTTTTGTGTCTTTTCTTTATTTTCCGTAACGTAATGGGTACATGAATGTCAAAGAAAGTTGGCTATTAACTACTTTTTAATCTTACTTAGAAATATAATAATTTAAATTTTTGAATTGGTTTCATTTTAGATTTCCTATCATTTAAAATTTACATGCAAAAAATAACAACAAATAGGGGTTTTCATTAAATGAAAACTCAATCACGCATATCGCCAACCACGGGAACCCAGTGTCATTTGTTTGGCAATATCATAAATTATTTCCTGGATCTTGTTTCAAGTGTTGATTTTGCATTGTTTTAAGCCTTTTATATTATTTTGAGCCAACTTTTCTAGACACAGTTTTTCTTCACACAGTTCTTTTAAGAAAGGTTGAAAATTCAGGGTGTATTTCTTTTTTGAAAATCTCTTTATCAGCAACATAAGGTATTAGGTCAACTTTGAATTTTGGCCATTTGACAGAAATACCAGGCTGGTTCCTCGGCGTGGTTCAGGGCAAAGCTTCTTTCCTTAATGCAAAGTTTGCAACGCTAAAAATGGTTTAAATATTTACATAGGAGACCCACCCCAAAAAGGGGAAACAAATTGTGGTTGCAGTGGAAGTCACCACGTAAATCTCTCCAACATATTAGGTAGTATGGATGCATTAAAATACGTACCCTGTGGCACATGGCCTCTATTTCTTTCCAAGTTTCCTTTTCTAGATCTCTTCCAGCCATTGTCACCCTCGTCCCCTAGCATATGAAGGTAAAAGAAAGAAGGAAACGCGTAAAATGAATAGTTCTGTGACAGTCTAAAAAATTAATCTTTAAACCTAAAAAATGTTTCATAAGAAAAAAAAAACAATCCTAGGGAATATGGATGCATTAAATAAATGAACGAGTAGCTGTGGATCTTTATCAGTTTAAGAGTTTTGTACTAGTAAAATTTAAACTTCAAACAAGTTCAAGAGCGTATTGTAGAATGCCACAAAAGAGACCACAGACACGAAATTCAATGTAATCAATTCAACCTTGAGTCTACAAAGCGATATTAAACTGATTGTTTTTCAAACTACTAGGTTCCTTTGGAGAGTTTGCTATAAATGTAGCCATTCTTATTTCAGTTTCACCACACAGTACGTAATAATAGTGATGATCCAAGAAGTGTACAGGAGATGTGTCACATGGTTACGTAGTTACATGATGAATTTTACATCTTTCACATCAATATGATACGTTGCCGAACCAGCCATATTGCCAAAACAACTTGTTGGAGAAACGACTGCTTAGAATTTAAATTTAAATATAAACCAACATATCAACTGCAGTACATTGGCATTAAGTCTACTGAATTCTGACTTCATTTAGCAACAAAAAAACTGGACAAAATGACTGCAAAGTTATTTCAACAAAGCAGTATTTTAAGTTCACTTACCAGAACTTGTTACTGTTTCAGATTCATTCTGGTAGTAATGAAAAAAAAATCAGTTCATAAAGATACTAACTTAAACTAAAGGCATTTCCTGTAAACTGTTTTTTAATAAGCTTAGTAACTTGTGTCTGTATTGTATTTAAAAAAGAGAAAGACAACACTACAAAAATGAAACTTCCCCTTATGTTTTCTTCGTGACTTGCCATGTTTATCCTTGTTGTGTAATAGAAAATAACACAAAAAATTATTGTTATGAAGATTCAACGAAAAAATATATGAAAATAAACAGGAAAAAATATTTTTTGCAAGGACTGCAACTCAGCTACACAGGTGACTACACAGGCAAAGTGTGACTTCGACACAAACCAAGAAAAATCCTTTCCTGTAGTCATTCTCCCGCCTTTTCCGCGCGTCCTCGCATGATGCCAACAGAGGGCAGGGGGAGGCTGGGCGCGATGAAGCAAGTGGATCAGGAAAGAACTACGTTAACATGGTCAACACATGTACGTTGGTGTGAATAAGTGAAATTTTTCAGATTTTAGTCTAGCAGACATGTTTCTTTGTTTTCTGGTCGTGTTAACCCAGGTCTCCATAAGTTACAAAATCTTTATCAGGTCTTAATCAGTTCAGTTAGCACCTGGTTGTGTAAAAAGAAAAAAACAAACTGAACACAAAACATAAATTATAAATTGGTGTGCGCAGTGCGGTGTCTTCATGCATGGAGTTAAAAACTTGCTTGAAGTGACGTAATGAAGCTGAATGAATGTAATGAACTTATATGCATCACATGATGCTTGAAATGGTATACAGAGGGGTGGGCGCGACAGGTACGTAGAGAGCTCCGGTGCTGTACAGAAGATTGACTTTTTACTTAAGCTTTTTAGTTTTTTTGAGCAGATGTAAAAATTAAGAAAAAAAAACAACACATAGAAATGGTTACCATACAACAATTAGCCTGCGAGCAGGCTCACCTTTGGCTCACATGCGCGAGTGATATGCGAGCGAAGCGATCTGGTGGGCAGGAGTCTGACGGGCAGGAGTCTTTCTCGTGGCTTCCCCACTCGCTTGATGTGGCTTCGCCGCTCTCTGTTGCGGCTTTGCCGCGTGCGTGTAACCCAAAGGTGAGCCTGCTCGCAGGCTATACAACAATTTGTGGTCTTTCTTGATGAATACTGTTCTTTCATTCAAATTTGCTGCAACTCATGTTCGTGGGAAGCTCGCCTGTTTTGTTTCGGTTTCCTTCTTCTCGCAAACTTTTTGGCCCAGTACAACGAAAGTTTTTTTTTCACATATGGCTACCTTAAGTTAATACATGCATAGAACAATTGGATAGGAAAACCTTATTAGATCGGGACTGTCCATGTTAGATCGAGTTTTAATGGTCAAAATGGTCAGTGGCATCGTTTCGGCACGTGCGCCTTCCGAACGGCGTCAAAGAGGATCGTGGAGTTAATCGAGGTCACGTGTTTTTTTTGGACTGCTGACCAGGTAATGGTTCTTCTGTTGAGTCGCGAGCTAGATGGTTTTTTTTGACGATTTATTTCAGCTATCGAATCTTCTTTCAGTAGTTGCGTACACCAGGCATATTTAATAACTTTAGTGACAGCATTTTCAATGTGTGAGGGTCTGTGTGAGGAGCTCCGCTTTTAGGCTTGCCTAAATCTATTTAATAGTACAAGTATGGACGAGGACTTCATGGAACAAGACAAAGTAGATTTTTTTCCATTTAAGGTGTCATAAGTCCTTCACTTTAATATAGTTATAGCGGAGCTGCCGCACGTGTGCAGAGCACCATAGCTATAGAAATGAGTGAACCCATCAAGCCGAGAAAATTTGGATGTCACATCCGTACGCACAGATTAGGCCTGGGAACGAGTTTGCCTTTGCCCTTGATTTGGAGTCCTTCGTACGCAAAACGTGACAGAAAAAACATTTTCAGCCATTTAAGAGTTGAGTTACCTGTTGTAAAAATTTTTAAGACCACATGCACTACACTACTTAATAGGTTTTTTTTCTTATGGTCTGGACATTTCATTTCAACTTAAACGAAGCATTTGTATGAAAAGGCAGCAAATCTGTGGTGCGGGTGCAACCTTGTTCACTTTTTAAGCTGAATGAAAGAGGCGAACAAAGCTGCTGGAAAACATAGATCTTCGTGAATATTTCTCGCTTTATTTACTCATCTGCAGCATGGAAACTTATGCCAAATGATTTAGGGATAGCCTCTTAGCGTGAACATCCGAAATGCTTGCCGACCTGAATATGATACTGTCTACGGCTGACATTAAGCCGAACTAAAAGTGAGCTCTGAGCTGGTAAATTTCACGAAGTGATGGATAAAAGACTGTTAACAGCTACACCGAAAGAAAGGACGAGATTGATCTTCGCTGATAATTCATATAATGTATATATATAAATGAGTTGGAGTTGGAGTAAGCTCACATGGAAACTGGCGTGTTCGTTTGGGATATTATGGCATTAGTTTGAAATCTTTGCCCTGCAGAATTTACAAGCCTTTTCTAAATATAAGGTAAAAAACGTAATGTATACCCTAAGCTGAAGTCTATTTTTATTGTGAGAACTAATGTGGCCCGGGTTCGATTCCGGCCCGGTATGATATGTGGGTTGAGTTTGTTGTTGGTTCTCGTCCTCGGTCCGAGGGTTTTTCTCCGGGTTCTCCGGTTTTCCTCCCTCCATAAAAACTAACACTTCCAAATTCCAATTCCATTGGGAATACACGGCCCCACAAGCTTCTAGCTTTAAATACCACCGTGTCTAAATAAACGTAATTTATTTATTTTTATTTATTTATTTTATTTATTAAATGTTTGGTTTCAAATGTTGTGTTTTGGTTAGTGGAGTAAACTGTAAAGTTCATTTTTGGATTTTCATTTGAAAGAATATTAAATTTTAAATTATTGAGCTACATGTACTCGGATGAAAAACACGCTTCGCCTTTGCAAAATATTACAAACTACACTTATACTGAGGAAAATCCCGCGACAAGTCCAAACCAAAACTAGTAAAACTACTCAACGATACTGCACACAAATGAATTTAAGCGATTTATTGTCCAACTGCTCTATTTTATTCTCTTGCATTGTTTATTTCAGTGAGTACATGTTAAATATCGTATGAATGATTTAAGATTCCTCAACAATTATTTATGCTGGTTTCGTTGCGTGTTACCTGTGCCTGGATGAGCGAGTTCAGACTTTTTCTACCGTTTATTTGCTTACCAGAAACGAAGAAAATTCATTTATTTCTCTACATAAAATTCTCTAATGTATTAAGCAACATGTACGATAAAACAGAATAGATAATCATTCAACCAAATAAAAACGGCTCAAATTACATTGTTCGCTTCAAAATCACAAACTGCCAGAACTCTTACACAAAAAACGGCTTTAAAATAACTTGCATAACCAGCTCCCAATGAATTTGCCAGGTTTGTTTTGCGGCCATGATTTTCTTTGTTCTGGTGTGAGCTCAAAATTGAATCGATACAATTAGCTTTCAACTAATTTAAAGTTGGAATGCAATTACAAATAAACCTAAGCATAACAATGTAAGTCAAATTTAACTTAGGGAAAATTAATATCAGTCATTTAAGACTTTCAATTACAATGTCTGTATTCAAACAGTCATTCTCATCTAGAGCAGAGACGTTAATCTACAAAAATACGCAAATGTGCAGGTGTTTGTCCAGTTGCAATATTTGATTACAAATCGTGAGCAGGTGGTTGCTTATCGTGTACCAAGTTTGTTTTCAACACTTCTGCATAATGACACATTCCCTGGATGAAGACATTAATAAATGACTAAGTACTTTGAATGTAATCACAACACAAAAATTCCTTTTTCACGGAGGAGAAGAATGACTTGCTGGAAAAATGCACTGCTTTTACATGTCATTTTTTACTACATGTAAAGGACGTATTATCTTTTCCATGGGTCGTAGGGCAACATAGTGGTTTCCAGTGTGTCCAAAGAAGAGAGTATCTACTGTGGCGCCTTCTTTTGGCTCGATGATTTTCACAAAGTTCTCATCCTGGGGTGCATAACATTCAAAATTTTAATACTGAAATATACCTGCCGTCGAGTCATTGGCATATTTTAAAACAATAGAGATTGCAACGGCTTCAAATTATCAAGTAAGACAAACAAGTATTTGACAGAAATAGTATTACAGCTTCAGGGTTAGCCTTTGCTTTAGCTCTTACTACAATTTACAGGGCCCCAAATTTTCTCTGACTTGAAAGCAATCATCATCTATTGTGCGGTATGTAAGAATGACTTGCTGGAAAAATGCACTGCTTTTACATGTCATTTTTTACTACATGTAAAGGACGTATTATCTTTTCCATGGGTCGTAGGGCAACATAGTGGTTTCCAGTGTGTCCAAAGAAGAGAGTATCTACTGTGGCGCCTTCTTTTGGCTCGATGATTTTCAAAGTTCTCATCCTGGGGTGCATAACATTCAAAATTTTAATACTGAAATATACCTGCCGTCGAGTCATTGGCATATTTTAAAACAATAGAGATTGCAACGGCTTCAAATTATCAAGTAAGACAAACAAGTATTTGACAGAAATAGTATTACAGCTTCAGGGTTAGCCTTTGCTTTAGCTCTTACTACAATTTACAGGGCCCCAAATTTTCTCTGACTTGAAAGCAATCATCATCTATTGTGCGGTAGCTTAAGGGAGTTTATTCTGGAAAACTACCAACTCTAGATACGGCCACTTTTTCGAATTTCCAAGGTGGCCGTTTACCAGAGCTTCAGCTTTATAGGGTTTATATTGCTAAAGGTATAGTTGAAAAATCAGGTAATTTACCCCATGTACTGTTATGACAACAAGCTTGTAGTGCAAGGCATCTGCTAAAGCTTCGATCACAAGTGAATTGGCATAGTTATTTTGGAGTATATCTAAAGCTTCTCACCATGTTCCTGGCACTTGCCTACCACCCATATCTGTTTCACATAGGAAGGCCAATTGATCATCTCTGTTTTCCTGTGTAGTAAAAGGAGAAACTGAGGGTTATTTCTATTATGACCATTTAGTCATTAGTAACATCATGATAATAATACTAAAATAATGCTAGAATGCTGCAATTGACAGTAAATTTTTTCTTGGAAGAGGGTAAAAGACTGAAAGGATAAAACCACTTCAAATTTAAGATAAGAGATTCATCATGAGTGTTCGCCGCTATTTTAGCGGGCTGGAAAACTGTATGGGAACCCAGTTTTAAATCGTTTTTGTATGTATCAAATTCTAAAACATTCTTGAATCGGATACTTGAGACACCATATAAAGGATTTTACTGAAAAATTTGAAGAATGCAGGTATATTTCCCTTTTTAGTCATTTACCTGTAATTTTGCCAGACGGCAGAATCAGAACAGCCAACAATGAACGCGAATTTTCAAGTCCGAAAGCAATAATTTAGGGTTACAAACAGCACAAAAGGAAGTCACATAAACAATAAAGAACAGAGATACCTTTACTGAGAATCTCAAGTAGAATAAGGTAGGATAAAGGACAACATTTCTTTTAAGACGAAAAAAAATGACAGAAAACACCGGACTCTTCCAGGAACAAAATATTCATAGAAAAACACAGCATCAAGGCAATCATGTCAAAGTGATGAAATCCTAAACAATTTTTTCTCATTTCCTGAATGAAATCGACCAAAACGGGCCATAAAAATAAGTTACTTACATCGAACTGATGATTTTTCAAGTACTCAAAGATGACAGCAGTCAATGTTGACGGACTAAGTCCGATTTGAGAAGCTGCGGTGTAGTAGAAGCATTTGCCGTCAGCTGGTGGGTCAAACGCTATCTCGAAACCAGCTTCTGCCACTCTAGTGGCGAGTTTTGAAGAAAGACTTGTCTGCCAACCGACAGAGTTTTGATAACTCTGATTCACTAAAAAGTGGATCTGTTAAAATTACGCAATTTACTCACCATTCTTGACGCGAATACACAAAGTTGCCCTGAAGTACCCTTCTCTTTTTTCTTGAATGATTTTCCGCGTGCAATGAATGACAGGTGTATGGTGGCCCATCATTATCACTCAATTTCACACCATGAGATGTGATATTTTGCTTTCAGAATAAAGTTCATTTGAAGTTCATTAGTTAGTCTCAAGTTTAGTTTGAAACGAAAACTAAATTTTCACTTCATTTGTTATCTTAAAATGCATTTGCAAAATTATATTAAGCAGTGTTATCATTTTCAGAGTGAAATACAATCATGAAATACATATGTTTTTTGAGATTAATGTTTAAATCGTTCATGAATAAAAAAAAATAAAAATAATTATCGGTTTCTGCAGGACCAAAAAAAAAATATTCAAACGGACCAGCGTTATCATTCCACTGAAGGAACAAAATAAAAATTAAAAATTCGAACGGACCAGCGTTATCATTCCACGCGGTAAGGACTAGGCAAGGTTGGGTTTTCAAGATGGCGGCCGTGTGGTGAATTCAGCCGTGGACAATGCTTATTTATGTAAGGCGATGAAGTATGGCCTCGAGGAGTGAATGGAAAGAGGACAATCAGTTGGAAAACGACTTAAGAAAGTACGTAAGTCAAAACCTAAAAAGATCACAGATTCTTGACTTTGTTCAGAGAGATTTTTCTGAATATAGTTGGAGTACAGCAACCCTGGACCGACGACTTCGTCACTTCGGTATTTATTATATTAATTATGATACCCCAGTTGAAGCTGTGTCAGATGCTGTCGAGAAAGAGTTACAAGGGCCTGGAAAATTGCTAGGGTACAGGGCGATGAATCAGAAGCTGAGAACAGAGCACAACGTACATGTACCACGCCATCTTGTTTATAACGTGATGGCTGAATTGGATCCTGAAGGGCTTGAAGCCAGAAACCTTCAACAGAAAAAGAAAAAGAAAAAGGGTCATTTCACATCTGAAGGACCGTTGTGGGTTGTTTCCTTAGATGGACATGACAAACTTTGTGGTTATCAAAACTCCACATTTCCACTGGGTGTGTACGGCTGTATCGACACATTTTCTCGCAAAATCCTCTTTTTGTTTGTATGCTACTCAAATTCGAACCCTTTGGTCATAGGCAAGATGTACCTCCGATATTTATTCGAATCAGAGATGCTGCCAAGAAATCTGCGACTTGATAGAGGAACAGAAACTGGTAAAATGGCCACAATTCACGTATACCTTTTAAACCAGCATGGGATTATGAATGATCCCACTGATTCCATTATTTATGGCCCCTCAACAAGCAATAAAATAGAGCGATGGTGGCGTGAACTACATGAAAGATTAGAGAAGTTTTTTAAAGAACAGTTAACAGCACTTTTAAGAGGAAGAGAATATGACCCACGTGTTGCAATTGACAGACAACTGCTTGCATATGTCTTCATACCAGTTGTCCAACGGGAGTGTGACATATTTGTCAAGTACTGGAATTCTCATAGAATTCAATGGCAAGATAAACTAGAAATTCCAGCTGGGGTACCAGATCACATGTTTTCATTCCCGGAGCAATATGGGGGCACCAATGTGGGGATCCCATTGAGCAAGGATGAACTGAGAGAGGCTGCAGATGTTTCTGGTGTCATGGATGAAGATGTGTTGGATTTTATTGACCCAAGGGTGAAGAGGGAATGCTCAGAACTCCTTTCAAATCCAGAAAGAGTTGAATCAAAGAATGCCATTGAAGCATTTCGTTTCCCTAAGAGGAATATAACCTCTCCTTAGGATATTAGATAAAATCAACATATGTATTTTTGATACAACCAGTGCAGCTGAGTTCCCGGCAAGTACTCAAAAAAGTTTTATACGAGGAGGCTCCTCCCCTGAGCTCCAAACACTTACCCTTTAATATACCATTGTACCCCTTTTGGTATACCTTTTACTGAAAAAGGTACACCTTCATATACCTAAACTTGTGAAACCGCTACCTTAAACCTGAAGCCTGGAAAAGATACCTCTTTCGAGCAGAGCCTCCCCGTATAAGCCATTATGGGAAGTACCCCACCCTTTTTCATTATAAGGATCATTATTCAATTCTTTAGCCCCTAATTATTAATGTGCAGATATTCCTTCCCATTCCCTTCTTTTTTTCCTTTAATGGTGTTGGTAAGTGTTGTTGTTGTTGTTGTTGTTTTTTCGACCATGTCCATACGTGTTCTGTCTTTGGTTAATAGCTATAAACAGTTTTTTTTGTCCTCATGAGTTGTAGTTGATCAAGTAGTCACATAATCAGTTGCTGGGGCTTTTAAGGTTAGGCAACCATTTAATTTTAAATGAAAATAGGAAGCCCAGATTTCTTAGGCACAAAACCCAGTTTGAAAGAAATTCTTTGCAAACCTTTGACAAGTTAACTTTCTTCTTCTTTTTCACCACTGTTCCTGGGTGAATATGTAGCCCCAATGTGTAAATGGTTGCTGTTTAAGTATTTCTTTATATTCATGCTACACAGCTTTACTAGGCTCATTTTTGAGTACGGCTGACTGATTAGCTTGAATATAAAAGAATTAATAAATTCATGCATTTGGTCTATAAATTAGGGGTAAAAATTGTTTTGGAGATCATTATCCCCAAGAACAGAGATCCTTTACCTATCAGTTTTAACTTTTTTCCATGGTAAATGTTAGCTGCATTGGGGCGTGGGACCATAGTGTCCCCAAGATGTGCAAGTCAATTGGGCAGAGTTAACTGTATGGGGACACTTCATTCCAAACCCATAACTTTTATTAACAACTTTCATTAAAATATTTCAATTTCAAACAATGCTGGTGCTTTAAACAGCTCCTAAAAGTGCAGCTGCTCTGCTCTACACAATTTTAAGCAGTTAAAATTTTAACAATGAATGTCCAGAAATGCAGGTGCTTTAAACAGTAGGTAACAGCATATAACTTACTAATGGCAAGTGTGAACCAGCTCACAAAGTTATAATAGAAGAGTCTGTGTTACTTGAACATAACAAACGTTTTAAGGTTTACATGTACGAATAATAAATGCTGCACTAAGCCACTTTAAAACAGCCTAGTAACCCATACAGCTAAGGTAATAAATACAACCTGGTAACATCTCATACAGCTGAAAGTAAGACTTTGCTGACAAAAGTAGGAGGTTCAGTGTGTCATATGCTTAATTAATCCAACAGTTCATTTTGGGCAGGGTGGGAGGAAGGGAAATTGAGGCTTTGAACAAACACTATGAATTAAACAATCAAACGAGTTATTTTACGAGCAATCAAACGAGTTATTTTACTGTGCTGTCCACATGTGAGTGGTGCTATTGGTCAGTATCATGTCTGGCCATGAACATGGGATGACCTCTAACCTTTGATCATCGTGAGGGTATTTCCCAGATGTAAATGTGGCCATACATTTCTTTCTTACAATCAAAATTCAGACAAAAATTGTCAGCGAAACATAAAGTTCTGCATTTTAAGATACTTGTATATACCGTATAGTACTACTTGGGGAATGTTTTGTAATCAGATTGTCTAGTAACAAAGATTTCCTGCAGTTATACAAACAACAACAGTGTTTTGGCATCCAACACATCTCCATGGCAAGGAGGTGAAATATATGTATTATTTTCAGCATACACTTTGAGGGAGGCACAGCAAACAATTCTTTAGAATTGATCTTCAATACTCATCATAACACAGTACCTGTTACATCTATGCTCCTTTTTAAACTCATCGATGGTAACTTGTGATAGGTTCCCAGCACAAAAATAGAATTCATCCGAGTTTTCCGATGTTAATTCAGTGGTTGCAATTTCGGGATCATACAGTTGAAACATGGATCCTTGAAGGTCAACCAGCATCATCTTTTGCTCTGTAAAGACATAGCTATAATGTACGAGACACTGTGCCTTGGCAAAGACTTCGTCGCAAGCATCTCCTGGTGATGTTAGGCAAGCCCCGTTGTTGTTGACATATTTTCTGAAATCGCCAGGTACAAACTCTTCCACTGTTATTGGAAGGTCATCCAAAACCGAGTAAAATACCGTTCCATACTGGAAGGAATCCCCGAATTCTGTGGGTACTTTACATGAAAATCTCTGAGTTATGTTCCTGGCTACTGCATGCATCTGGACCTGTTTGCGAGTATGATCTTCCACGGTCGATTTCAAGAGTTCCTTGATTGTTTCAATCGACGTCGGCTTGTATTTCTTAACAACCCAGTCGCCCAAATGGAGATGGTCGTTGCAGGTGGCTTTAAAAGCATCCCTGAATGCCCCGCTCGAGAATGGTTCGTCTTCTATCATGAAATCAAGTGTAGCACCGCTCATCCATTTACACTTGTCAACATCAAAAAGTTCCAGCTGTAAGGAAGTAGTCTTGGGCACTTTTACCAACTTTCCAGCTCTTAAGAGGTGGGCGATTGATACTAACTTTGGATAGACTGTATTTGGAAAGACCACATTTCCACTTCCATTTGCACGCTTCGATGGGGACACTGGGGCTGATCTCGCGCGGACTTGGGGTTGCTCATGATCAAATCTTTCAACTTCTTGAGGTGGGAGAAATCGAATAAAGTACACTTTGCGACCTTTTATTTGCTTGAGCTTCGTGCACGAAGGTGCTCTATGTGAGGCGAGGATATCGCACGATCCAGGTGCAGCGTTATAGAACTTTTCACAAGCCTCTTTGATGTTCTCCACAGTTAACTCGTCGTATTCCTTGAAAGAAACAAAATCTCTGGAATCCAATGGTTCGTACTTTTTCAGTCTGCCTGAGGTGGTGGACGACATCCTCTGCACGAGGATGTCCTTTGGAACTTTACCCAGTTTTTTACTTTCCTTTCCAGCATTTCGCTTCACGCCCACTCTTTTTTCGAATTCTTCCCATGTCTCCTTTTCTAAAGGTCTCCTCCTTTTCATGGTTCAAACTGTACTGCGAGTGAATCTGCAAAAACAGAGACTCAGCTGTTTTCGCCACAAGCAAGCACACGAGGCAACTTTAGACAAGCTGACGCCATCTATAGCCCCAGTCCTTACCGCGTGCAATGATAACGCTGGTCCGTTCGAATTTTTAATTTTTATTTTGTTCCTTCAGTGGAATGATAACGCTGTTCCGTTTGAATATTTTTTTTGGTCCTGCAGCAACCGATAATTATTTTTATTTTTTTTATTCATGAACGATTTAAGCATTAATCTTAAAAAAAAAAACATGTATTGCATGATTGTATTTCACTCTGAAAATGATAACACTGCTTAATATAATTTTGCAAATGCATTTTAAAATAACAACACGTTTCAAATTAAACTTGAAACTAACTAATGAACTTCAAATGAACTTTATTCTGAAAGCAAAATATCACATCTCATGGTGTAAAATTGAGTGACAATGATGGGCCACCATATATAATTATTTTTCTTTTTTTTATTCATGAACGATTTAAACATTAATCTCAAAAAACATATGTATTTCATGATTGTATTTCACTCTGAAAATGATAACACTGCTTAATATAATTTTGCAAATGCATTTTAAGATAACAAATGAAGTGAAAATTTAGTTTTCGTTTCAAACTAAACTTGAACTAACTAATGAACTTCAAATGAACTTTATTCTGAAAGCAAAATATCACATCTCATGGTGTGAAATTGAGTGATAATGATGGGCCACCATACAGGTGTCAAAGCACCCATTCGAGTACCAGTGGGCCGGTGGAGCCCTATGTCTCTCTCAGAAATTTTTTCTTGAACCTTAATAAATGTTTGTCGCATTTATTATTACCGTATTCGCACTTGTATAGGCCGCACTCGTGTATAAGCCGCACCCCGACTTTTGACCAAATTTTCTTGGAAAAAAATAATTTTGTGCTTTCTAGAAGGGGCTTAAGGCCTGGCTTAGTTTTCTCAGAATGCTGAGTACCACCAAGATATTGTAATTTGTTTATATGACAAACTTCATTACGGTAATCTAACTTAGCTTGCAATCGATCGAACAAACATTGAAAACGTACTAAATAACTTCCAGCCATGTCTTCAATTTGGTCTTAAAGTAAGAAGCAAGTCAAAAGAAAAGGTACCTGGGTAGTTTTTGCTTGATTTGTAGTATTAAGTACACTAACATTTTGTCTTATTTCCTTAGTAGTTGAGCGTGAAGTCGCGTACGTGATCGGGGACACGGAGTTAAAATAGCTTAGCGGCCTCGCCTGTTGTTGAAAGAGGGAAACTGGGATCAAGCAAGAAAAGAATGAGAGAGCTGAGAGGGGAAGGGGAAATCAAATAAAATCAAATACAAACAAATAATTGTCCATTCAAAATAGTTTTATTCTTAAATAGAAATTTATTTTCTACAATAATACAAATACCAATAAAAACGTCGTAACTGAAAACCTAGCACTTAATTCATACGAAGCTACAATGAAGTATCACACCACTGTGGGTTTCCTATTCTGTAAATGTTTAGATACTTAAAGATTAAAAATGTTCTTATATACAACTCAGTCAGTTCAGTCTAATGTTCACTGCCTTAAAATCCTTCAAAGTCCTCTTCATTGTCGCTCTCACCAAACAATGCCATATAGGAAGCTTCATTGATCTCCGCTGCAGCCATTTCATTCTCGTCAGCATAGTAAAGATCGCTGTCATCCTCGGGTAGTAATTCGCTGTCTACGCTATCCTCGTCATCATCTTACCACAG
Source organism: Meandrina meandrites (assembly GCA_963693305.1). Taxonomy (NCBI): domain Eukaryota; kingdom Metazoa; phylum Cnidaria; class Anthozoa; order Scleractinia; family Meandrinidae; genus Meandrina; species Meandrina meandrites. Next base: position 41,870,641 of record OY855903.1, read on the forward strand.
GAAATCATCCTCACTGCCATCCAGGGCGTTTGTGATGCTGCATTTCCGGAAGGACTTCCTAATCAGCTGCTGAGGTATCTCGTCCCAAGCTTCTTTGATCCATGTGCAGATGACATCTAGCTCGACCGTCCGCTTTCCGCCACTGGCTGTCAATGTTTGCTCCCCAGACAGCATCCAGTTCTCCTACTTTCGTCGCATGATATCTTTGAACGGCTTGTTCACACAGACATCAAGAGGCTGCAAAATGCTAGTCATACCACCAGGGATAACTGCAGGAACAGTGTTCAGATAGTTCAGTTTGTTCTTAACAGCGTTCGATATGTGGCCTCGAAATGAATCCCACACAAGGAGAGATTTGCGCTTTCCTAAACCGCCGACTTTAGCCCAAACAGAGTTCAGCCATTCTTTGACGAGGGCCTCGTCCACCCATTCCCTTTTGTGGCATCTCACAAGCACGCCGTCAGGGAACTTGACTTTCTTTGGCAAGGTCTTCCTCTTGAACACAACGTAAGGGGGCGGTTTAGAGCCGTCTCCTCTACATGCTAACATAACGGTAAATCGGTCCTTTTCGTGTCCTGTGATGATAATAGGCACGGTCTTGATCCCACTGGCAGAAACTGTTGTCTTCGATGCAATGTCAAATGTTAGTGGAGTTTGATCCGCATTGCCAATCATGCTAAGATCAAAGCCATAGCGTTGCCGCATTCGAATAATGAACCGCTGATGAGCTTGTCATCAAAGTTCTCAGGAAGTTTCTGGGCCACCGTTGTCCTACGGCGAATAGAGAAGCTGTTGCGGGCAAGAAACTTGTAACACCAGCTTTGCGATGCCTTGAAAGTGTCAGCTGGAATTTCTTTATCATGGGCAAGGGCCTTGGCTTTTAAACAGATAACGGTTGTGGATACTGCAACTCCTTCTAGTCTCCTCGAAGTAATCCAGGCAGCAAGGTCTTCTTCAAGTTCAGGAAACTTGGCGCTCTTTCCCCGCTCAGCTCGTTTACTGCATGGCATTTTCTTGAGGTTCTCCTTTTGCGACCTCCATCTCCGCACACACTTTTCATCAATTGAAAAATTTCTTCCAGCGGCACGATTTCCATTTTGTTCTGCAAACAACACAACTTTCAACTTAAAGCCAGCAGTGTAGGAAGCACGAGGTGATCCTTTTTCAGACATTTTCTAATGGTCTCTAATGTGATCAATGATCAGAGTAAACAACCTTGTTAACAGCGTGTCTTTTATACACACACCAGGATCAAGATAACTATTTAGAAGAAAGGAGATTGTTTTAATTGGTCGTTTATTTCTTTTGTTTCTCTGTTTAGCAATAAGTGGACCTCTCGGGAAACATACAAAAAGTTTTACGAACACGACTTGCTCGTGCTGACACGTGGCCTTGCACGTGTGCGATTGTTGTGGGTTGCTAGGGTTACTGAATGAATCAAAGATGGCAGTGGAATCTATTAACCAAAGGAAAGTTTATGCTGCTTTTTTATACAGTGTTTGTCGTTCTTAGACTCTGTTTTCGTTATAAATAAAGCTCAGCTGTAAGTCAATGTAATTATTTGACAGAGAAACCTGCGTTGAATCGCAGATTTATTACGAAACATACGCAAATGAGAGATCGCTTGTACACACGTTTTGACAGATATATCGATGGTGATTCTGACTATTGCACTTACATAGACCATTTCTGAGTTATGAGAAACAGTTAAAGCCTACAGATTGAATGACGGATTGACTCAGTAAGGTGAACGGATCGAACTTCAAGACATTCGTTTCATTTACGCACGATTGTTGTGTTCGTGTTACATTCGTTTCATTCAGGCACGATTGTTATGGGTTGCTAAGGTTACTGAATGAATCAAAGATGGCGGCGGACTGTGTCAATATTCGCGCAAGTTTATGCTGCGTTCTATGTAGTGTTTGATGTTCCTGGACTCTGTTTTTGTTGGAAACCAAGCTAAGTTGTAAGTTAACATAATTATTTGACCGAGAAAACAATGTTGAATTTAAGCATGAGCAGATGAAACTTAGGATCGTTTTTTGTACACGCATTCCGACAGATATGTTATCGGAAAAGTTTTGATCATTTCCACATGCGTGGATTATTTCTCTAGCCTTGAGCTTGAGAGATTTATCGACTCAGTAGGGTGCATGGATTAAAATGATACTTTCAGGCTTCAAAATTGCTTGCAAACATTTGTTTCAACTGCAATTAACTAGAATATCAAAGCCACGCTAAAGCCACACATCGGCCCAAGTCTATACACGTGTGTTGTGCAAAGAATTGCGTGAAAACTTTAGATGAGTTTCAAATTTAACATATGAAGATTGAAGTTATACCGTGTATAGGCCGCACCCCCATTTTGCAGAAAATTTATTTGGAAAAAAAGTGCGGCCTGTACACGTGCGAATACGGTATCTTTTTTTGTGGATTCTGGGCGATTTGAATAAACAGAATTTTGTCCAAATAACAAAAATATAAAACAAGGAAAAAAATCGTCTAATTCAGGGCAGCCATTGCTATGACGCAAGACTTGGCAACGATGTACTTTAGAGCATTTTTCATATTTGACGCACCAGCAATAGTTCTGGCAACTGGAGCAAGATTAGGACTTTTACTGGGAACATTTCAATTTTAGGCACTTTTGTAGCTATTTCCTGGGGGAAAAGAGAGAGTACAGTGGGAGCGAGGTTGTGCCATTTATTCTCGTCCTATCCTCAGGGTCATCTCCGCTTTTAAGATGGCGGGTGGTTTAGAATGATAGTTTAGTGATAGTCAGGCACCAGATGTTTCTGGTGAAATGATCGACGACCTCCCAGACCAATCGGAAAAACTTGCATGGCTCGCACCGTGGCTCGCAGATTGGATTTAGCAGCGATGACGGGTAGACTAGTGTCCATACTCCTCGCAGTATCCTCCAAAATGGCGGCAGTTTCGAACCAGTAAGAGTGTTAAAATAATTTGGTGTTTTGCGAAGAAATTGATACCCTAAGAAGGTTTTAAACCATATTGAGGTATGCATTTTCTGTTTTAGAGGTGGTTCCATAGGTTCCGTGGGTTCCATGGGTTCCGTGAATTAGACATGACGCATGTGTTTACATTTGTCTAACGTTTTAGCTTAGTAACCAGGCATAAGATCGAACACATTGAGACTAGGCTGAGAATGACATTTGTTTACACAAGTTTCAAGATGGAGGGAGATTATGCTGTTCATGGCTTGGTATCGAAGTACTAAACAGCAAAGTTCGACCACACGAATACTCGAGAATAGCATGGAATTTTCTCGCTCGTGGAGGCCGGGGATCGATCATTGTTGAAGTTTATTTCAGGCTGTCGACCACACTGCAAACAGCTTTGTGGGGGAATGGATATTTTGTGCCGTGTGACATTTTCGTGTTCTAGAAAAGCAACCAGAAACAGCTTAAAGGATCTGCTAATGAAGGCTTCCATAAAAGTGTAAATTCAATGAAATGTATGGTACCTTTTTGAAATGTTCCCGCAGATAAGCTGCACCCCTGATTTTGAACGACGATTTTTGGAAAAAAGGTGCCGCTTATCTGTGTGTGTTTATGGTATCTGCTTAGCATTCAAGATTACCTGACCAAAGATTCTTGCTCTGTGCGGAATTTATTTACCGTGACCATACGCTAACCACAACTCAACCGATTCGTCATCAAGTTCTACGAGAATTTCTATTTTAAAGAATATTTATACATCACTTACAGCTGCTGGGAGGCGCGGTGGCCTAATGGTTAGTGCGCTGGACTCCGGATCGGGTGGTCCGGGTTCGAGCCCTGGCCGGGGCACTGCGTTGTGTTCTTGGGCAAGATACTTTACTCTCATAGTGCCTCTCTCCACCCAGGTGTATAAATGGGTACCGGCGAATTTACTGCTGGGGGTAACCCTGCGATGGACCAGCATCCCGCCCAGGGGGGAGTAGCAATACTCCTAGTCGCTTCATGCTACGGAAACCGGGATAAGCTCCGGCCTGGTGGGCCACTAGGCTCATATGCAGACTTTACCTACAGCTGCTGAGTGAGATGGATTTTTCTCATTAGGCCCAAATGCCTCCTTTCTGCAGCACCCAGGTGGGGCTTTTGTAGCTTTTTTTTACGTGGACACAGATCCCACATTTCGTAAATTGGCTTTGCTGTAAATGTAACAAAGGGGCCGTCATTATTTCCAAAAGAGAACTTTGGCCAGTCTGAATTACAATATTCCACGAAATAAGCTCTGGAGTGAATTCCCAAATAGAGAAGGGATGTTTTCATCAGTCGAACGAACATGTGTCATGTACAATCTCCTATAGGCCATAAACTGTGAGGTGAAAGGTGAAGGTTTCCTAATGAGGAATATATTTTTACCTGTTTTGTTTCAGTTCTTGATGTAAATAGCATTTTTTGTACCCACCAGTGGGATGACAACATCAGGGAAGTGTACTTTCCATATTCTATAAAGGAACGTTGACTTAGCCAACACTGGCCTGTTTAGCTTGGCAAGCTCTTCCTTGTAAATATTTTACACCGCTGCCTTTCAGAGACACGAGGGTAGATGTCGTAGGCCGTTGTTCGACATACTGTCTGTGTTCATCACAAACTTGTGCATCCAACCAACGGCAAAATGAAAAGCCACGCTTTTTGAATGCCCCGTCTTGATGTCAGTTAGTCCATCCAGTGACTCTTTTCATAGTAACTGGGTGGATGAAATAAATATTAAAAATAACAATGAAAATGACAATGATAACGCTGTTCATTCCACTGTATGGCATTTTGTCTAATTGGTTTTATTTTACTCATACTGATTGCATTAATTATGATCGTTTTAAAGAACCTACCAAGACCTGGCAATGCCATAAACTTTGCAATAGGCACTAACGCACAGACAAAAGCCCTCCAGGTAGTGTTGCTGCCTATCGTCCAAGAACTAAAATGAAACTTAGTGTATTAATGTTCTACAAACTGGCATTTTAAAATCATTGTACAATGCATGAGATCAATTATCTACCTATGCACCCATTACTCCTACTTTACCACTACCAAAAAGACAGTTAAAAAGGAATGAGATTGGTATTAAATTGTGTCAACTGTGGAATGGGTCGATTTGTCTTGCCCACCATGTGGTGGATATTTCCCTCTTGTTGTTTTCATTGTGTAGTTATCTTGATTTCTCATTTGGTCAATAATGCATACATAATTCATCAACATACCTTGTTTGATGTTATGCCTTTTATAAGGAAATTGCAGCTGTCGACTGTATCTTTGGACCAGTAGTACTCTCTTTCCGGTTTTAAAAATGGGATTGAGAGTTGCTGGATACAGTTACCTTTACAACAAGATTCCTCCCAATCTCTTATAATTTCACTAGCATCTGTCTTCTTGGACACTTTTTCTAAAACAGAAACATACTGGCGTTAAATGGCTACAAGGATCACTCCCCTCCTTTCATTACCTCCCACCCCTCCAAAAAAAAAATAACAAAATAAAAATACTCACTGCTTAATTTCTTTTTTAGTCTCTTCACAATTCTACAATAGATGATGACAAAACAGCTTGTGAGAGAAGTATTAGCCAACCACTTAATAAGCACAGGTCATGAGGATATCAGATTGAGATCCGTGTGGGTTATTGTTAAATAAGCAAAAGTATTGAGGAAATGAACTTGAGAGCTGCGTGGGGTATTGCCTAATAAGTAAAGTATCGAGGATATCACCTCGAGAGCCTCGTGGATTATTCCTTTACAAGCAAAACTCGCAAGAATAACATCTTGAGAGCTGTGGGTCATAAGCAAAAGTCGCGAGAATATCAGCTTGTCAAGAGCCGCACACATTACTGCTTAACAACGAAAAGGATACCAGCTTGCCTGTCAAAAGCTGCTCATGTTGTTGCTTATTAAACAAAAGTTGCGGGATAGTCTGTCAGCTTGTCAAGAGCCGCGCACGTTATTGCTTATGAAACAATAGTAACGAGGATATCGGCTTGTCGATAGAAACAAACATTTGAACAAGTTAACTGTGTGGGGCTTGTAAATATGTACCTAGTACAACCCACTGATGAAGAGGCAGAAGCCTGGAAACGTCTGCACTTTATAAGTTTTCTCAGGCCCTTAAAATAATTATTATTTTTCTCAAAATACTAGGCTTGTCGATAGCCGGGCGCCTTATTGCTTATTGAGCAAAAGTAACCAGGATATCGCCTTGTCGATAGCTGTGCGCCTTATTGCTTATTAAACAAAGATAACGAAGATATTGGCTTTTTGATAGTCACATGCCTTATTGCTTATTAAACAAAGGTAACGAGGATATCAGCTTGTCGATAGTCGCACGCCTTATTGCTTATTAAACAAAAGAGATTTCTCCAAATTAACAAAATAACTGGCCTCCACAAGTAGGTAACAGAGAATGTATGCCACTGCCTCAGCATTTCGGTAGCTAGGGGCCCAGGGCTGCTCAGATGACTGAACAAAAAGCTGACCAACGTGTCGATCATCGATATATTGAGAAAGTGGAACACTAAATGAACTAGCTGCACCAGAAACCGCCAGGCCCAGGTTATGATAAAGGAAAGCACTAGCTTTCCAGCCAAAGGTAATGTACAAAAAGTAAAGTAAAAACCCTGCCACTGCAAGCCGAAAAAGGTCCGGGAAGACGGGTGGAGATAAACGTGTTGATAACCACTTTTCTCATCAAAGGATGTCTGGTAATGCCCGGGCAAGACATTTGGTAAATCTGACAAATGGTTTAACTTGAAAGGGAGATCCTTGATCCACAAGTTAAGGTATCGCTCGTCGTGGCAGAGGCGAGGTTTCGAAGATTCAACGGTGAGGGGTAGGACCAGATAAGGCGGTTGAACCCGTCCAATCTCGCCCCAAATCGGCAGGACTCCAGCCGAAACCCATTGCAATGTTGTAGAGGAAATGAAATCCGAAAACTGAGCGCACAACCTGGAATTTTCCAATACGATAGGAGGAGGACGATCCGAGTCAAAACTTCTTCCTGGACGAAAAATTGTTCAACTCTCACCTCCTCATTAATTACAGCCATAAGGTCAACGTGCTCATTGCTGACACCGGACAATAAGTTCTCCCAAACTTCCGGGTGCGCATGTAACAATCCAGCCCGAAAGTCATCTGGATTCCTAAAACGAAGGCTACGCAAAACTCCAAGAGCTGGATCCATTGCCACCATAGCAGGCGAAGCCAAGGGGCCAACGAAAGGCTGGGTTCCCTTAAAAACATCACACCAAGACGGCTCGACTGTCTCACGAACGCTTACAGCATTGCACAACTCCCTTCGAAAAACCACCTAAGGGAATAAGTGGAAAAAGGCAGAGATTAGAAACAGGGAGAAAACAAAAGGGAGATCAAACATGTTTAACGGGCGGTTTCAATGTCTACGGAGAATAATCAAGGCGTTCTCCGTGCTTCAACACGCTTCCTCGTCCTCCAAGGCCTTCAATTTCTTTTCAAGAACTTGAACTCGATCAGGGAGTGGCTGAGAAAGAAGAAAAAACATACATGGATAAAAGTCACATCCACCGCCTCGCTAACGAGAAAGGGGCAAAAACGCTATTAATCCCAAACGAAGTCTGAAAAAACTCCTTTGGCCTTTGCGACTCCCTGCAAAATTCTTATCCCTTTAAAATGGCCCTCATAATCTCCCCACTCCTAAACATTGCTCCATAAATTTTTTATTGCCTTTGTCATATCCTTACTTTCCTCAATTTCTCTTTTTCTCTTCTATCCTTCTTATCCACTGCATTTCATATGCTTTGCTTTCACATACGTTTTGTCCTCCCTTCCTTTCCTCTTTCCATCTCTTCCTTTCCTTTTCTTTTTTCTGGCACTATCTTAAAATTCACTTCCTCCTTTTTCTCCTCCTCTTTCCTTTTCTCCTTTTTCCTCCTTTTTTTTCTGGCACTATCTCATAAAACACTTTCCCCTCCTACTCCTTCTCTTTCCTTTTTCTGCTTTCCTTCCTCCTCTTTCCTTTTTTTTCCATATTTTTTCTTTCTTTTTTTTTGGCGCCACTTTTCCTCCTCTGTTCCTTTCATTCTCCTCTATCCCTTTTTCTTTTTCCTTTTTTTTGTGCCAACTCTTAATTCACTTCTCTCTTTGTCCTAACAATAGCGCCACTAAACTAAGCGCTTTCACCTCTAAAGCTCTTTCTTAAATATCACCGCACAAAACAAAAGGAGCTTACCGACAATGGAAACAATACAACCACGAAAAACATGTAAACGAAGAACGCGGAGGCGGCAAATGTGCGAACAACAGCAGGGAAAAGAAGCACATAAAATATGTAAAGAAAATATAACATACGCATAAAGAAAATGCAACAACAAACTAAAACCGAGCACACCGAACGTGGGACAGCAAAAAATTAAGCAGAGTAAACTGAAACACAACAACACGAAAAATGCGCAAAGACATAACAAGGCGGGCAAGAAAACAAAGACTAGCAGCGAAGCCCATGTGGGAAGACAAACTATGAAGGTTCGAAGGAACGCAGCCTAGCAAACTGCTGAAAAACAAGCAACGAAACGTGGAGAAACATAACTAATGCAAGCAAATACAAAACTAGGCGACCAAAAAGCCGAAACATGCTGGCAAAGAACGCGAAGAACATACGCAAAAACCACAAAAGACCAAAGCAATTACCTCAACGTCTTCCACGGGCGGAACAACCGCCTCAGTGGCCGCAAAGGATCATACTAGACGCCACCAATCCGGACCCTCTGGATTAAAGGAATGAAGCGTGCTTACATGACATGCTAATTATATATGCAGTGAGAATACTTACATGTAACTCATCGTAATTAACTTGAAAGTTACTTTCCGCTATAGAAACCTTTATTTGGATAGAAGGGAAGCAGTTTCCCCCGTTTAAGTTTCCCAGGCTTAATTTTTCCAGGATTAATTTTAATTCGGATATGCCAATGTAATCACGGAGTTTATAATTTTCTGGGCACACCGAAGTCCCTCATGGCTTGTGCAAGGGAGCACCGCTTCTTCTTGAAAATGTTGAGAACCCCTTCATATCTGTCATTAATCCCCTCTAGATTTAGACCAGTAACTTAAGAAAATCGATTAAATTTCACTACTCTTCATCTTACAAAAAATGATATAACAATTGGAAAAGGAACGCTCCGAGGTATTAAGCAAGAAAATGGAAGAGGAACACTTGAGGACCAAGCTATAATGCAAAGCCGCATAGAGAAGCTAGGTGTGTTTTTGACCGGAAGTAAATATGCTTCTTTTGATTGTCACCCATATCACGTGTATGCACTCAAACGAGACGGTTTTCGCTAGCATTATCATGAGAGCCGCCATTTTCGCGCAGTTATTGCCCTTGTTATTTGAGAAGGTGTTGCAAGATTAATGTGGGCGGCATTTGTTTGCATTTTTTTAAAGATAATTTTTAAGCGCTGTTTTCTGAAATCAATGGTTCGCTTTGAACGCGACACTTTAAAGTGCCACAACTTCAAAGGAATTAGCTCATTCTACGTCAAATTGGGAAAGCAGCTAGTTTAACATGTTAATAACAAAACCTGTCGGCGATTTTTTTATTTTTGTTTACTTTTTCTACTAGAGCGATTTTTGTATGATCACTCCCCTGTGTTTTAGCCCTATTTGAAAAGTGTCTTGTATCTTTTTATTGCAATTGAATATGACAAAACGCCGACACTTTTTTTTTAGCGCTTGGGGTCCGGTAATAAAAGAACAAATCAAATTAGCGAAGTACTAAACTTCAAATATATTTATTCGCCTGCGCAAAAGGCGACTGAGACGCTCGTGTTTCGATGTCCCTAAAATATTGACAATTCATTCTACTACAAAATGGTTTTTATTGATTGAAAGCCAGCTCAATAAGCTTTAATTTGATGTAGGGTTTTAGCTATCTACAATTTATTCCGATTGCGCTATATCTTTTAGACCTGAAATTCCCCCAAAGGTATACGGTAACCTTATACGTTTGGCCACTTCTAAAGTTTATCGTCACTGAGATCACTCATTACAGCAAAACACAGCAAAATGATCCCAGGATTTTGCTGTCGCTTCCTTGTAATTAAATTTACGTGATCATTATCTTTCAGAATTTTTGCATACCACTTTTTTTTTGCTTATCCGCTTCGCTTCAGCAATTCATTCTAAAAGTTTGTTTTAAATCTTACGCCCCCATCCCATGATCTTGAAAAAGTGAAAGTCAGAAACCATGTGATACTTTTTCAGCACAACACGAGAAACATTAAGAAACACAAGCCGCCAGCGAGTGTTTTCTTATGAATTATCGCAAAAACATCCCAAACAGAAACTGATTTTCAATCAATTTAGCAAATAGAAGAGCCTAAATATCAAGCGAAAGAATTGACTGTAGTAACGGATGCACTGCCAAAATCCTGAGTTTATGTTAGCCAACCATGCACCACACTTTTTAGTTAACTAACTTATGTTGCCGTGTAGCAAACGTAGAAATTAAGTGAGTTTTAGTAAAAACTGACAGACTGGCAGGCTGCTATAAATACGAATATCGCCATATATTGAATTCTTACACACCTTCTAGCTTCTCTATGCGGCTTTGCATTATAGCTATGGTCCTCAAGTGTTCCTCTTCCATTTTCTTGCTTAATACCTCGGAGCGTTCCTTTTGCTCTAACACGGACGCCAGATGTTCCTTCAAATCTTTAAACTTCTTCTGGTCTACTGACATCTCTCTACTTTTCCCCGCCGTTCCAGACTTCCTCTTTTTCTTCTCGCTTTAAATTAGAATGTGAAATAGTCAATAAGTTTAAGATGAAAATAGCAACCTCGAATCTTCGATAACTATACTTCAATTAATAAGTTGGAACGTACACGCTCATTCAATAAAAACTAATGGTGAAAAGGAAGGAAAACAAGTTGAAAATTACCGAATTGACGCTGGTACTTGCTTTAGAAGATGCCGGTGCTGATGTAACCAGAGGCTTTCCTTTTTCCTCTAAATCATCATTGAAACTGTCTTGCACCTTGCAGCTTCTGAGGCAACTACTCCCCTTACCAAACTGGAGTTAGGACATCCACACTCTTTCACGGAATCTCCACAGAAATCGCACTTGAAGGGACAATCGATTAAGGTATGGTCGTCTGTTAAACCACAGACCATACATGTCTTCTTCCTTGAATCAGCCATGTCATAACAATAACTTGATTGATGATTGCGACTTCTAAGATCTCGAAACAGTGATTGCGTACATGTAAAATGTTTGTTAAGAGTTTATAAGAACACTCCACACCACCCATGGTGACAATTGATGGGAAGACAATATGGGGAGAAATCTAAAGCAGACTTAAGCTCTCACAATTTGATAAACACTTCACACCTCATCAAAGCCAGGCTTGTAATCGCCTGATCTGCACTGGAAGGCTACATCAAAGCGCACATCAACATCATCGGTCCAGGAAATTAAACACGTTTTTTGATGTGGCCTCGCAGTCAATTAAAATTTTGGTTTTTGGTTTCCGACGTGAAAGAAATTGTTTTAAGTTATTTTTCAGTTAACCCTAAAGGATTGCATAGTTGAAGCCTGTGTATAGTAAAAGCCCTGTTATATCACTTGTGTAATTCGAATGAGAAGCGGGTTTGCTGACGCATCGCTTTGAAACAATGAAACCGTTGCAGATCACGTCATTCCGAAAAACCCCAAAATGGGGTTTTCTCCTTGGCCATTTTTTATCTATCTACTGTAACAGAATGGAAAGCCTTTTTCAAAAAACAGCTGCTGAAAAGCTAAAAGTACACTGATTCTCGTGTCCATATTTAAAGGAATACAGTGTGCATATAGAGTAAAAGCAACCAGACAACCAGTTAGAAAATTGTTACTGTAAATTGTTACTACTGACATCGACGCCCAATAAGAAGTTGACTACATCTAACCAACATTTACCCCCTTTCCCCACTTCAAAGTTGTTCATGCGAGTTCTGGAAATGGTTTTGGTTAGCTAGCAACATTGATAAGGGGGGAGGGGGCGAACGAATGAGCTTGATAAGGGGCATGCCACTAAGTACCTTAGAATGTAAAATGTCTCCACTAATTTTGCAACTGGTTGTGGCATGAAAACAAGATTTCGGTTGCTGGGCTTGTCTGGCACTTTAAATTGAACTCCTTCAGGGTGGAAGTATCTGAACTGCAAGTCGCGGGCTGCTAGACCCGAAGCTCTGTCTCGGGTAGTAAGAGCAAGCAACGCAACAAGCTTATAGTTGGGTGTTTGGACCTAAAGATGAAATAAATTGTGCTACTCTTGAGACCTGTGGTGGGCGTAGTTGATACACCCCCTTGAGCATCTGGCATACTTAAGGGTGTGAACCTGCTTTGTGTCCATCAATCAATGGCAGAACAGCAGAAAGGGCAGAACGATAGAGATTTATAGTTCTGTACTCTTTACCCTCGTGAAACTGTGTGGCAAGAAAGTCCAAAATGTGAGTTAACATTGACCCACTGACTACACCAGCTACACCACTTTGACCATGCACAGGAATAGGCACTAGTTGTGTTTTTCCTCCAGGCTGCCAAGAGACTTCTGTAAATCATCTAAATCTTCTGCTAGGCATTGTTCTTTACATTCATTGTTGCACCACCGCTATTATCTGAAGGGTTAGATGGAAGATTTCCAAAAGCACCAACCACTCTTCTGACTATGTCTGCGATGTTATCTGAACACAATGTTTGAGGACGACTGAATCCTGATCCTTCTGCCATTTTGTCAAGACAGACCGGTCGATTCCCACGCAAAGTGTACTGAAAGTCCCGGATACTGGGCCCGTCGCGGTAGCATGTTTCACCGCTGACCTTCTTTAAATTTATTTTTGTGCAGTTAGTTCGATTGATATGTGCGGTTTCGATATTTGTGTAAGCAGTTTCATTCCTGTTTGCAGTTCGATCCATTTTTTGCTGCTTTGATTGCAATTTGTAAAAGTTGGATTCATTTCCGTTTGGTTTGATTTGATTTGGTTTTTGGCATATCGATTTATTTTTAGGCAGTTTGATTGATATTTGTGCAAGTTGGATTTATTTGCACAAGGTTTGATTTATTTTTGCGCGGTTCAAATGATTTTTTGCCATTTTGACTTTATGCAAACGACCTTCGTTTTATTTGACCATTTAATAATATTTATAAGCGTTTCATATTGTGTATTTTGTGGCTTCAAGATTTTGGCCGTAATGGAACGCCATATGAACACTTAATGTCGCCTTAACGTCACCATAACAGTAACTGCTGTAAAACAGCTTTCTTACTGTCAGGTCTGTACTAATGTATTTTCTATTCTCTTTCGCTTCGCTGAGCCGAATAGAAAACATTTCTATTATAAGTAAGGACGCAAACAACACAACAGTTTGTGGAGGGAGCCACCAGCATTTATCAAGCAAAACAAAGCGAGAAGGAAAAAACGAAAACAGTTAAATGCCAATATTTAGAGTGACCAAGAGTTGGTGTTGAATGTCCTCTCTGCAGTAGGTATCCTTGGCCTTGTCGGACTTGGCAGCGGCAGAGGCTCCTCCGATGCGAAGAGAATGGAGGCCATAAAGATTAGTATCGTGACCAATAGCCCTAAACTTCTGAATAAACAGCTCTCTCGCCCTAGCATAAGATAGCTTGGAGCCATCCCGAAGTAAATAGCCCCCGGCCTTACTCTTATACACGGAACGAAAAACAAATTGCGTTGAAGAAATGTTATCCCTACTTAATGTAGCATATCTACGTAACATATCAAAAGGACAGGTAGGATTGCCAGTTCTAGCCACCACCCTAGTAGCCCCAGACCCATACTGATCGGACTTATTCCTAGGAATAAAAAGAGAAAATAAGTATCATTGAAGACGATGTCACACCATCTGAGGTTGCATAGCTCATAAAAGCGCAAAAACCGAGCAAAAGCAACAAGTCAAAAACAGACACCGTGATGTCAGCCAAAGTGGCGTCCACCCCAGCAAATTTATTAACAAGGGCAAATAGGGAGCTTCTTCCTAGTAGAAATAGAACTCGCGTAACATCTCTTGCAGCCCTCTAAAACGGCTTTAACAAAACCACTATCACATGGATTACAGACACCACACGAACTATGGAAAAAATTAACACCATAAAATGCAGAACTTATAGTAGAAAATGAGTAACCCGCCTGGAGCAAACTAATGAGATAAAGCGAAAAATGAAGGTCCGTAGCGGGAAAAGACACCACATCAGGAAAATTGGCAGCCCGAGCCTTCCACTTTATGAACTGTGCGTGGAATCCTTTAACTGTCAACGGAGCCCTACTAACAGCAAGGATGTCGGGAACCAAGTCAGCCAGAGACGTCAAGCCTTGGAACCCGCCCGCGACATCGGTGATGGAATTTGTAAAAAAGACAAACAAAACAAAATGGTAAACCAAAAAACAGTAAGCCCGAAAAAAGGTGGAACGATACAATACCATAGCAACAAACGCCATGAGGCGTACGTGCAATGTAGCGTAACATGAACAAAGCCACAAGGCATAATAAGCGCTACAAAGCGTAAAAACAATGCAATGAAACATAAGCAATGTACAATATTGTGTAATATGAACAATGCCACAAGGCATAATCAACGCTATAAAGCGTAAAAACAATGCAATGGAACAAAAGCAATGTACAATGTTCTGTAACATGAACAATGTCACAAGGCATAACAACCGCTATAAAGCGTAAAAACAATGCAATGAAACAGAAGCAATGTACAATATTGTGTAACATGAACAATGTCACAAGGCATAACAACCGCTATAAAGCGTAAAAACAATGCAATGAAACATAAGCAATGTTGCAGAGACTGTACGGCGCATAGAGAAACGCAATGAAGCGTAAAAAACAATGCGATAAAGCATAAACAGCGCTAAAACGCACAAACAACGCTTTGAAGCGTAAATCATGGTAAATACAACATGTACAAAATCAATAACAACAGTACAAAGCAAACAAAACCATAAGGCTATAAAGGGGAGAATAAATTAAACAGCCCTAGAGGTGATGGAGAGAGAAAATTACGGGCAATAAGATCAGAAAAGACGGGCAGAACCATTGAGGTAAACAGCCAAAACCGCAGATTTAAACCTAAATGGACAAAAAATTGTGTTATGGCCTTCACGAGCAGGAGCAAAAACGAAGGAAGGGTCAGTAAACTCAATAACTTGAATAACGGATGCCCTATGCTCGCCCACAGGAAAAATAATCGGCCAAAAGACTGCCAACGGCCACTTAGGGACAACCAAGACACCACAAGCACTGCATACCTCTAAATGAAAAATAACGCGACAAATAAGGTACACAGGTGGTACCAGCCAATTGTTTTCACCCGCCCAATCAACGCTAAAGGCACCCGGGCACCAAAATTTAGAATAAAATCTCACACACTTAGCTGAATCAGGGGATGCAAACCTGTCAACTGTAAAAGGGCCAAACAGAGAACAAAGATGATAAAAAAACGGCTTCAGAAACACTCCAATCGTCGAAATCTATAACTCTGCTCAACGAATCAGCATACTCCTTAACAGACCTGGGGACCCACTCGAACTTAACGGACACGTTATTAACAGCACAAAACTGAAAAATTTCCAAGGCCTGGCGCTGAAGTCTAAGCGACATACTACCCTTGGTAGAAATAATAGAGGCATTTTTGCTGTCAGTAAACAATTTGACCACTTTGCCCTGAATGAGCGACTTAAGGGATTTAAGTGCATAAAGGATCGCGAGTAACTGCCTACCATTGCTGTTAAGCACGGACTCCATGGAACAAAAAGCTTTGTAAAAAAGCTCAAACTCCTCCTCAACAACAAAATGGGCATGCACCCCACACGTGAAGTCACTGGCATCAGTACAGATAATGTATACCGGCCGAGTATACTCAAATAGCTTTCTACAATTGAGCTTGATGCAATTCTCCAACCAGAAATCAATTTCATCTAAGCAATGTGAATAATACTGGAAACGACTCAAATCAAGGGGAGTGTCCCAGGCATCGCAAAAGGTAACGGCCGACTGCAAAAATCTGGAGATAACCAACGATACATTACCAACACAAGGTGATAAAGAGATAATCCTGCCGACAACGGAAGCGACGAAACGGGGAGTAACACAAGGTAACTTTTCTTTGAAAGCATGAAGAGCAGATATCAAGCGGTCAATACGAAGTTGGGGTATGAACAAAATAGCGTTGAAAAGGTCCCAAGAAATGCCTAACCATTCCAAACGTTGAACAGGAACCCAAACGGATTTATCACAATTCACCACCAAACCCGCTTTCACTATATCCGAGCGAACCCTATTGGAACTACGCTTAGTAGTAAAAAATTCTTTCTCGCAACCAGCTCCGTCATCCAGATACAAAACTAAATGAATACCTGAGGCCCTCCAGTAGCGTACGAGGGGACGAAACAATTTATGAACAGTAAAACAGTGAAGCAAAAATATCGGTTGACACCACCCCCCAGCGGCCACTGAAAACCCAAGAATTGCTGATGGGACTGATAAACATCGACATGATGATAACCCGACTTCAAGTCAAACTTAAACATGTAACCCCCATTTAAAACATAAAGCTTTCCAGTCTTCCATTCTAAATTTGGCTTTGGGTATATGTTTGTTAGCATGACGCAGATCGAGGATGAGTCTGGCCTTCCCTTCTGAATTAACGGAAACAGAAAGAGGATTAATAACTGTGGGAGGCAGAAAAAGTTCAACTATCAAACCTAAATTAAGAAGATCAGAAATAGCAGATGAAACAAAATCACTATGGTGAAAAGCTGATCTGTTATTAGGCAAGCAAACACTTGGTGGAAAAGACTCGAAAGAGATAACATATCCTGAACGAACGGTCTCGAAAACCCAGGGGGGTGCCCCAATATCAAGCCAGAATTCAAAATGCGCCTTAAGACGGCCCTTTACAATGGCCGGAGCAACACCTTGCTCATAATCAAACAAGTTCTGACTATAACAAGCTAAAGAAGGATTGTTTGTAAACTTATCTTCCAACAGTGCTTTAAACTCCTGGGACACATCGGTCTGAATTGTTCAACATCTTTGCCTGAGGGTGTCATGCCTTGATCAGTACACAGCAACTCTGACACACTAGAAGACAGGTCACCCAAGAACTGCGAAGGCAAATCAGCGAGGGGTAGAGGTGCTGGAACTTGTTCCGGCAGCGTGCGTCACAATGTTGCCGACAGTGAAGGTGCGGGTGAGTCTGGCAAGACACTCTCTCCACCAATGCCCGCGGGAGCCACAGAAGCGACAGGCGCCTCGTGAACGACTGTAGAAATCAGCGGGTTGCTGCTGTTGTCTTGAAGATGGTGGGTTGCTGAACTGCCCACGCTGGAACTGCCCGCGAGCACCGAGGTACTGAGAACACGGCGAATATCGGCCTTGCAGGCGTTCAGCATTGCGTCTAGCACGAGTACGATTTATAACTCTGACAGCCTCCCTCTCAGCAGCTCAAATCTTTTTGTCGTCTTCCAAGTCAAGGGCAACAGCATTATCCTCGTAATGCTTCACAGTCAGCCAACTGCCTTCGGAGAAATCGGTGATCCTAATCTTTCTGTTTCTCTCTTTGAGTGAAGTAACCGACTCACTTATGAGCTGAACAGCCTTAGCCGTGTCCTGCTCCTGAAGCGACTTGGATGTAGTTTCGAGAACGTCAATGATCTCAAGATTAAATTTGTAATTCCTTTCGTTTCCGGGGTGTGCAAATTTGAGTTCACTCTCGGCTTTAAGTTGCTTGGTGACAAGTAGAGCGTTCTCTGCGTCGTTAGTGGCTTTGTCGAATTTCGAAGAAAGCTCACTGGTGTGTACTTTTGAGTTGATCGAGCAAGAAACTTCTAAAGTCCGTAAGATCTTTGCGCGTGACTGCTTGGTCTTTTTCCTCTTCGGCCGACATTAACAACGGAAAATAACACTAAAACTAAATAAACTCAGGAAAACTGGTCGGCGTCAAGTGGTGTGAAATACACGAGGGGTGGTTTATAAAGGGGCTAGAGATCCCAATGGGAATTATGCAATACCCGCTAATTAACAACTAAAAGAAATAAATTTCACTTAACTGCAATTCATTTCAACCTGGTTAATCCTGCCAATAGAAATAATTTCACATACCTTTTGCTGCCGGATGAACAAAAATATAAAAGTAAAATGAACTGATTTTTGCATACAGTGAATGGGCTCTGTCTATGGTTTGATTATTTTTCATTAGTTGCTTAAAAAAAATGAAACTGAAACAGGTGCCAAACATATTGGAGACTGACGATCCTTCTTCAGTTTTTATAGAGTTTAATGTTGGGCTTCTTCAAAATTCTTGGGCAAGCAAGCTAAGTGAGATCCACAAAACTTTATCTTGAAGTTCAGTGGGATTCAGTTTTGCTTTTGCCACCAGGACATTCATTGCCAGACCTAACTACTCAATTAAATCAATGATATCAATGAGTTATCCATCGGTAATCAGTTGATTAGTCATTCCTTATCAATGAGTAATCAATGACTAATCCAAATGAGATAACATTAAGGGGCTCTGATAATTGATGATCAGTTGATTATCCATCACGTACTCATTGATATTGTTGATCATCGATATTAGCTATGTATGGCCATTATGAATCTTAAGCTTCTTCATAGTAGTTATAAATTCAGTAAAAAATGCTCCCATAGATGTTTGTGTGATTCATGCAATATGGCTCAAACGTCGGGAGAGATCTCTATCTAGTCATTGGTGAAGTACAGAAAACGTTCCTTAATACAGTTGTAGTTGGCATGGTAATACCTTGTAGCTTCCCAGTTTGACACTTGTTTGTTTTTCCAATCACTGTTCACCGGAAAGTTTGTCTTCAAATATCAGGTCAAGGGGGGCTATCCAAAGTCGGTGACAAGAGTCATTTTTGCATTGCTTGTAGCTTTTTGTGTCCTTTGGCAGGATCCTTAGTACAAATGGGTTGTCATTGTGGTGTATCTGAGTGTACATGTGACCTGCTGGTTGCTGGGAAGACCTTTCAGTAAAATTTTGCTGTTGCACAGACGGTTGGGATGATATGGATACTGGCATGTTGATCCTTTTTTTTTCAGCGACTGCTGACCTTTGGCCTTTCTTCTTTGAGCTCTTTGTAATATAACAAATATGCTCCTTGAGCATTCCTACTCGTTGTGTAACAGCAGTGGAGTGTTTGCAAACACTGTCATACTTGAAGCTGTGGTAACGGCACGCGACACTTCAATCAGACTGGCAGATTTGGCAGGGAAGGATAGCATCGTGGCAGTTGCAGCTGAGGATGACCCTTCTTATGACTACTATCTTTTAAAAATTACTAGCGATGGTGTAGAGGAACTGACGGCACCTTTCACTGATGACTATGGTCTGACCTTTGGCCCAGGATTTCACATCCTCAAAGGACACTTCCTTATCAGAGAGAACTTGATTGACATGTCATACAAACTAGACGACAAACGGTTGGCTGCTGTTCATGCAGCAACTGTAAGGCACATTTGCGGAGAACTTGCGAAAACGAAAGGAAGACGCCCAGTGTTTAAAATTTCAATTGCACAAAATGAGGAAATCATGGCTTCACTTTAGAGAATTGTTTAAGGTTACACAATACCTTCAAAGGTGTCCTTCGGAAAAAAATTTGTACGCGCGTTTTAAAGTAAACTACCACAAACTATATATCAATAGAAAGGTAAAGAACTGTAGAATTTGATTAAAAAGTATCCGCTGTTTGGCAAAGCCGTTATTGAGAAGAAAGAGGCCGCTAAACAGAAAACGACCGAGTGTCATTCCGCCGAATTAATCGAGTATATTTAATCGGGATCACTCGTCACTGGCGGCCAAGTTTTTCTTCTTGCTTTCGGCAAATTCTGCTTTTGTCTTCTTCTTAGGTCCTGGCTTAGATGTTTTGGTTTTCGCTGTCCAAGAAGTTTTCTCCAATAACAAACGGAGAGCGATAAAACGAAGAGCAATATCACATGAAAACAAAATATGCTAATGAGGTCCTCGTGTAAAGCGCTCGCGGATGAGGCCGTTTGGCGCAAAAACATCGCCGGGGAATCAACGCGCTATGAGGATTGTGACCCCCAACAGTTTATTCTTGTGCGCATTGTAAGATTTTATTTGTTGTTTTTTGGGGGAAATGTTAGATTTATAGCAAACTATTATTTTCGTCCAAAAATTTTTTTTCATCAAAAGTAGCCCTCTGAACGTATTGTGTAAGCTTGAAAGGGAACGTGACCTTGAACGACCTTTGCTGGATAAGACACGAAATCAACCATGTTTTGGGACCCTATTCGGATTTAGACATAAATTGTGTTCCAGATTTCCGTGTCACTATCATTGTCCAAAATAACCGATGGTTTAACCAGTTTTTGTATACGTGGTTGAAATTTTAAGCGGAAATGTATGTTCTAAAGGGATTATGGGTACTTTATCCTTATATTTTTCATCCTTATGTTACGTTCCTACATTAATGGAATTTCAGAAAACCATGTAACTGTCCAAGCAAACAAAATATAGCCATTATTTAATTTCATTTTGCGGTTAAAATGCTATTTCAGAGAAAACAGCTACCCAGAGAGGATTATGGGTAATTTTTAAAATGCTGTTATTGGCCTCTTTATAAGGTAAAAAATCTCAAAAACACAAAATATTACCTTAGTAAGGAAAAATAAAGCTTTCCTTTGAATTCCAGTGAAGATAGCATGTTTTTGCTATTTTCACCCTATGTTACACAAAATTTCATGGTGATTGTGCTACTGATCAATTAGCAACAAATGGTTTCCACTGTGAGGCTGCCCCTCTAATCCAGTGTAACGTTGAAGAATTGTCTGTCCAACAAACAATGCGGCTAATAGGACAATCTATTGCACCTTTGACATAGGTGCAAAGTCTAGCAGTAATTACAGCAGCCATCAACTCCAACCGCGGAAGTGTAATCTTCCTCACAGGAGCCACTCGGGTCTTGGACATCACAAGACTGGTAGATACCTTTCCACCTTCACAAACAACTCTCAGATAAACTGCAGAGGCATAAGCAACTTCTGACGCATCGCCAAATGCGTGTAGCTCTACTTTGGGGTTCTGACCTAATGGCAAATCAGTGTAACATCTAGAAATTTGAAGGTGTCCAAGTTCAGAAAGCTCTTGAACCCACTGATTCCATTTCAATGAGACTTCCATGGGAATTTCCTCATCCCATCCAACACCCTTGGTCCACAAGCTTTGAAGAATTAATTTTGACCTCACTGAAAAGGGTGCGATTAGACCAATCGGATCAAATATCTTTGCTGCTAAAGACGCCACCTTTCTTTTAGTGTATACTGTCTTTGATCTCGACTTAACAATGTCCACATCAATTGTAATAGAATGCGGTTTTGATGCGCAAACGCGACAAGGTGTTTATTCGCTTCCATTTTGCGTATCGAAAGAAGTAAAACTATCTGTTTTCCAGTACAAGGTAATTCACAACATACTATATACAAATAACATTCTGTATAAAATGAAGAAAAAACCAAACCCTTATTGTCCCTACTGTACCAATGTCGAACAAACGATTGCTCATTTATTCTTCACATGTTCAGCAGCCACATCTTTCTGGTCCGAGTTCACTACTTGGTATAATTCGCTATCAAAAACAAAGAAGACTTCTCTTTCTAAAACAGAAATAATATACGGCGTAACAGAAAACTGGTCGTCCTGTTCAACCCTTAACCACTTGATTATAATTGGAAAATACTTTTTGTATACTAATGCCCTAACAGACCAAAGATTTCAGTTCGCCGATTATATCACTCTCGTTCGAGATAAAATTGAAACGGAAAAATACATCGCAATCATGACCAATAATCGCACTGCCTTTAATAAAAAGTGGTCAAATTTTCTTATTTAGCACATTTATTAGTAAATTTGTTATGCTTTTTGTGTGTGTGTGTTAATTGTAATTGTAGTTGTTTTCCTTTTAACGAGTAATTTCTATTTAAATTTTTCATTGTACTTTATTATTAGTAATCTTATTGTGAGAAGTGTAAATATTCGGATTGTTAGTAATGTGAGTAATGTCTGTAATTATAATTTGTATCCTTATCAATGTAAGCAATTTTAAAATTTGCCAATAAAAAAAAAAAAAAGAAAAAAAAAAAAAAAAAGTGTATTCCACTTTAATCCTAATGCTTTCGTGATTGGATGTGCTTCTGCTAGATCACTTTCCAGGCTGACAAGACTAACTGCTGCTCTGTCCCTCTCTGGTATGGCCTCTATAAGCTCAGATGAATTGCTTGACCATTTTGTCAAATTAAAGGCAGCTTTCTGCATAAGCTCAGTAGCACTTCGCTGTAATTTCAGCGTTTCCTGCACATTGTCTCTCCCTGAAGCAAAGTCATCAACATAAGTGTTCCTCAAGATTTCACTCGATGCAACAGGAAATGTTTCTTTACACCTTTTCACATGCTCTTGAATAGTGCCAATGGCAAGAAACGGACTGGAAACAACTCCAAATGTGACCCTTGTCATTCTGTAAATCTTAGGTGTGGCCTTGGGGTCCAAATCTCTCCACAGATACCGGTGTGAATCTCTGTCTTCTTCTTTTAACCGAATCTGCAAGAACATCTTCTCTATGTCACCCATGATACCAACATAATTCTTTTGAAAACGCAGAAGAATTCCGACCAAATCTGGCTGTAATGCTGGGCCTGGCTCTAAGCAGCTGTTCAGAGAGACACCATTGCTATCTTTCGCTGATGCATCAAACACAACTCTTGTCTTGGTTGTCTGCTTGTCTTCCCTGATGATCGCATGATGAGGGAGATAGAACACAGGACGCCCATCTGCCGGTGTAATTTCATCACAAGGTACTTCTTCAGCAACACCGTTCTCAACATACTTGTTAATTGCTTCTCTGTACGATGCAGCTTTCACTGGCTCATGCAGCAGCTTCTTTTCTAGATTGTACAACCTACTTTCCGCTTGCCGGTAATTATCTTTCAATGAAACGCAATCTTCCTTCCATGGTAAGGATACTTCGTAGCGACCATCATTGTATGTAAGTGTCTCTTTAAACTTCTTCAAGACCACATCTTCTGTATGAGTAGTAGAAATTGAACTTTCAGCAGGTCTGACACCAATGGACTCCAAATCCCAGAACTTTTGAAGTGTTTCATTCAATTGTTCCTCAACACTAATTTGAACATTCATAGACAGTGCATTCTTGGCCATGACCACCTGTTGGCCCACAGAAGACCCAACCCAAAGTTGTGCGAACTGCAACTGGCTCACGGGAACCTCCTCTTACAATGTCTCTTGTCACAAAGGAATAATAGAAATCCAAGCCAATAAGCACATCAATCTCTTGTTCCTCTCTCGGGAATTCTTCAGGAAATGCTATGTTTCGAAGGTGAGACCATCTTGTTGGATGAATATCCACAGCTTCAGCTGGCCGGCATATTACTGGTGTAGTAAGTGCCTCAATACATTGAGGTTGTCCAGATTTGTCAATAGGTGCCACAGTAAACGCAATTCTCTTCCACAAAGTGCTCTTGGTGGCCTCTCCACCAAATCCAGAAACAGCAATTTTGACACTCTTCCCATCAAGACCAAGCTCATCAATTACACTCTGCCGAACAAACGACGTTTGAGAACCAGGATCAAAGAAACATCTCACAACTTTTGAACACCCATTTGATCCACACAAAATAGCTGGTACGGTCTGCCGAATCACCTTTCCACCTGAGCCCACTGCAACAGAATTTGCCACAACTGAGGACGACACAGCAGGAACTGACGGAGATGATGGTAATTCAGGGGCCGATTCCACTTTGACTTCTTCTAAGGGAGGACGAGCTGAATCCTGATGCAGGAGACTGTGATGTCTACCTTGGCAATGCTTGCATGGAGGTTTCTGGCACACTTCAGCTCTATGACCAGGTTCAAGGCATCGGAAACACAGGCCGTTAGACGTTGCTTTTCTGAATCGTTCTTTCACAGGTAATGACAGAAAAGTGACACATGACTTCAAACCATGGTTTTTGTAGCAAATGACACACTTGCCCTCTTGCGTTGCCGCACATAATGCAGAGGTGGATAATTTTTGTGACCGGTTAAACTTGAAACGGTTTTCACGATTTCCAAGCTTTTCCTTTGCCGGAGCTTTGGAATCAAGAGAAGGAGGCTGTGAAGACTCTTTAGCTCTTATCAATTGCTCCAAGAAAGTAAACAGTGTTTTCACTTCCACACAGTCCTGTTTAGCTTTCTCCTCATTAAGCTCCAATTCCCATTTTCCCACAACTTCTTTTGGCAGCTTGTCAACTATTAGAGGCACAAGAACTGGAGCCAAAGTTTCAGAATTAAACTTTTCACCAAAGGACTCAACTGAGCGAACGTGACCTATCACTTCATCGTAGAATTTACGCATGGAGGTTGCATCATTAGAGCTTAAACGTGGCAAATGGATCAAGGATCTTACATGTACATCAAGTATTAACCTTGCATGCCCGAATCTTTCCTTCAAGATTTCCAAAACTGGCTTGTAATTCGCTTGTACCACTGCAAAACCTTTCACCACTTCAGCAGCCGAACCCTTTAGCGATCTCATCAAGTACTCTAATTTTTGGACATCTGCCAAGGACGGATTGTCAACCACTGAAACTTTTATCGACTGATAATAGGGTTGCCAGCTCAAAACATTTCCGTCAAAGGTTGGTAGATTAATCTTGGGTAGCTTAACTTGTACTTGAGAGGATGAGTGGGATACGAGTGGATTGCTTCCTAACAATTGCACTTCCGGAACATGTTTACTTGCCAAATAACTTGTCATTTTGGCCATGCTTTCAATTACACGCGCTTCGTATTCATAATGGCTCTCACATTCCGCCTCGATCTCTTCATCCTCTAACATTGTGCACATTGTGGCTTGCACTTCCTGCAAGTCACTCCATTTACTTGCGACATTATCTTTCAACACTTGAACTCGTGCATTATTATCTTGTTGTGACAGGGCTTCGTCGATTAACTTCAACGTGTCTGTGACAGATTTTCTCAGGAATTTTCTCTTTTTCTTGATAGCTTCTAAATCTTTGGACATTTTGAAACACCATAAATTTCACTGACCTCATATAATCGCAACAACACAGCTCTGAACATTCACAGAAGTTCCTCTCGTTCAAGGTGCTGATGCAATACACTTGTGGTTTGTTTGGCGCCAAATCGCCGAAATGCGAAAACCAACTTCTTCGCAGTAAAAAACGGATCCAACTTTCCTTTTGCTCGACCAATCGTCGATACTGTTTCTCCAAATCCAATCTCCAACTCGAAGGACCATGGAATTGAACGATTTTATTCCATAACGCAAAATTTTATAACAACACTTATCTGCTTCGACCCGAACGTCGAGCTCACGTTCTTTCTTTTTTCTCGTGTCGTCATGACGTTGTCACTCGGACCTAGCCTCCACTCACCTTACAAATTTCAGTTCGGAACAGGAGTCTTCCATCTATTTTGTGCTTTATTCAGGATAGAAAAATTAGTATTTACATTTCTTTCTTTTTGTCTGCGACGAGCAATCTTCCTCACGAGTACCTGGAAAAAAATAAAATTGCAAAGCATAAGACATCCACTGGCTCAGTTACTTGTAAGACTTGTAAAAATAGAGAGAATAATTAATACATGTGAGGTGTCACCTAGTGTTTGCCCTGTGACAAAACACTGCATTTTTGGGTTTGGGAGTGTCAGTCTTCTGGTAACACACATATTGAGGAAATTTTTTTTATCCATGATGTTGTCTAACTACCGCTACCCAGCCCTAAACCCACTTAGGGTTTAAATCAACTACCGCTATTTCTTGAAATAAGAGTCTTCCATCTATTTTAACAGAGGGACGACTCTAAATCACCTCCTCCACCCGACATATCCACTCTTTAGTAGTCTGCGACTGAACACAGCTGACTTTCTCCCTGCGCGAAGAAAGTCAGCCGTGTTTGTGGGTTACCACTTCGGGCAAAAATTTCCACCAGATTTCAGTTACGTATATTGTAAAGATGTTTGCTATGACTTACTTGTGTCATGGGGGGACGCGTTGCCATTACTTTCATGTTGAGGACCTGAAATGCAATATAATGGATAAAATAAAAACGTTCTTGTTATTATACGCACATAACACCAACAAACAACTCGTTTGTTTGGATCAACGAGCAAGGAATGCATCCAACTCTCGCACATGAAAACAAGATCTCAAGTGCTAACAAGTGGGCTTTATTGAGGGTAGAAAAATTAGTATTTACTTTTCTTTCTTTTCGTCTGCGACGAGCAATCTTCCGTAAGTGGCCGCGGACACTCTCGGCAATTAGAACTTAAACTTTTTCTTTGTTTTTAATCTCCCGTAAGCGGACACCCCAAAGAAAATCCTATTAACAACCTATGTATCTTGTTTTTATCAATAAACTTCACATCGCCATGCATCATGATGATTTTACAGAACCCTCGATGCGAAAACACGTCTTATCAAACATTGTAAATTAGTGAAACCGGGTTTCAAAAGGGTTTTGAAAGGGTTTCAAACCCCCCAAAACCGGGTTTCCAAAGGGTTTCGAACGCGTTTCTCAAGGGTTTCAAACGGGTTTCCAAAGGGTTTCGAACGAGTTTCCAAAGGGTTTCCAAAGGGTTTCGAACAGGTTTCCAAAGGGTTTTTAAAGTGTTTCCGAAGCGTTTCCAACGTAAGCAAGGGTTTCCAAAGGGTTTTTTAAAGCGTTTCAAAAGCGTTTCCAAAGTAGGCAAGGCTTCTAAAGGGGTTTCAAAAGTGTCCAAAGCGCTTTTGAAAGGGTTTTCAAACTCGGTGGCGCTGTACGAAACATAATCCTCGCAAGTGCAACGACGTCGGTTTTACTTAGAAAGCGTAATAAAAAATAATTACCTGCAGCAGGTTGCCCCAACTAATTTATACAGAAAACAGCATAGCCCATTTAAGTCATCGTAAATGGAAAAAACCCCCGCAGCGCTTGCTCTCTCAGACTGAGATAAAACTCGCGCAACATAAACAACCGCCGGATCTGAGCGAACGCATTAAATTTCAGAATTTCGTTCGTACATGACAACTTCACGTCGATTTAAGTGTGTACCGCAAATTTTGCGGTTGTAAAGAATTCATATATTCACTCTATTGTTCTAGCCTATTACATATTCACGGCGAGTAGCTTGCCGAGAATGCGGCATGTTTCCGAAGAGCCTGACGAGCACAAACTCTCTGATGTAGGTGAGACTCCTGTCTTTTGTTTTGGAGAGTGGAATAAACTCATGGGACAAGAGTAATTTGCTGCTTGATACATTCTGAAATGTCACCCTTGAAAGACATTAAACATGCAAAACAATTTTACTTTGCGTGCCACGCGCCGTAAATGATAAGCGAACCGAACAACTTTGAGAAAGTCTCAAATAAAAGTAGCGTGGCCGCGCCGTGACCGCAACATTCGCAACGAGAACTAAAATAAACACCGTAACTATCCCGTTGTCATCATTTCCAAGAAAAAAAATGAAAGCATTGGCTACATTGAATCTTTTCACAAATGCAACGATATCGCTGGAAATAACATCAAATAGTTTCTCGCACAATATATCTTTCAGCTGAGTTTTTACACGCGCGGATTGCATTTCATCTTTCGTGACCCTGCGTGACGGCGAAAGCTTCAACACTATTGGTCCAATCTTCAACATCTGACCAATCATTGCTCAGACCTACATGGTTGACATAACAACGGTGAGCGCAGTATTGTCACGATAGTGAAGACGATCGAAATATTCAAAACATCAGCTGGCTGTAATAAAATTGCTCAAAGATCGTACAATATCTCCTGGAAAATCTGTCGCTTATAAAAAATGTTTCAACTGCTGTTGCATCAAACGCTAAAAATATTTTAATGCATCGCATTGCATCGCCAAAGTCTTGCTACATGTGAATTTCAACATCGAAAAATTTCACCGCTTAAAATGCACAGCGTTTACAATTACAAAAGAAGCTGTGGGCAGTTTTTGTCAGACAGTGATTTTAATTCTTCAAAACATTTAGCTTTTCCAAAGATGGTATAAACAGGTTTTAATTTGTAAACCTTGCGGTTTTGCTTTTAGACCAGTAGCACTTCGCCGAAACAAAATCTTTACTCGGGTTGCAGACTAGCCTGCGTAGCTGGCGGGATTTCACGAGCGAGTATTTTTTTACCGGCCGTTTTGCAGACGGCCGACTTTTACTCATGAAAATAACAGACTTGCTGCAACATATGTTTATTATCGAGCCTTTACTCTGTTCTTTCTTTATTCTAGTGAAAAAAGATGTCATCTTGTGACCCATTGTTTTGGTAGAATGCAACGCACCTTCTTTGTCAACAATACGTAAATCTGCCGCCATTTTTGTCGAAAAAAACGAATCTCGGCTTTCAGTGGTCGTCAGAAGTAGTTTGACATCTCGTTTTGAAGCTCTCAAAAAACTGTGGTTTCTAAAATTAAAATCGGCGTTCAAGTTAAGAGGCGAAATGTTAAAGTTCTCAAAATCGTTTTAATCTCCCGTAAGCGGACACCCGAAAGAAAATCACTGTAATAAACATACATTTCATGTTCGACAAAACATTAGATACAAGGTTGGGAAGGTGTTTTTCGACAACACTGAAATTTTGATCGCTTTGATTCTTGACCTTTTCACAATGTGTTTTGTAAACTCCGCTTCTTTTGTTTACTATCCGGTAAAATATAGATTGACAAAAATTATCACTTTAATCCCTCAAATGAGCCGGCCCGCCTCCGCCGCGCGTGCGAAAACAAAGGCCTGTTAATGAACCGCCCTGTTCTATTGTCATGAAAAAAAAGTTTATGACAAGACAGTTTTGAGTGTTGATCATTAGTTCACTCTATTATCTGTAGTTATTATTGACTTGTCCAACACAATATTATTCAACCGCATCTACTTTTACTATAAATAAACAACTAGTTTGTTAAATGAACACAAACCTGCATATTGGCATCGTCACACTCGTTAGATCTCGAAAAGTAATTCTCAATCATGAGCAAAAAAAGCCAAGTTTTCATTCAGTGGATTACTAAAGATAAATGGAATGGCGTTAAACAGTATGTAAAACGGAAAGACATAAAACCTGCGAACGAGCCTTTACGTTCCGGACAAGAGGTCCAACTAAAATGGAGCAGCCGCTGGTACCGAGTCTTAGTGTGCGAGGATTGGTCTCCAAAGAAAAGAAAGGGTAAGTTTCAATTTTTCAATTACCACAAAGTTTACACCTGGACGTAAAATTTTGCTTGTTAGGTACTCACTTAAACGAACTGTATTATCTTTTTACAGCCAGCCCACATGCAACGATTGACGAGTCAGACGAAGAGAACGTCCCGCTCAGTACCCATCTTCCCAGAACCGTACAGAGCGAAACAAACCGGTACAAAGCATTTCTGGAGGACCAGAACAGCCTACAAAACAACTGGGGTGAGCAGCGTAGAAAAAGACTGGCTACCGCATCCGAGAAGGCAACTCCACCAGCAACCGCATTTCCGGCTTCCCCAGTAAAAAACAGCGCAGCCAAAGAGGTTCCAATTGCAGTCGTCCCAGCGTCGCCTCGACGAGACATGGCAGAGAAAAAAATGCAGGAAGCGGAGAAGATGAAGGCAGAACTCCTGAAAGAAAAAAACGGTGTCCAGAAAATGAAGGAGGAGTACACAACACGCCTTGCTGATCTGCAACGCCGTGAAGAACAGATGAAAGCAGACTCAACTGCCAATATCGAGAAGGTACTAGTAACAGTTGTTTATTATCAAGTTGTATTGAAGTCAGTTCGTGCAGAGCTTAGGTTTATAACTAGTTTCAGTCATCGTACTGGTTTGCGCTCTTTTTGCTTAACGCAGTCTCTTTTAAAGAACGAGAAAAATTCATGGTTCACCCATTCTATTAAAAGACTGATTAGAGGGCATTAATTAAACGTCTGATAGGCTTAACTGCAATATAGTTAAGAACTATAGTAGAACCAAGTAACGTTATCGTTTGCCAGGCTTGTTAATTTGAGAATTACTGTATATTTTAAAAGAGATTAAGACGGAATCCGCCAGGACTTCGAGTAGTTGTTGGACAAAATTATGTACCAAAATTATTTACACCTTATTGCAAGCTTTTGTGTTACTGCTTCAAATATCTTATCAAAAGAAATCTTTTCTAACAACACCAAACATTACCTTTTATTTAGGGTAGAAAATAACGCAATAGGATTTAAATTATTCTGGTACTCGATTTTTGTCCAACTTAAATAAATATTACTCGACTTCCTGGTGGATTCCGTCTTAATGTCTTCACAGCAACCTGCTCATTAAAATTATTTATTTTTGTGTCCATTTAAGGTTCTGGGGGCCATGCACAACAGCTTGATGACATTATCCTCTACAATGTCTGAACAGTTGGCTTGTCTGTCCACCAGCATCGAAGAAATGCAACAGCGTTTGTCCAGCATGGAAGACAACATGAGAATAAGTTCAATGGTAAATATACCTGATTGACTTATTAGAGAGGTTAAGCATGACGTTTACGGGATTTTTTTCCTATTTTTCGACTGGCTTTATTTAAGTGCTAAAGAAAAAGTGAGCAAAATCAGAATTATTTTTGCCGTTTGCCGTAAACGTCATGCTTAACCTCTCTATTGTTATGACAACAAAACCGGCCGAATCGCACTATCGAATTCAGACGGAAAAGTGCGAAAACAACGCGCTTGGAGTCGGAAATACTGATGTCTTTTACATGTAAAAGTGCTTTTATACTTTTAGTTTAAGAGTCAAAATAATTAGTTTTGCTGAATTGGTTGTAAGCGAAAAATTGCGAATGAAATTATCTAGCCACTCGCAGTAATTTTGCCATTGCACGCTAATCGTATTTTGATAAAGGCAGGTGCCTGCTGTGCTCGCTATGATGTTTTTGTTGATTATTTAATTTCAATCAGTTATCAAACTTATTTTTTGCTTTTTGCAGCTTTCCTTAACTGAAAGTGCCGAAGCACTCCACGTTCAAGGCCCACCAGTTTTACCCGCAGTTACCAACAGCACAGTGTGTCAGCCTACACTTGGAGAGATCAGTCAATCCTTCACGCCTCCTCCATCTTCAACGCCGCGACCCGCTCCTGCAGACGAAAGGACAACCGAGCCTGTCAGTCCAGAAGTGCTTCTCAGTTACGGCATCCCGCATCATCTAATCGGCGAAACACTGCAGGCGATCCAACAGAGTGACAAACGCCATCTGCTGGCACTCAAACTGTTGCAGCTTCTATTTACCAAAGAGGAACTCGCAACATCCAACTGCGGAGGCAACTTTGGCAAGCAACAGCTGGATGGGATTCGCCTGGAACTTATAAAACGTAAGTTTTTATTACTTATGCCGGCCTGTATAAAATCGTTTGCAGAATGACACCTGGCTCTTAGAATGACTGCGACATCTTAGCCATTGCGGGCGCAATTGAGAAAAGGGCTCAACTTATTCGATCTGGTATTACAATTATGACTTGCATTAGGCGTTATCATGACATTTAAAACTTGTGCGAATCGGCTCATAGTGACATTGAACGCCATTGAATAGATTTCAAGCCAGAGAAACCATTAATGTACAGTTTATTTTTATTTCTTTTTAGGATTGACGCTGTATATTTTCCCAGTTGAAGTCAGCCAGGTGCCGAAGGCGTGGAATGACATACGCATGAAATTAAACAAGAGATGTCGCTTTCTTAAAAATAAGAACAATAGTTTAGATCAATCACAGGAAGGAGAGATTGTTTCACAAAGTTAAACCGAATAGTAGTGTTGTCAAGAATCGACGTAGGAATTAGTTGAATCAGTGTAAATGTCATAAAAACATAATAAACAACTACTTTGCATTGTAATAACTTGTGGCTCTCTATCTCAAACTCAAACCCATTTTCCTTGCCCATGTTTTGGTTTTTGCTAGTCAATTGGCCATGTTCTAAACGAGCAGGGGACTGGGTACGAACATATTTTTTATTGGTACGAACATTCAATATCAATTGAATTGAAAATGGGGCACGTCATCTGAAAGAGCATCCAAAAATTAGTAAATTCACCAAATTTGATGGTTATTGGTTTAAACGCAAAGGCATGGCACACTTTTAAAATAAGAGAGCTTAGTATGGATTGGAGGACGCCTGTCCCTCCAATCCATACTAAGTGTACCATGCCTTTGGGTGAGAGACGAATTCTGCTTGACGCGAGTCAAAACATGAGACAGTCTCGCTTCCATGACTTTGGTTTATTTCCATTCTGAACAGAAATGAATATAGGTCGAATAGCTGCCGACATTGAAGCGTAAGAGAAACTTTTCAGTCAATTAACAACAGCCATAATTTTAATTGGAAAACTTTAGGAAAACTTTTGAAAGCAGAATAGCGAAAAGCATTGCATGACAAATTTATTATTCTGAGACAGGAGCATGTTGAAACTTGAGACCTCTCGGTGCCGTGATTTTGGTTTATTTACATTTTGAACACACTACAGGTAGCGAAAGTTCACCACCTTTGGTGGTAGCGCAAAAAACTCGAGCATTCCATGATCCAAATATGTAAAATAATTACAAGAAATGCGGAAAATTAATATTTGAGCAGCAAAGAAAGAAATAATGCTAATTGCCCATCTTACGGATCGCATGTCGTGTTCAACAAACAAAGATTGGTTTGTTTACGTTTGCAACATAACCATATTCATTGATGGCAAAAGTGTTTTAATGGAAAGTGCAGCTATCGAAAAAAATTAAGAACAGCATCAGTTTAAAGACGAGAATTTTCGGAAGCAGAAATACGAAGCTGGCGAGTTGGCGAAAAATGTTATTCCTTCTTATGAATGTTAATTAAACAATTCTGTCGCGGTGGCGCTCGAAAATTTATGCGCGTCGCTGATAAAAACTTTCGGTTTAGCTCACTACTTAAATTGCCAAAAGTGTTTTAATGGAAAACGAAAACATCGAAATGAATTTTCAACAGACCAAGTTTAAAAGACGAGCAATTTTGGACGCAGAAATACGAAGCTGGCGGAAATTCCACAATGCTGTCGCGGCGGCCTCTCGTCAGTCGGCGAGTCAAACAGTGATTTAACACGCGTAGCTTGAAAACCTTCTGTTTAGCTCACTGTAATAAATACCCGTAATAAATACCCGATACTCAAAAGGATTTTTAAAAACGGTGTTTCAAAAGGGTTTGCAAAGGGTTTCTGAAGGGTTTGCAAAGCGTTTCCAACGGGTTTCGAAAGGGTTTCGAACGGGTTTCTAAAGGGTTTCCAAAGGGTTTAAAACGGGTTTCCAAAGGGTTTCAAACCTCACGAAACCGGGTTTCTAAAGGGTTTCTAAGTGACCTCAAACCCCTCAAAAAACGCTTTTGTTGATAAGACGTGTTTTCCCATGGAGGGTCACATATCTTATTAGACGTTTTGTTGTGTAGTGTCACCGAGTATTTTTACGAATTGTGCCGTATTTTGACGAGCCTGTAGGGCGAGTCAAAATACAAACGAGTAAAAATTCTCGGCGATACTACACAACAAAACGTCTAATAAGAGATTTATTATCCAACAAGCCAAAATGTTATCTCAAAGTGGGCGAATTTCGCGGATATTTATTTGCCGCGAATGCGTGACAGAAGTATGCGAAGCGGAATGGAATTGGCGCGGGATATCCAGCTAACTGATTGGTCAAGAGCACGAGAGCACGTCAACCTCGTTTTGTGGTCGAGCACGCCATCACTGGGGCAATTTATTTCACTTTTTACAACGTGTAAAAATAGCTTTTTGATCGAATGGTCGTGCTGTTTCTCGCTCCAAAACTTTTCAAGCTCGTTGTTTGTTAGACCCAGCGCCTTGTTTGGACGACCATCTTTACCTGACAGCCTTAGTTGCTTTCGTTTTGTGATTTTTCAAAGATCTTACCTTGAATGATGCTGTAATTCTTTCCAAGTTGTCGTAGAAAGCGGTCGAAACTTCGTTGCAATGAAGTTAAAGTTCCTGGCTCGAACTCATCTCCGTTAAGTTTTCTGACTTTGATGAAAAACTGGACAAGGAGACTGTTCAGTTAATCGGGAGGAATATCCTCCATTGGCCTTCTCTCGTTGATGGAGTTGCACCACTGCAGTCCAAACATTGAGGTCAGTTTTCGTCTTCTTTTTTTGTGTTGCTGTTTCTATTTTCTTCAATAAATGATGAAATTTCACTCTCGTTTAACTGCTTTTCTTTGTTCGATTTATTTAATAAACTTGGATCAATACTCGCCAGCCATTCCGACTCTTTGTCGTCAGAAAAATAATTTAAATTGTCCGCCATTTTTCGTAACTTCAATCCAATTCGTCGCTTGCGCGTTGCGCGAAACCTGTCTAACCAGTTCTCTGGAGTACAAATATCTTGTGATATTTGTACTCGTTTTGGGCATTATTTGTACTCTACGAAGCAGTGTTGGATAATTAAGTACCATATTTCAGTGTTTGTTTTGTCTTCATCTACATCCAGTTACAATACGGTATTTATTGTTAGCTGGACAAGCTCCCGTAAGCGGCCAGCTCCAGTTACGGCCACTTATTTCGCGCCCCGAGGGTGTCCGCTTACGAGAGCTTCGACTGTAACTCATTTTTAAATTTCACTCGAGGTTTAAAGAAACATGAAGAATCAAAGATCTCTTTGAGATTCGACTATTTTGCATGGAGTATGCGTTGGGGAAATTATAATGTTGAAAGCGATTTGCGACGCATTAACCCATTGACTCCTAAAGGCTTTTTTTAGTGCGCACCCACGCCAAAAAATTCCCGGCTTTTTTACAGCATTTCACACAAATGTGCAAGTGGAAAAAATTTACCATATGCGTACTAGATTCAGACAAATAATTCGTTTCTGAAGTTAACTGTTATTACAACTGGACACGCTGAAAGACCAATTTATGATTTAAAACGTTAATTATCAACTTTGATAAATTGATCCCAAACCAAACTTGAAGACGCGGTGAAAAAAATTTCTTCACCTCCGCACGTCATTTTAACAACTCGCAAAAACAAACTCTTTCTGCAAAATATAACACTAGCTCAAATCACTCTGGTGAAAGGTAGGTTTTCATCCTGCACAACTATCATTGAATTCAAAATCTGCATATTTTTGAAACCGTGAGATCCTGCTTTGAAAGGAAGTTGCTCGCTAGCTTTAAAAGCCCCAAGCATACATAAGTTTAATTTAAGCCCGACGGCATTTTGCAGTCAGTTTTTCACTCAGTGGTTTTTCCGATCCTTCCAAAAATTCCATTTAAGTTCGAAACAATATTATACATTACCATTTTCATGTCTGAAGTCTAGAGAAGCTGCATTATATAAAGTCGTGATCAAGTCCGTGAATTGTAGTCAAAACAAAAGATTGTGTGACGTGTAAAAAAATACTTCTTTCAATATAATGAAGACGACAAACAAACGACATGCATTGGAGAACTTGTAACAATAAAAAATAGCATTGGCCAATATCCTCTGACAATCAAGATTCGCAACAGCTTTTAAACATGTAAAACTTAGCGATTCAATCGATGAATAGCACAAATCTACACAATACCTACCTTTAGTTTGCAAAAGGCTAGACGGGCTAAATGATGAGCGATGCGTGAAAATAACACTTTGGAATTGAGAAGTGCTGACGCATTCCTATCCCGTGACGTTTTTATCGCCCACAGCGAAAAGTATTCTTGACAAATTAAAACAGTCCCTTGAGAGTTTGCAAAAATGTGGGCATGAAACATACAAAATAGTCGTAAAAAGCACTAAACCGTCAGTCACTTCTCCTTCACAAATCACCACAATTTTCGATCCGGTATTGACTTTTATCCATCAAGATCTGGACTCTTGGAAACGTTTTTGCATGTGTAGAGGTATATTTTCGAGTGATATTAGCAGACCTAGTCTGCACTTAATTAAGTTAAGCAAGTCCTGCAGAAAGCGATCTTCATATGAGTTTAGCACAATGTACCCTGGTGATAGTTGTATGTATGGCTAAACATTAAACTACCTTAAATTATAATCATAACCAAATCATCACAGTAACATTCAGGAAGAATCTTAATTTGATCACCTGCCACCTCTTCACCGTCCGAGGATACAGATTCTAAAAGGAAGGAAAACGCTCATTTATAGCGGGTCGACAAATGTAGGTAGTTAAGAATAAAATAAAATTGTTACAAATAAAGGAAATATTTATTGAGAATTAACTATTTCACTTGAGAATTAACTATTTCACTCCAAAAATTGGTCACATGATAAAGTATTTAACCAAGTAAGGTTCTTCCAAAGGAAACATTTTTGCCCCCCCCCCCCCCCACCGACTAATTGCGTAGTGTGGTGTGTAGTGTTCCATCCTGCCTTAACACTCAGCCAATAGGTACATATTAAAACTACTTTAAGATATAAAATTCTGTCGAATTTGGCGCTTGATTTAATCCCGGAGAATAGTGTATTACTTATTATGAAAGTTTCCATTTGTTTTTCTAAGAGGCCAGAGGTAAATTTCAAAGGGCAGATCAATTTCTCCTCAAATATGCATATTAAATTGCTTTCTTACCATCATCCTCTGAAGACGAATCTGAAACAAAAAAATGCCCTATATTAGGTTTTAGCTAGGTTTGAATGATTAATGGGCAAGTTGTCGTTTTATTCATTTTTTGGCAAACTGAAGAAGGAAAAGCGTATCATGATGAATGGGATGTTGAGCTCTTTGAAGACAATTTTCTAGGTAGGCTCAACTTAGTCGTGCGAAATATAGATAAAAGTATTTGTGATGAAAAGTCACCCACCGTCAGTCCCATTCTCTGGTATTTCCGGAATATCTGCAAGTTAGAAAATAAAGTCAGGATCTGTTATAAAATCCATAGTCAAATTTTCTTTTTCCCTACTTATCTCGAAACCACATATAGGTGCATCCCTTTATTTAGCTAGCCAGTTTAAATCAAAGTATCTTTAGCCTTCGTTTAGCCTTTTCACCTCATGTTGCTAGGGTTTTTGGTCTCGAGAAGACTTAAACACTTTAACACTTCTTGATTCACTGATGCCTGTCTGCCCGGTTTAATCAAAACATCACTAGAATTCCCTGATAATATTCATTTAATACCCTTTTCATGTTAAAAACTTGTCACAGTCTTGTCCAGAATATATACGTGACATTTATGTGAAGATGTGAAGCAATTTACTGTTTCCATCAGACGTGGCCTGACACCTGATCGCACTAATTATTGCCAGTTAAAAAATTGTCCTAAATTTCATACCTTCCACTTCAATCTCTGCCAGGCTTTTTCCTTCCATTTGCCTGATATTGCCAGAGTCCACTGCCAAGAGCAACTTGCTCACCTTGGCCAACTCTGCAGTGGACTCATGCAGACGATAGAATTCTCTATGAACGCGGATGTTGTGGTCAAGGTGGCGCGCCAGCCAATCAACATCCATCTGCGTAAGCGCCGCCGTCTGTGAAATGGTAGCAATGTACTTTCGAAGTTTTGTGCTTGTGATGGCTTTTGGTGATTTTAGGGAGCCCTCTACTTCTTTTACGCTGGCTGAGACACCGTCCCAGCCGCGTATGCGGCCCAAGGAGTTTTTCGTTGGGCACGCAAACACAAAGTTGTTGCCCTGCGGTATGGTGCTTGGCCTCTTAGCAATTAGGATCTCGATTGCAGATTTTGTTTCAGGGGTCGAGAAACAGTAAAAGTAAGCATAACACAGCATGTGCAATTCACTCATAATAGTTCCTTCACAGATAAAACTGAAGGCAGTTTAAATTTTATTTACCTTTGTTTACGAGGGGTCCGACCGCGCAGAAATGCTGCATCGATGAAAGTCATAAACAAAGAGTCCGAACGAGCTTTAATAACCTCTTGAACCTGACATTCTCCTTTTCACAGCGAAAACTGTAAGTACCAACAAAATTTATGTCCTTTCCAAGGCTCTGTTTCTAATAAGGCGAAGCAAGCAAAACGAAGAAATGTTATCTTTCAGTGTCGATTCAGTGGTCTCAGCCGCCATGAATTTCTTTTCTCCGTGCAGCGCCAATCGTCCAGAAGTTTTTTCGGGCTGTGACAAACGAATTTGGATTGAAAAGTCCTCTCTCTATTCCACCAAGGCACTACTCATTTCTGCCTACCGATTTTCTTTCACATTTGATGAAATAACCGCATTTATATCAAACTCGGATGCACTGCGTTTTTGAACTTTTTTCAAACTCGTTTCAAGCGGGAAACCAACTCAGTGCAGACGACGCGCGCTCAGCCAATCAGGATCAAGTAATCATGCCCTCTTGATTACCAAAAAGTGCCCTCGTGATTAAGAAAAAATGCCCTCTGTCTCAACCAATCAGCGTTCAGTAATTTTGCCCCGTATGTGATAAAGGGTGAAACACGAACCACTCTTGCATTGAGAATATCGGTTTTCATCATCGTTTAAAATGTTGCCTCGAATCCCTAGAAAAAAGCTGTCAAGAAAATATTGTAGACATGCACAGGACAGAAAAACACTAATTCTTGCTTGTTTTGTAATTATTTCGTGTAGTCAGAGCTATGAAAGTACTGTGAAATTTGGATGTAGTGTGCAATTGTACTTGCGTGATCTTTAGTAATTGCATCTTCGATAAAAGCTCCCAAAACTTTCCTTGCTTCGCTATTTCTTAGAAACACTTTCATCAACTCACCAGGGTTGTCCATATTCATCAGTGACGTCAAAAACACTTCTTTTTCCTTTTAAACGCCGGTTCGTGCGACTTACCACGAAACCCGGCAAAACCCCGCAATCAGATCACACCATTTTAATTACGACAAAAGATATGCGTATACTTATCTTGCGCTCATTTAGCAGTGGTTAGAGTGTGCGATGGACAAAGATTTTTGCAGAGATGGTGACACATCTTCATTACATTCGACAAAGAAGTAAAATAGCTGGAAAATGTTGAAGAAATGACCGGTGAATATCGAAAGTGTTTTTGTCTTAGCTCTGAACCTCTTAATTTAAGATTTTAGTTTTTACGGAGCAATTGTAATAGACAAGTACTTATTGGGTTCTGCTTTCAGGCCATGTTTGTAGTACTTTTTTCTTTCCGCACTGTTGGTTGGATTGTAAATTAGTGTAAATTATCAACTGTAATGACCATCTTTTCACGCAGTTTTCTTTTGAGATTGTAAATGTTAGCACTGAGAGAAAACTTTATCATTATTTGGGAATGTTCAGGTAAGAGAAAACAGATACAAATTTTTGCGAACAAGAACGTGTGTGTTTACGTTTGTCGAATGTTCGTAGCTTAGTAACCAGGCATTAGATCGAACACATTGGGACTAGGCTCGAGAACGACGTTTGTTTACACAAGCTTCAAGATGGAGGGAGATTCTGCTGTTCGTGGCTATTGTATCAAAGTACTAAACGGCAAAGTTCGGCCACACAAATACTCGACAATAGTATGGAATTTTCTCGCTCGTGGAGGCCAGGGATCGATCTTTGTTGAAGTTTACTTCAGGCTGTTGACAACGCTGCAAAAAGCATTGTGTGGGAATGGAAATTTTGTGCTGTGTGACGTTTTCCTATTCTAGAAAAGCGACCATAAACCGCTTAATGGATCTGCTAATGAAGGCTTCCATAAAAGTGTCAATTCACTGAAATGTACGGTACCTCTTTGAAATGTTCCCGCAGATAAGCCGCACCCCCGATTTTAAGCGACGATTATGTTTTGGAAAAAAGGTGTGGCTTATCTGCAGGTGTTTACGGTATCTGCTCAGCATTAAAGATTACACGATTAAAGGTTCTTGCTCTGTGCGGAATTTATTTACCGTGACCATACCTTAACTTCAACTCAACCAATTCATCATCAAGTTCTACGAGAATTTCTTTTTTAAAGAATATTTATACATCACTTACAGCTGCTGAGTGAGATGGATTTTTCTCATTAGGCCCAAATGCCTCCTTTCTGCAGCACCCAGGTGGGGCTTTTGTAGCTCTTTTTTACATGGACACAGATCCCACATTTCGTAAATTGGCTTTGCTGTAAATATAACAAAGAAAAGGCTGTCATTATTTCCAAAAGAGAACATTGGCCAGTCCAAATTACAATATTCCGCGAAATAAGCTCTGGACAGAATTCGAAAATGGAGAAGGGATGTTTTCATCAGTCGAATAAACATGTGTCGTGTACAATCTCCTATAGGCCATAAACTGTTTTAAAAGGCGAAGGTCACCTAATGAGGAAAACATTTTACCTGTTTTGTTTCAGATCTTAATGTAAATAGCATTTTTTGTGCCCACCTTTGGGATGACAACATCAGGGAAGTGTACTTTCCACATACTATAAAGGAACGTCTACTAAGCCAACACTGGCCTGTTTAGCTTGGCGAGCTCTTCCTTGTAAATGTTATACACTGCTGCCTTTGAGAGGCAGGAGGGTAGATGTCGTAGACCGTTGGTTGGCATACTGTCACAAACATCACAAACTTGTGCATCCAACCAACGGTGAAATTGAAAGCCATGCTTTTTGAACGCCCCGTCTTGATGTCAGCCAGTCCATCTAGTGACTCTTTTGACTTTTCATAGTAACTGGGTGGTTGAAAATAAATATTAAAAATGACAATGATAATGATAACTCAAACACTGTTCATTCCACTGTGTTGCATTTCGTCTAATTGGTTTTATTTTACCCATACTTACTGATAGCATTAATTATGATCGTTTTAAAGAACCTACCATGACCTCACAATGCCATAAACTTTGCAATAGGCACTAACGCACAGACAAAAGCCCTCCAGGTAGTGTCACTGCCTATCATCCAAGAACTAAAATGAAGCATAGCATATTACTGTTCTACA
Organism: Meandrina meandrites; assembly: GCA_963693305.1. Classification (NCBI taxonomy): domain Eukaryota; kingdom Metazoa; phylum Cnidaria; class Anthozoa; order Scleractinia; family Meandrinidae; genus Meandrina; species Meandrina meandrites. The sequence continues at coordinate 41,911,505 of OY855903.1, forward strand.
AACTGGTATTTTAAAATCATTGTACAATGCATGAGATCAATTATCTACCTATCCACCCATCACTCCTGCTTTACCACTACCAAAAAGACAGTTAAAAAGGACTGAGATTGGTATTAAAAGAAATATTAAATTGAGTGTTAACTGTGCAATGGGTTGATCTGTCTTGCCCACCATGTGGTGGATATTTCCCTCTTGTTTTTGTTGTTGTTGTGTAGTTATCTTGATTTCTCATTTTGTCAATAATGCATACTTGTTTTTTTCTCAGTTCGTGAGCAGGCGGTATTCTACAAATCCTGCAATCTGATTGGTTCCAGAAGCGGGCGGTATTCTCCCATCCGGCCCGCTCACGGAGCGATTCCGCCTGGCTAGCTCGCTGTGTTTTCATTTCGCAACGAGAGGAACAAACCCATGGAAGTTTTGCTCTCCAAAATTAATGTAATTGCTCATCAATCGTTGTAAATGTGAAAGGAAAAGTAAGCAGTGGAATTAAAGGCCTTGAAGTTCTCCAAAAGGCGAGCATTGATTCTCTTTATTGACAAAATCAAGTTGTACAAGTTTTATGGCGGATGTTTGTTGATCGTTGTTTGTGCATTCACACTGATTTTGACGCCGTTGCGCTTACCTGCAAGTCGCCGGCTTACATACCCGATTGATTCTTTCAAAAGCTAACTTAGTAATGGAATTAAAGGCCTTGAAGTTCTCCAATAGGCGGGTATTTTTTGTATTTATTGACAAAATCAAGTTATAGTTTGTCAATCGTTGTTTATGCATTCGCACTGATTTTCATGCTGTAATGCGGTTTACTGCAAGTCGCTGGTTTACAGACTCGATTTATCCTTTTAAACGCTTTGCCTTTCTGCTACTTTTCCCCAAATCTGAATACTGCTTATCACCATTCAAGAAAATGAGATGTTTTGATTAAAAACAGTCAAATTAATTCTCGCAAAATTGTGCCGTGGGCAGACCACCAAACTACATAAACTTCATTCAATTTCGCTTTCGTGACTCGAGATTTTGTTGCTACACTGTGCTTCTTTTTATTATTAAAGTTACTTTTCTCTGCCATGTCGTAAGCGCTACTTAATGGACGTCCATCGTCATCGTCATCATCATCATTAGTCTAATTAATAAATGACAAAATGGTATAAGGCAATCAACAAATGAAGAGTCTTGCTGAATATCTTTTACAGATTAAGTAATCCCTAACCTTCATTTCTTCTTCTAACACAGCAAGGTTTCGTAGTGCAGCTTGCACTTTTATACTGTCATCATTTAGGTCTTCTTCCCGAAGGACTTACGACACCTTGAACAAAAAAAAATCATTTACATTACCTCTTGTTCCATGAATTCCTCGTCCATACTTGTGCTAAAACCTCCTGACGAAGTAATCGGTGAAGCAGAGAACGCTTTGCGAAGGAAGGCGGCAAACTGCACTCAATCCAGTTTTATAAACCGGTAAAACCAGTTTTATAAACACTCAATCCAATCCGGCTAAGCTTGCTTTGTTGCTTTGTCATCATTACAACGGTGATGATTCATTGACGGACAATTCCACAAACACGTTTTTGGAATACGAATATAAGCGAAACCACCTTTTTTAATAAGATGGACGTTGAAGAGATCGAGACCGATGACTTTTCATCGGAGAATAGTTATCACTGGGTTCGGCAGAACAAGAGGCAGCGGAGGCCAAACTGGATGAAAAGTAAAATGTTAGCGCAGGAGAAGAAAGGTTGGGGAAATTTCAGGCCATCAAATGGCATTAAACAAACTGAAGAAGGAGGGAGAAGTTGTTGACAAGTGGAGCATACGTTTACCTCCTCCATTCCGAAGTACTGTTTCTAAAATGAGGAAAGTCCTTCTGGAGTTTTCAGAAGGAGACAGGTGCATTGACAAGAATGCAGTGTCCGCTATGCAAGTGAACTGTTCGTGAAAATTGGGAATCTCTAGCACGGTAAGCATAACTAGTTAAGAGTGCAGAAGGTAATTTTTAAGGTTGATGAGGTAAGCGAGCTCCTTACAGTCTTCACTTCTCTGATATGGAAAGATGACCCTTTGTAAAATCGTTCGGGTGTTAGTTTTAGGTGGTTTAACTATTTAGAAGATGAACAAAAGAATATTTTTTGGCTGCAAAAAAGTAGTGCCAGAGAATGGGCAGCAGGAGAGGGTTAAGCTTATGTTTTCCTAAGTTTATGGCAAACCGAGCTAATACACCCTCTCGCATGTACATTATCGCCTCTTTTCTAACTACATCTTAACTCAGTCGGAGGGTAAATTTCAATGGTTAATTTCCACTTTATTTCCTGTTGTTTGACCATTTACATTACACGTTACGGTAAACGACTTTTCACTACCATGTGAGGATTTGTAGTGAGTGAGTAAAATAAAAAAATGAAGCATGCAAAACCATAAAGAACACAAGTCCATGCCATTTTGCTCTTAGCAGCTCCTTCACACAAAACATCTTCCACAAGGTAAAGTTTAAAGTCTAAATATGGTTAGGTAATCATCTTAAAGAATTTGGACGTTCGAAGTGCTGCTCACGTCATTTGCAAACAACTGACCAATGGAATTTCTTCAATTACCTGCCAAAGATAAGCCAATCAGATTTACGTATTTTCACGCGCCATCTCTGAATGAATGGCAAGTTTGCGAACTTTTTTCCACTTCACCAAAAGCTGCCAGCGGGGAAGGTTGTGCGATATGAATTCTTATATTAAAACTTACGATTCCAACAATTTGATGAAGTGGCTCAAGATAAATGGCCTGGGAAACAATATTTGTCATGTTATCAAAGGTAACGTGAATTAACTTTTTTAAAAATTAGTTATATTTCAATAAATGCTAGAAGCCTGCGCAGACGGCCGCTTCTCATTTTTATCAACGAATTATCGTGGAGTTGTATAAAATTTATATCAGTACATTATGAGATATTATGTTGTAGTGTTTGATGAACAAGTACTTTTTCAACAGAAGCGAATGTCTTTGCGCCAAGGTATGAAGCCTTCAAATGGTCTTATTTCCAAGTGGGGTAGAGCGAGAAAACATTGAGAAGAGCCATTCCTGGATTCCATTCGCCTACAACTGCTATACGGAACCTGTTTGAAGGTCACATTTATGGCAGTTAAAGTTATAGGACGCCGAGTATGGCAGACATTACTCAAGACACGAATGTGGTTATTTTTCTTGTCACAAAAAAGCGCAAGTTTGAATGCAAAAAAGTACAAACATTTATTCCTATCCTGTTCTTACTAGCCAAAAATAGTAAAAAAAATTGTTTTTTGTTCTAGACCTTTTGCTTACACTTGCTTGTGGCAGTGATTCCTAGCTAAATGTGACTGTTTCTTTTATGTGCTTAAAATTTTGCTTATTTATCCATAAGCGAGTGAAAACCAGCGAGGGTCCATTAAAACCTCAAGCAACAAAAGATTAACACAAGGTTAATTGTTCAGTTATCCTTTTGCGTTGATACGGATGTGTTAGTGCCTATGCTTGAGAACGGGAAAAACCAGTGAATATTTTTTCACTTCTTACTCCTGTCGGGTTGAGTAGGCTTTTGTTCTTATCCATTGTCTCTTTGACCTTGTGTCATCTAGAGATCGAATCTCCGCTTCCCTATACAGCTGCGTCTCTGTCATGAGGGTGGACAACACTCCCGGTCTTTGGTTTCTGCTTTTAAGTTCTTTATCAAGAGCTTTCAGATGTCTGTCCACAGCCAAATGGTCATTGACCGGTGGGTGGAAATCACCTTGGATTGGGTTGCCTGACTTCTTTTGCAGTTTTGTACTTGGTTCTTTAATGCCAGCCTTTACCATCTGTCTGTTGTGTTGGTATCTTTGCTTCGAAAAACCACATCTGGATCGACTCAGCAATTGCACCCTTTGAAAGAAATATACTAATAACAAATCTAAAGTCATAAAAGATAATGTAAGGAACAAAAAGTTGGCATTAAATTTCATATGTTTAGGGCCTGGACTTGATTCATGCTTAAGTTGCTGAAATCAAGCTAAAAAATTATTTCATTTTTAGTTTGAAGTTTGGAAGTCCTTACAGCGCGGAGCGCGCTACCGTTTCCACTTAACCAAGATTTTTGACGAATTTATGACACTTTAACAAAAGAGCTGAACATCAGAGTGGGCGTAGACACTGTGATTGATATGTGGCGCGACGAGACGTCTTGATCTATTTTGAGTTCATTAGCCCATCGGCATGAAGTTCCATGTAAAAGTTGAGTATGGCCAGGATTAATTTGTGAAGTTTTATATAGAAGCGGACATTGTTGATGACACCGTGCTAAAGTATTTGTGTTCTTCGCTTGTGGAGGATATCAGACAGACCTGCGGTAGCTTGCGACATCACACGTCCAGCACTGCAGATTCGATACAAGGACGAAGATGGCTATTATGTGAATCTAAATGACGACGATACAGATAACTTTCAAGAGATGCTTGTTCGAGCTAGTTTGGTAGATGTTATATATATATATCGGAAAATACTTCTGAGAGTCAATGAGCTGAGTTGGACCATTTTGCTTGTGGCCTGTTTCGAATTTGACTAAAAGTTACTGGTATGTTGTGTTGAATTGTGCGACGTCTTTTATTCTCTTGAGTCTTTACATTTCACGTTCGCTCAAAAGTTTTGAAAGGCCCTCTTGAAAACAGATTTTATTTCTCAGTTACAACTTATTGACTTGGAGGAATAGTTTTACCAAATAGCTGACTCTGTCAGCTGTGTAATGCAATAATATTCAAAACATTATTTTTCCCACGACTTGGGTTAAAAATAGAAACTACACATGGGCGGAAGTGTTCACATGTTTTTATGAAGATCAACAAATCAATAAATATTTCTGTTACATCAATTATTCTTCCTCTTGTTTTTGTCTATTTTAGTTTTACTTTTTTGCCTCTTCTATCGTTAGTTTTATGCCTCATAGCCACACTTCCTGTAGTACCCTGCTGTGTTTTCTGCGTGATGTGGCACATCGCTTGTCGAATTGCCACTTCCGTTTCATTCATTGCTTACAACTCTTTGATTTGATTGAAACAGTAGTCACATGTATTTTTAAAAAAATGTAACTAATTCATTTTAACTTACGAATTCTTTTAAAATTCATTTCCTGACTGCCAACGAACAACGGTCAACAACTCGGTAATCTACAGATCTAAAATATCCTGATCGTATTTTACATACGTGTCTTGTTTGCAGGTAATCAAATGGTCTGATAAACTCCGACCTTAAATCGAAAAAGTGTCAAAAAAGTGTCAAAAATCTTGGTCGAGTGGAAACGGTAGCGCGCTTCGCGCTGTAATTTTGCGTTACTTTTGCTAAGTTTCCACGCAGGTTTTTCAGATATCTCTCATGCTGGAGGCGTATTATTGTCTAATGAGGAGAAAATGAGAGAACAGGGACACTCCCACCCTGGGCTTTGGGATAGGTCACTTCTTCTTCGTTTATTTCTTCACTTGCATTTGGAAAGGACATCTGTTCGCTTCTCATGGCGAACTGAGCGAGAGGTCAGTTTGTAGATAAAAATATTCCAAAGGAAAAAGAAATGAAGGGCCGCGAAAGAAAACGTCCCCCTCGAATTTTGGCAAAATTGAACATTGTCAAAAACATTCCAAATTTCACATGCAGGATTGTTTATGTGTGCTTTACACTGACCTGTATCTCATTTCGTGTGTCTTTGCTTTCCTGTCGATAATTATCGTATGCAGAAATGAAAATAAAGTGCTTGCAGCTTTCATTCTTCACAGTCAGCCAGTAGTATGAGTTTTTCAACACAATGCGTGGGGGTCATCTTTCTTCGTAGGGTTTTGTAAGTGTAACGGGAAGGCGAGAAGAACTTCAAACGCGCCATTACAAGAAATTGCGATGCCGCAACCATGTTTTCATTTTGATTTGTCTTGGGGGGGGGGGGGGGGGTTAGAAAGGGACTGGATACCACATTGTGAGGTTGAGCTGACGTGTGAGAAAAGGAAAAAAGATGGCGATTTGCTTGTGAGAATAAAATGCTTTGAGTGCAACCGTCTGGTGGTTGAAGGACATCATTAAGTCTGGATACTCTCAAGTCAATAGCATCTCTCGAAGAACTGAGGGTTGTTCTGCGCTTTGTTTGCACAATAGCGCTATTTTAGGCGCTGGAGGTGAAAGTTGTCCGACAAAGGCAGGTTGATCCAGGCGGGAAGTCTAAGGCAGGTTTCTTGTCGGGAACTTTGTCAGCATGAGTTTTGCAGTGTTGGCTGGGATGCTGCGGCATCAAAGTTGCCGATAAGCGAGCTGGTTTTAGACTTATCAAAATTGTTGGAGTGTTGCGGGCAGGACCTCTCCTGTCGACAAAATTCCCGGTACCTCATTAAATATTCATCGATCGATCGATCAATCAATGCAGCCGAAAACCAAAAAGTGCGTGAAGTCCTGCGTGAAGTCCTGTCTTGTGTGTGATGCGATGATGCAAGGATTGGAGAAGTGAGAGCAAACAATGCTTTACTGAAAGCAAAACTAAGATGTAGTATGAAAACCAGCGTTAAATTTAACGTCGACGGTGACCGCCATGCATGTTTACTTCACGTTCGTTAAATCAGATCGACAGAGCGCGTGTCGTGTCACAAAAGTAGTCGAGTGTTGTGGAGCCAAACAAGGAAAAAAAAACCAGCTAACTGCAAGCACACCGGATGGAAAGCTAACCGCAAGCAACCCGAAGTGAAAGCTAACCGCAAGCAAACCGGAGTGAAAGCTAACCGCAAGCAAACTGCACTCAAGGCTAACCGCGGGCCTAGGATTAAGCGTTTGGTTTATAGCTCAAATGCTAACCCTAATCCCAAATTTTAACCCTAAACTGAAACGCTAACCCTAAACCTTGGAGTTAGTGTTAGAGTTAAAGTTTAGGCTAGGGCTTAGAGCTTGGTTTAAAACAGCCGTAACTGGTTAACCGGATAACCTTCGCTGATTTCATTGTTTCAACAAATGAAAGGCTTCTTTTGTTTATGCCTTATCCAATTAAGACGTTGCAAGCGAAAGCCGTGTTTTTTGCATGCGTAATTTATGGAGAAAGAGACCAAACAACAGCGAAAGAAATACCGGGCAATGTTAAACACACATAAACAAAGCTCCATGCAAAATTTGGAGTTGTTTTGACAATGTTCAATTTTGACAAAATTCCAGGAGGACGTTTTCTTTTGTGGCCTTTCAAATGTCCTTTGTGAACTCGCGGAAAACAGCCATTTTTTCTAATTCCAGGCCAACCTTGAAATCATTTTTGTGTTTGACCTATCCCAGCTATCCCTGCAAATTTTGATAGCATCTCTTGCTGGAAAGGAGTCTGTACTACCATAAGAAAATCCTCCTTTGCAAGATCGTACCCTTCCTTGGCATCTTCTTCTTGCAACTTGACAAACAGAACTGGATTTTGGTTTGTCTGCTTCCACTCCTCAATCCAAGCCAGTGTGCTCTGCTGGTCATTTTCATGACGTTGGACCGTCCTCAGTCCATACGCCCTCTCGATGTTGACAATATCCTGCCTTTCAATTAAATGATGCCTTTCTAAGGCACCAGGAAAATCTTCTCTGATGTCATCTAAAATACGTTCCTAGGAAACACCTTGCTGCAGATTTGCAGCAATAATTTCACGCTGTGTTGCGGAAAGGCGCAGGTGTTCCAGGGATGTGTCATGCCGGTAATGGGTGTGACAGATGCTTACTTCAACTTGGCCACTCGATGACACCTTTGCTGTTAAAGAAGCCGTACAGTTTGAGTTGATTTTAGATGATCCTAAGGGTAAGTAAAACAAGTAAGTTAAACAATTATTTGAGGAAGTTATATAAGGCACAAACAAAGTTTGAGTGCAAAGTTACTCTGTTTATACCACATGGCTAACTGGCTATGGCAAATTTTCAGTAGGTCAATGATTTAATAGCTATTCACCCATGAACATTAATTGTGAAAAGTTGTATGTTTATCGACGTGGAAATAATCAAAGGTGGTGTCCTAAGTTTCAATGAGGCATGAACAATATACGTGCAAACACTATGCACAATTCAGCAGATTCACACATTCTCCTCATAGGCTATGAAAAGTAAGCACGATGGCCAAACAGACAAAATACAAATTCCAACTTCATGTGTTTTTACAGGAAAAAACAACAAGCAGTTGTCTCCAAAAAAGTCTTAAATTTTACAGTAGACATACTTCCTTTAATGGACTGACGTATATTTCACAGCCGTGAAATGAATGAAAGAAAAGTGTCATAGTAGTCAGTATTAATTTTTTCATTGGTACATTCTGTAAATGTACATCACAAACAATAACAAGCAAATCTCACCTTGAGATTTCCTCCTACGTTTTTTCAAATGGCTGTTTACTTCACGACTAATTCCAGAATGACTGCACTGAAAATACTGAACTTGGGTGCCCTCTTTAGCCAAATGCTTATCTCCAGTTGATTTCACAAAAAGACAGTTTTCATTTTCTTCCAGCTGCATTTTCCATTGGAGAAATTCTTAAAGAGAGAATGGAAAGACAGTAAGAGCCTGATTAATTCAAATACAGAGGAAGAAAAACTTCTCACACACAACAAATTGTAACAAAAGAGCAAATGGCTAAAAACAAACTACAAGCGAAAACACCTAAAAGAGCAATTCATGACCCCTCAAGGGACTTACAACAAAGGAAAAAGAGAAACCACTGGTATCAAGTGTAAAAAACTTACAAGCCTTTAAAGGGTGGGTGGAAGGGAGGCCGGGCACAATGAACGGCACCAACAAAAATGAAAACTACAACATGTCATGTGACCTAGACCCCCGCACACACTAGCACCCAGACTCACAGATGTGTGTGAGAAAACCGTTTTCAGCTTTATTCATTCCTCAGCCAGCGGAAAACAACACTTAATATTTACATGTAGAGCATAGGGTAGATAACTGCATGTACTTGTTTGGTCTTTTTGCTTCATGCATTTTTCCGTACTGATTGTAACTGCAGTTCCAATTATAAAGTATTTTAAGAAAATGTGGTCAATTTCTCAAATTTTAAACAAAGCCTTGGAACAGTGAGAATGACTATGTAATGGCAACTGTAAACTTGCAGAATTATAAAAGTCCAAAAAATGAAACTTCTATTGTTCAATGTGGTTGCCTCAGCCACAGTCCTATCGTAAAACAAGGGTATACTAAAATTTGATCATGGCAGGCAACAACAACTTTATTGTGCCCATCAACATTATGTTATAGCAATGCATTAAGAAATAATAAATGCATTAAATAAATACATTAAATATAATAATTATCATTTATGCACATTATTAGAGGTAGCCAGATTCTTGGAATAACCAATCAGCAATTAAGGGATTGTGGTGCTATCCCACCAATCCCACCTGGGATCCTGGGTGGGAATGCTCATTCATTATGGGATCTTGCCATTCCCACCTGGGTTTTTAATTAAATCCCACCTGGCATCCCGCTCAAAACACAGGATTAGACCATCCCACCCAGGATCCTAGACTGGAGCCAAATAAACCACCTGGGATCATATTTCCCAGCCAGAATCTATGGCAGGATCAAATCACACATCCCATCTGTGATTCTTTGACAGGCTTTGCAACACCCACCCCTTAAGAAAGATTTGTGTACGAAATCATACCTGGCTGGCTGTTGAAAGTTAAATTTTCAATATGAAATATCATGTTGTGGTCCTCGCTGAGATGTTTACGGAGGTCAGCAACCCGATGACACTTGAATGGGCAAGTCTGGCAACTGCAGTATCCAGAGTTAAGATCTTCAACTGGGACTTCGGATATAGACACATGGAAGCGCTCAATGTGGCGTTTGAGATTGAAAAACTTTTTAAAGGTCTCAGAACAATGGGGGCAAGGGAATTCTTTTGAGTTCTGGGTCTGAGGATCTCTAGTGACTGTGCTGCTTGTTTCCATGGCAAATTAGAGGATACAGTTAACCTCCCTAATTCGAGAATGTGTCAGCTTCAGAATTACCCATTAACACCTGGCACAGGGGCCAATGGGTAACAAATAAAAAGCAACTATACACACCACGCAACAAGAAAGTTTGTAATTACATAATAGTATTGCCTAGGGCTGGTTTCAGTCACAGGAAAAATGGATTCAATTCATCAAAGTCTAACCAGAGAACATAAACACATTATATTAAAACTTCAGGGTTTCAAATAATTTCCTGGCTGGCACCAGTCAAATTGTCCGGTCAAACCTCTTTTTGCTCGGACATATCCCATTTTTGGCCAGACAAACATTGATTACGTCTAATCACTATAAAAGTGGCCCCCCTCCTTCCCATGATGTTTAAATATGAAACAAGTAAATTTTCAAAGGAAACGTGGAATGCATGGTACAGCAAAATCAGTATCACATTTGTGCAAAAATTTGCAATGATAGCCGGAAATTTTGACTACATACTTACATACTTTATTTGGTCACGCAGGTTAAAAATCTGGCAGCCATAGGCTGATGTGGACCTGCGTTACTAAGTTACAATATTTACATCTTAATATATACAGTATGAGAGTAATAAAAATTAAAGTAAAAATTAATGGTTTCAATAATAGTAAAAGTGATCTAATTTATTTGTAATCACAGAGCTCTCCTTTTCAAAAGTGAAATTGTTAATAAATTTGGAGAATTGTTTTAAATTATTTTTAAACGAAGTGACATTATCATAGTCTTTAACACTGCTGGGAATTGAGTTCCAGATCATAGCTACTCTATGGCGGATAGAAAGTCTGCCTATTTCCATTTTGGGTCTGTCCAGTACCAGTTGTTTTGATCATCGAGAGTTATACGTTTCTGCTTTCACAGAAAACAGTTCGGTTATTTGTGCTGGGCCAGCTTGATAAAAGGCTTGGTGGACGTGTTTTAGTATAGCTTTTTTGTACATGTATGATAATGGAAGCCAGTTGACTTTTTGTAAGATGTTGGTGTTATCTCGGTCTCGCGGTAGATCATGAATAAGCCTAGCAGCTTTTATGTGGATCTCCTCTAATTTATTTAATTGCGGTGCATCCACCCCATACAGGAATACAATAGGTGACTCCCGGTACAACTGTTTTGAAGTAGATTTCCTCGAGTACTTTGGGGGGAAGGCGTGGCATTCTTCTCAGAGCTCCAAGCTTTTTCCTGTAACCCTTACATAATTTATCAATGTGAGGTGACCAGGACAATTTATTGTCTATTTCCACGCCTAGGCAGCAGGTGGAGTTTACAAAATCAATTCTGTTGTCTTCGTATCGGAGTTCTTGAAGGGGGCCGATTAGAGGTTTTGTAGACAGGAGCATAGCTTCACTTTTGCCATTATGGATCGAGAGTCTGTTTCTTTTTGACCACCTGTGAATTTGTTTAAAAATTAAGTTCAGGCGCTGGGTGACAGTGTCAAAATTGTTGCCGATGCAGTAAGCGGTGGATTATTACTATTACGAATCATTTATTAAAAGTTCTTGGTCTGGTAGTTAAGTATCCACCTTTTTTCCCTCCTTTTTCTCAAACACCAATAATATTGAACCTTTAAATATTTAAAACTTGAAACTCTCAATTTTTTCCGTACCATTTTTGACTAGACATTGCCTGTTGACCGGCCATTATTTGAAGCCCTGAACTTACTACACCATTACATGTAAATTACTTTTCAGATAAAATGAATTTTCCTTCACATGAAAGAAATATTAAAATAATTGCATGTATTAATAGCTTACGAAGGTAAAACAAACACCACCAAGGATGTAATAAAAACTAAAAACCAACGATGGTTAAGGAACAACAAGATGAGCATACTTCTCCGATCAATCCCCTGGCCTTGACGCAAACAGAGGTCAATTTCGTTTCCCAAATTGCTGCAGTAAATATATAAAATATTTTTTACAACTACATGTAGATCGAGCCTGGGCAACTGTAGGGCATCTATAGCTACAGTCTTTTATAACTATTTAATATTAAAATCAAAGTCCTTCAAACTGCAATGGTATGTCTGATAAATTTTATACCAACATAAATTACTACTTGTGCTGTGAAATGCGGTAATTTGTGGCAATTGACATTCCTTTCTGTTTTAGGCCCTGAATGAAGCAAATCAGAATTCTTTGCAATTTGTTTCTATGTTTTTTTCGTGGTAAGTTGCTATCCGCTGCTAAAATTTCACAACATTTCCAGTAATTTTGGGAAATCCTTGAATCTGCTTTGTACCACCTCAAGCAGAGATGTTTGGAATCTACCATTACACAAGCTTATCAAAGTATAGGCCACAATTATTTTCGTTTTTGGGCTTTTTCCTTGTCCAGAATACGTCGCATTCGTACAAAATCCGTCTCCTGACTAAATGCTTGTCTGGGTCATGCGGGAGGTCTCTTGCACCAAGTTCTATTTTTAGCAAATTTGTGCATAATGCTACAAGTTAGATTTATATCCACCACCCACAAGTCTAATCTATTTGACATTTAAAACAAAAGCAGAACTATTTTAATTCAAGGGCTAAACTTCAGAATACCAGGCCACTTAATATGCATTTTCAAATGCTGCTACCGCAGTTCTGCAGTAGTCATAATTAACATAATAACTGAATATAAACATCATGAATATACCTCGTTTTTCATCAAGTCGACTAAAACTGTTAACTCAAAGTTCAACCCCAATTCCAACTCGAAGTCCAAATCAATGGTTCACAACTACCGGTTATTAACTGTAATGTAAGCCATGTTGGGGCTTTTGTATCGACTTTAGTGTCGTGCTACACGAGGACATAACCTATCCATTTGTGTAGAAAGTGATGAACAATCAACAAGAACATAATGACAAACTCCTTCACTTATTCATGCTAAAGCTCCCTACCAGCAATTTGTGCACTTGAAAGTATAAGAATAAATAAGCTTACTTATAATAATAACTTTATTTAAATGTCGAATGTATTTGGCACTGTAGTGCTAATTCAGGACACTGTAAATAAATAACTAAATACTCCAAATAGAACATAAACTATTAAGAATCCCAACTGGTGGGAGGCTGACCAGTTGGCTATTTACACAACGCGGTCGAGGAGTTGAACTCGGGACTACCAAGAACAAATCCAGATAGCAGTAGGGTGGAGGATTTGAACCAGGGACCTCCGGATTTAAAATCCAGCGCCCTAAAACACTTAGCCATGCTGCCTTCTTTACTTGAGAATTTAAGCATAAGGTTTACCTTTAACTTGCCACTCTGAAACAAATTCTTTTATCTTTATACCTTCCAATCGTCAAAGTGAAAATGCCAGTCAACAACATTATCCTCTTGTCAGGTATTCTATAAATCTATGTCACTGTTTGCTGAAAGAAATTTAAAGCAAAGTCGAGCAATGTCTCGCATTTACCTCGCACGTTTAACATGTATCTGAGAAATCGCTTGCAGTTTCAGAGTTATTTCATCCAATCAAAAAGCGTAATGCGTAATAACCGACTCGCACAACCTCGTTCCCGGGGTCCTTTCTCTTGTACTCTCTCGAGGGAAGGAGAAAGAGGACCCTGGGAACGAGGTTGGCCAAGTAGCCTCCTGCTCGTGAATGAAAGTGTATGGGGGTGTATAATAATAATTATCATCCTCATAATAGTAATAGTAATAATAATAATAATAATAACAATAATAATGATAACAATAATAATCCACTTTATTTTAAGAGGGTAGCACACAACAGTAATGAAGGTGCATGAAGGTATATGAACGTGAATGAAGGTGTATGAAGGTGGATAAAGGTGAATGAATGTGAATGGAGGTGAATGAATGTGGATGGAGGTGAATGGAGGTGAAAGAAGGTGTTTGAAGGTGAATGAAGGTGTATGAAGGTGAATAAAGGTGAATGAATGTGTATGAAGGTGGATGAAGGTAACAAAAGGTGTATGAAGGTATATGAGAAGGAATGAAGGTGGATGGAGGTGAATCAAGGTGTATGAAGGTATATGAAGGTATATGTGTGTGTAGTGTGTATGTGTGTATGTATGTATGTATGTGTATATATGTATATGTATATATATATATTATTTGGCTTATTAGGTTTAAGATTCTAAAGATTTTTCATATTTATTTTGTAAATTTTAATTAACCGCAGGTCGACATCAGCTTTATGCTGCCTTAAATCTGACCTGCGTAAACAAATAAATGATGTATGTATGTATCCCGTTCGAAGGAGCCAGGTATGTGCGGTACCTGGATTGGCTGCTTTACTGGATTCTAGTACTTCCTGCACCATTTCAGAGCAATATAGATCTTACTTCCAACTGACAAAAGGCTAATTAGCTTTTTTTGGGTAATTTTAATCTACATTATCCGATAGCCTCCAAATTTTAGCGATTAAGTTATCCTACAAAGCTGTTTTATTGAGCATGCAGAGAAAGTTTTGGAAATTTCTTTTGTTAATATGGAGTTGAGGTGTTTAAATATGTTTGATGTGCTCCTCCTTCAATGACTTTCTACAATTTTAAAATATATGTGATTGTATTTGTTTGGATTTTGCACTTTAAACATACGTTGAAGCTATACCATAAAGTTGCAAAACAATATATGAGCAACTAGCTATGCCAAATGTATTTTCTTTAATATCATACTTTTTCTTACAAGTGTTTTTAAGAGATCCAATTTAAAGTGCCTATGTAGTAAAAAATGTTAATTGCGTATTTTTAAAGGTTTTCAAAATAAAGACGAATGGCGTCTTTTTTCGTTTTAGAGATATTATTCAGTTTAATTTCCGTCTACCTTATTAAACAAAATGCTTTTTAGCCTTTCCACTTCCTGTTTTAGAAGCACTTGGTGGCTCTCCTGGTAAAGCTTGCTGTGGTCCTTCTCAGCACCAATAGGGAAAAAGTTGCTGCATCCTTTTACCAGACATTTCACGACACGCTTTGGGCACTCATTCAGGTGCAGGTGTATATGGGATCTGCAAACACAACAATAATAAATTATAAGTTCAGCAATATATTTATATGCCTGGTTTAATTCCTCCTATTATACCATCCCCACAGCCACCCAAGCACCTAGAAGGAGACTCCCAGTACTCCCCATTGACCACTAATGGGCCAAAGGATACTTAATACATAATACTTTCATACCAGTAGTTTGGAATGTAAGTTTTAATTTTCATAGTTTCCTGTTTTCCCTTTTCACTCACAATATACAGTCTTCACGCAGTCAACCATGAAGTGATTATCAAGAGAAACAAGAATTTATTATCTGCTTAACTTGCCCCACCCTGCTTTGAAAAATTTTTCTCCCCACACAATCAATCAATGCTAACGGGCTCATTTATCAATTCCATGCTGGAAAAAAATGCAGTGAACAAGGAGTCTGTAAATGGCATGTCAAATAAATACCCCACACTCATAGAAGGTGATAAATCTGTTTCGTCTGATATAGTTTAAAATTGTTCTCTTTGATCAAGTTTGATTTTTGTTTTTTTGTTGACTTCAAACATAGCACAAAGTTAAGTTAAAGCCATTTCCAATATGCAATTTTTTAGCTGATGACTTTCTTTTTGTTAAGGTGGGGGTATACCCGATTTTGAGTGAAATTTTAAGAGGTTGATGAAGGAAGGGATAGAGGAAAGAAAATTATTTTCAAAACACAAACAGACAGTTGACCCCCACGCAAGAGCACCCCAGGTTGTCAGGGGACTGTTTGGGTGTCCATATACTAGTTTTTAACTTTAAATTCTAATTTTAAAATCACATTAAATCCTTAATATTTCTTATTTCTCCAAATTTTACTAAAAATCCTTTGAGAAAAACTATCTCTTTCAAACATCCCCAAAAATCACCAAAAAATTTACAAAATGCCGCTTATCATAGCTTTGCAAAATGAGCATAGAGTTTCTGGATTCCTTGAAACGCAGACGAGATATTCGCATTAAACCAAGTTTAGCGGTGGAAAAACAGGCTTCAGGTGTACCCCCACCTTAAGGAGGCTCACAACGGTTTCCAGCAATTTCAAGCTCTTAAACTTTGATGGGCCAGTACTACAAATCTTTATCAGTTGCTGCTACAATAATGATATCGACCAAATGTCCAATCATTGCTGAATAAGTTGTGGTCCTTTTCATGACGTCACTGGTTACTATAGCAACAGTTTCACCTGTAAAAAACACCCTTAATTTTCCCTTTAAGTGCTTATAACTCAAAAACGAGTCCGGTGACCCCCCTTTTTTATTATTGAATAATGATTGGCATGTTAAGATGCAACTTTTTGCAAAGTTAAAAAAATTTCCCCGGAGCGGTTTCAGAGCCACCTTAACTTTTCAAAAATTTAATTTACCTGGTTTAATTTACATGTGTTGCTGGTGCGAATAGCATAAACGTTTTTTTTTTTTTAATTATTTCAATAAAATTAAAATGACAACAAACACTAATGTTTGTACGCTCGCTCTTGTCTGCCCGGTGTCTTATATCCCGCGTAGCCGGCGGGATTTCGCGAGCGAGTGCTTAATTTATCGGCAGTCGTGGAAGTAAGATCGCTCGCTCACGTGCTCGCTCGCTCGTCAGTACTGCACACTACGCCGAACACATCACCAAAACAATAAAAGGCTCATTTTGCGTTTTCAGCTCGAGCGCACACTCTCTGTATGTGATTTCCATCGCAGAACAAAAAAAAATAATAATAATTCGAATATTGCATGACCAATTGAATTCGTTGGGTCTGTGAGAATGAACCTTGTTCTGTTCATCGTCTGACACGTTATCAAATTGGGGAGGGAGCATTGTGTGACAAGCCCAAACAATGGCTGCTAAGGAGACTACATCTTTTCGAGTAATAAAATCAGTTCCGAAATAGCAGTTTTCCAAACCAATTCGTAGCCTGCGTAGGTTGCGGTTTTGTTGGGGTTCGCCAATTATCCCACAGGCGGACCAAGCGATGGCCTTGTTAATGATATGCAAAGGTCGTTCTCGGTTTGACCCCCATAAATCGGTTATTTTGAGATCTATTGTTGCTAAATTACAAAAATTACCAAAGCTCGCAAAAACAGACAATCAACATTAGGCAAGTGATCTTTATTTCTCTGGCTTACAGTTTATTTTAATTTATGAACAAAAGATCTCAAATTCAGCGATTTATGGGAAATTATTTGATCGTTTGAGTCAAACCGAGAACGACTGTTACATATTATTAACAATGCCATCACTTGGTTAGCCTAAGTTTTCTGGACGGAGACAAGCGCCAGCCGGAAATACGTCTGCGTTCGCAGGCTATCGCTTGGTCTGCCAGTGATTATGCCATTATTTCGCACGCGTGTTACCACCAGGCGCCAGCTAAACTGGGTTAATTTTTACCACCTAATTGTTACTTTTTCTCGCGGGAACTAAATCTCGCGAAAATTCAATGGGGCATGTTCCGCCAGACTTAAATTTCGCATTTTGATATCTGCCAGTATCCCTGACATAGATTGGCCTTAAAACCATTTATACACAAACTCCCAATGCATTTTTCTTTTAAATTTGCTAATATGAGGTCAGGTAATGAGTTACTTGTGTCAGAAACGAGGAAAAAAAAGGTGGGGGGGGGGGTGGTACTTGACTTTGTTTCAGAGATAAAGCCTGTTTGCAGCATGGTTTACAGGGTGTGTAGTTTAAAAGATCGATGATGAGTGAACAATTAACAAAAGCAAACGATCTTCATCATATTTTGAAAAAGTGCGCATGTTGCATAAATAATTCCCAGTGTTCTCATCCTTTTTTGAAAAGCTTAACGAAAAGATCAAACAGCGGAGTTTGAATGTGCGTAGAAAAAAAAAATCAAGGTAGCATGACATTTCACTCGTGGTCTCTACCACCTCAATACGATTTGACTGACAAACAGTGCATTTGCTTCAAACCGACTAGTTACAATTTAATTTTAAATTATCTATGAAAAGTTTGGATGAGTGCCTGCGATAAAATTACTTGATCAAGACGAAGGGCGGAATCATATGTAGCTTACGCCTGAAGCGTTTGCGTTGCCTGTTGCAATTGTACGAGCTAAAACACAAAAAAGTCTAAATTGCAAATGCGACTCCTATACGCTTAGGCTGCAAAAAAATCCAGCAAAAGTTCTTATAGCCGCAAGACTGGTGAACAACACCAATCGTGAGGCGTACCTTCCCTTTTTCCCCGCCCTTGCTCATGTTTTAAATTGGTTCTTTGGATTTGTGGATTATCTGTGTCGTTTTAAAACTTGTCAAAGCAAGTTTCTCAGTTCATATCTTATAAGCAATGGCCCTGATGATTCTAATCCTCCCGGCGTAAGAAAAAAGATGGCGGCGGTACATTTGACCACAATACCTTGCAAACCTAACACAGCGCATATGACACACAGAATGCAATGCTTTTGCGAATTTCATCCCCGTACTAACAACATTGTTCATGCTGGGTTTCAAGGTTTTAGAGCTTTTCTGTGCGCTTTTATTAGCGTTTTTGCAGTTTATTTTTCCCGCGAACGGTAAAAAGGAAACTTTTATCGTTTGCCCTTTATCGCTCAATACGTTAAACTGAGTAGTTTCGTGCTTGGTGTGAGTCAGTAAATTATTTTCCATTTTTCTGATGGATTTATTCATTAATTAGAGAAAAAATAAGCAGAATCAGCACCATTCTGACGTTTGCCGTTAGAACATAAACGGCAAAAATAATTCTGATTTTGCTCACTTTTTCTTTAGCACTTAAATAAAGCCAGTCGAAAAATAGGAAAAAAATCCCTTAATGACAGTAAATGCAAACAATTTCCCTAAATTGTACAAACGGCTTAAATCAGACACCAAAAGTTCGATTTTTGCCGTTTGCGTTTGCCGTAAACGTCATGCTTAACCACTCATAGCGCGTGGAACGGCGAGCGGAAGAACGGCGGATGGAACAAGTTCTGATTTATTCATCGTTTAAAAAGCTTTTAAAAAATAATGGGAATTTCAATCTTGCCAGAACACAAAAGAGGTTATGATTTATCACTAGGTTATATAATCACTTAATTTGTTGCGCTATTCTAGCTGAAACCTTGGACACAAAATCGCATTATAGAAATGTCTCTCTTTCATTACATACTGAATCAGCTGAAGCAATACTGAAACAGAGGAAACAATAGAATGAAAAGTGTCGCCTTCATCAAAGTCAAAAACACCAAGTCGACGCAGAACGAATAAATTAAAAGCGTCAAAAACTTCAAGTAAATGCGCGTGCTTTACTTAGCATTAAAGCTATACTGAAACACTGGGTCAAGGCAGAACGGATAAGCTTTAAACCTTGACAACGTCATTTAATTAGCATTAAAGTAATAATGCAAGGTGTAAGCGTGATTTTTTTCCAGCATTTTTTCTAGCATCTCCACAATAACAGCTTCTTTGCGTCCCGCGCAAGGTAGGTGTGATTTTTTTTTATGTCAATTTCGACTTTAAGCTGTCAATTTCCTCATTTTGATTTCATCATTTTCCAGAAAAAACTGGAATGGGATCGCGATACTTAAAGCAAACATACGCCTTTTCGCATTAACATCCCAATAAGTTGTTTAGGTGTACAGTCTGGCGCGTGTACCGGGAGAGGGAGTTTCTGAAGTATTTTGATAATTAAGATGTGAGCTCTGCCCTACCACTGTTTAAAAGAAGTTTTTTGGCAATTTTGATCATTTATCGCGATTTTTCAGCACTTTTTGGTGGCTTAAATTGGACATAATTTTAAGGTTGACCTAGGTTTTATTTGACCTTCATTTGAAGGTTTGTTAAAGGCCAGTTCACTTTCTTCTTATTAATTTTTCGCACAGGATAACCAACGGGGAGTGAAAAACGTGTTTTACCAGCTCTTTACCGCCTTTGCCCTTCTTCCGATATTTTCTGAGTGCACGCCACCTGAAAAGAGCGAATTATGATTCTTTGTTTCGCTCCAAAAGCTGTCTGTCTTGGGTTAGTGTCGCAGCTATTACTATTTTCCTTTTCTCCCTTTAAACACGGTTATTTTAAATTAAACAAAACTAATTTGAAAATGAAACAATTTGTGTGACATCGCAGACATGTCAATTAGGTGCGCAGTGTTGTAATCATTTAGGTCTTAACTACTGACAGATCATCTTTTGATCAAAAAATGGATATTATGTTATGGCTTTAGTTTGAATGTAGTATCGTTTTCAGTATATACCACATAAGTTGATCAATTAGCGGACCACAACTTTTTTTTTCTGAACCCAAAGCAACACGCGACACCATTTTTCTTCTCCTTTGATGCTCGGAGGTGAAAAAACTCTAATTAATTTGCTATTAAATCGCCTCTGCGTTAACCAATCAGCGCGCGCGGAAAGAATGCTCTATTCACTTGTGTGGTATAACAAACGAGGTGAGAAAAAAGTGGTTTTTTGAACGACTGCATTGGGTAAACGTCCCCCACTTGACAAAGCCAGGTTTTCATCAAGCTCTAATCTCTTGCAAAGTTTTCTTTTCCCTAGAGTTCTTATGCTTGACAGTTTGATATGAATTTGGACTTGTTCATCGATTTAGAAAGAGGTCCGCGATCAGATTTGATCCGGTGGCTTCAAAGACAGCGCTCAATAGCGAACCCTCTATTATGTGCGCAGTGTAACATTGCGATGGATCTCATTGAGAGAAATGACAACCATGTGGATGGTTTTCTTTGGTGAGTTTGATTGTTCCATTTACTTAATCAATCTTTATCTTAGTCGTTATTGTTCACTATGAAACTCATTGTGAACTAGCAGGTATTTGAGCAGGAAGGAAATACGGTGACACCATATCCCATCAAACTAAAACTGGAGTCGAAAGTTTGAATTATTTTGCAGTAGACTAAATATTATCGATAATCGATTCTATAATCTTTTTTGTTTTGTGCGAGTTGGAATTTAAATTAAATTGTTTTGCTTGAAGATTTGTCATTTCTTATTCTTTCTTAACCCTTTTGTAATAAGAAAACACAGCCCAGGATAGTTCAACATTAAATATTCAATAATTTTATAGTTGCCCTCCCACCTACGTTTTATATCTGAATGCACCGGCATTCGTTGTTTCTGTGCTAAGCTTCTTTACAGCAAAACATCATTCATTCGGCTTATATTATTTGAAAATTTTTCCCTTTTTGTGGGGGCAAAGCCCGCACATTGGCGTCGACTGAGGGATTTATTTATTTATTTGTGCGTGGGTTTGCTTGTGTCACGTGGTCTTCTGCGAAAGAGCCTGAGGCCGGAGACGGGAAAGAAATTGAGGGAGAGCCTGGGGATGAGGTTGGCGGAGCGTGTCGAGTAGAAATCGGCCATATTGGATTTTGGCGTGTCGTTTCGTGTGGTTTCTTTTTGTACTGTTTTGATTTCAGCTGTTCCTGTAGTTGCTCGTCATTACAGCAGCTCACGAAGTCATACTAGCCAACATTTCGTTTGGCTGGAAGTCTGTGCAGGTTGCACATCAATTCAAGAGGAGCTTTTACGCTTACGCAAGCCAATATTCACTTGGCTTGATCCTCACTGAGGTAGCACGTGATATTACTGAAATAGCCACTGAAAAGCAATACTAATCCTATTAATACTATTTACCATCATATAGAAGATGTTAATTTGTGGACTTCTTCAACTTTAAATAATATTTTGGGTATTGGAAATAACCTGTACACTTCTATAAGATATTCTGTGCGAAGAAATGATTATTTGCTCTTTAACTGATGTGCCAGGCATTGTTTCACTTTTTGACAAATTCTATACATTACAATACAGTGAGTCGTTAACAGGAAGTGTATTTATGACATCTAACGATGGCCCGTTTATGTCAGGCCCGTAACCAGGATTTTTGCTGGGGGGGGGTGCGTTTGAGCGCGTCTGGCGTGAAATCTCGAGCGCGGAAGGCGCGAGCCTGTAGGGGGGTCTGGGGGTATACCCCCCCCCATGAAATTTTGAAAAAAATGGCTATCTGAGGACGCATTTCGTGCGTTTTGAAGACAGTTTGTTAAGAAACAAGGCAGATAAAGGTGAAGGTAGCAAGGACAATAATTCTTGTACATTTTTAAATTCAAAGCGTAGTTTTAGAAACAGAGCCTTGTAAACATAATTTACAATTTATTTAACTAACAGTTTATTTAACTTTCTCTTTTTCTCGTTTTGTTCTCTTCGGCCGATTTTATTACGGATTCGTCAGGGTACTACATTTCAATACCGAGTGCCGTGTTCCGAGCCAACAAAGTACCCAGTCTCCTCTCTTTTTGGTAGCGCCTGGGAATATTAATGGCAACTTCGAACGGTTCGACTATGAACGGCATTAGTTAGAATGTATCGTTAAAATTAACCTAGAATCACACAATTTGGTCAAACATATGCCACACAAATCTACAAATGTGACCGTGAACGGGAAAACGTACCTTAACGCTTATCCGTTAAACGGGTAAAAACTAACGGATAGTTAACGGCCATCAAAGCGTTCTAACGGTTTGCTCTAACGCTCTAACGGCTAGCTAGTTGTGCCTAACGGATCATTAAAGCGTTCTAACGTTTTGTCCTAACGCTCTAACGGCTAGGTAGTTATGCCTAACGGATGGTGAAAACGTTCTAACGGCTGTGCAATTTGTTCTAACGGATGGCTGAAACCGTTAAACGGCTTAGAAAAAAATCTAACGGATACCGTGCAAGTGTCTAATGGTTATCTAGACTTCAGCGTTATTATACAGTTTCGACGTACGGATAGCGTGTAGCGGTAGCTTACAGTCCCATGTTATTGAGCCGCCGAATATTCATTCTTACAGTCTCGATACAGCAAACGACGCCTGAAATGTTGATCTCGTTGGTCGCGAATAAGTAATGGCAAAGGAACACACAATAATAATTAAACTTCGAAGATTATCGAGACAAGGTTGCGCCCAATGACTTTGTAGTCTGATGCAAAGCGGAATTAAGACGAGCGTTTTGTGTTGGAGGCGGATTCAACAACATTGTTTTAGAGTCCAAGACATGCGGCTTGTTATTATGCTCAGACGTGCCGCTCAATGCGGCATAAACAAACTCGTCAATGACATGTTTCTACTTTGTTCAAATAGTCTTTGGTCGATTGCACTTATTCTGAAAAACGTTTTTTTCTCGAGTTATAATAACGTTTGATCCAATTGAGGGCTTGTTCGCGAAAAAGATTATGTTTGATACCGGTTAAGCGGCAATTGAAGGTACTTCAAACACTTGAAGCGGCGAGCGACTTGATCTTAAATTAAATTCGACCGACGTTGGCCTCATCAAATAAACTTGTTTCTGTCACTTGGCTCTTTTACTAAAATTGGTCTCCTTTTGTTCAGAGTCAAAGTAACCCACGCATCAAAATAATCTTTTTAGCTACTGGTCGGGATATGCACATCTTGAATTAATTTTTCGCAACAAACCGAAGTAAGATGTAAACAACTTTATGCAAATTCTGGATGAAACCAAAGTTCTACTTCCGGTTTGGCGACCATGATTCCCGACATAGCAAATTGTGATAAAGTCTGTGTATTTTTGTTATCGCTGCACGCGTTGATCACTTTATAATACATACAAAAAAACAGTCCGACATACTTTGTTGTTTAAAATGATTTATTTCTTTTAAAATCTTGCTGACGTTACAACCATTTTCCCTACAGCTAATCGAAGTGAACATTAAACTACTAGTTATGCATTAAAACAGCCTAAAATTCGTACAAACTTGTTTTCACATTTCATTTTCTTCAGTGTTCCCTTTTGGCGAATTTACTAGCGCGACACCTTGCATTTATTTTTGTTTTAATGAACCTCCACAGTCTATCTTTTTCCGTCGCAGATTCTACAGGAAATTTACTGAAAACTAAAACCTTTAAAGAATTTAACTTGTTACTATCCAGGCATTGCTTTCCATGAGTGCCATCTGTATTACTGCTGCTTAATTCATCCCTTGTAAAGAAATAGGGAAGGAGCCTTACTGCACATCGATGCCTATCGGCTTCTTTGTCAAGTGCGTCCCGAACACTTTGAACCTTCCTTGGGGTGACGCACGTACGGATGACTTCTTCTCCGACTGGGACTTCAACGGCGTCCGAGGAACTGTTGGCACTAGGCGTCACTGGTGTAGGCGTCGATGGTGTAGCCGCTGATTGTGGCGTATGGTCTGAGGTGCTCGCGTCGAGTTGATCGAGTTCATCGCTCAAACTTGTGAAGGTGTCGACGTCAATCGTCGACAGGTCATGCATGGGTGGAACACTCACAGGCAAACTAACTGACATTGGGTCGATGACCTCTTGGCTTGTAACCTGTAAAAAAATGTAGAAAGGACAAATAGTAATAAGAAATAGCCATAATAGCATTGTAACATATAGATTCCTTCTGATGCGGCTCCCATCGGTTGTTGCTAAAAAAACTTTGAAGAAAACATCTAAGTTGAGCAGTGTCGAGCGAGAAGCGAAAGTAAACAAAGCCCTAAACCATGTGATGCATGAAATTGAAGGTGTTTCCTTTTTTTATACACTTACCACAGTCTCTAAGGATTCCAGTCGCTGCTCGATCCGCGACAGTCTTTGCGCCATATTTCCCTCCATTGCCTCAAGCGCATCTTCGAATTTTTCCATTATCTGCCGTAAAAGAAAAAACAATACAGGATGTGTCTTAGAAATTATTTTTTATTGTCCTGTACATGGAGTTACAACTTTCAGGGAACCCGACTCGAGGAGAATTGTAGTTTAAAGTGAGTTGCTTGTTTATAAGATTACTAATATTTGTGCTTACCTTACAGAGCCTTTCTTGACCACAGAGCTGATCCTTGAGCAGAGCGCACTCACGGTTTTTTGCTTCAAGTTGTTCTTTTAAGGCGCTGATCTCGTCAGAACTCGCTTTTTTAACTCTTGAAGCTTCGCGGTTGGCAGCCCACTCCACATCCCAATTTTGTTGATCTCTCAAGAACGTCTTGTATGGATGTCTTTCTGACTGACGGCTGGGTTCATCTGCTTTCGAAGGTTTTTCCGTTCAAGGTTTCACCTAAGATTCAACACAATACAGTTTGCCTAACAATTCCCTACACTTGAGCAATATTTCCATAAAAACCCAAAATATCCAACTTCCCGTTATTTTCGCGGCCGAAAGAAAGAGGAAAAAACAACGAGTACACGAGACAAACAAAAAACCCTGATTTAATTTAACTCTATGAACTCATAGTCGGTAATTAGCGAAGTGATTCACTTGGCCACACACGCCGCTCAAAAGGTTTATCCAATTAATTGATTCTATAGCACGAGCCAAACAACTCCGGGACAGCGAATCAAAATTTTGTTGAAAAGGTAAACAAGAATCAATGTGTAATAATCAGTTTATAGATACTAATACTAAGTTAACGTAAGCAGCTAAATTGAAGATGCATAACATTCTCTCCACAACAATAACTCGAAAAGCGATAACTGCGTAGAACACTGAGCCGGTTCCGAAATAATAATAATAGACGTGGGATTCTACTGCACGCGCATTGGACATAATTGTTGTGTCGATTTTGTACGCTGCGTAGAATTAAGAAATAGGCGATTTCAGCTTGCGGTGGCGGGTTTTTGAATCACGGTTATATGTTAATGCGTAATTAGATGCCTACCTTGTCGGGCCGTGCCACTTTCTTTCTAGGCGGTTCAGGGCTCTCCGTTTCCGTCTCTAGCAGGTTTTCGTTGCTCCACTCGATGTCTTTGGCATTTAACACGCTCTCATCATCTACAAAAACAAATTGTAAGTGTAAATATTATTTATACTATTAGCACTAGTTATGGTTTCAAATGGTAACAGCCTGTCTAAGGCCGAAGAAAGCAACAAGTTGACCATCCACAAGCATATCAAACTTCATTGTAGTTAGTTAAAATTTCAAGTGTGTGTTATTGTGATGCGTAAACTTACCATTCAAGGCCAATATTTCAGCCGGAACCTTTTTCCCCTGCCAATTTACAGTCACCTTCATTCCTTCAGTGAATTCTACGTTCTTCTCGACAATCAGACGTGTTGGCGCTATTCCAGTTAAATTTTCTTTCGGGAAAAGGAACAAAGCCATAAGATGACTTTTTTTCGTTTCTTTGCACAACTGTCTTAACGCCATTGCGAAAGAAAAAATGCTGATGCACGCTTTGAGAGAACTTTAGGTACAAGTGCCAAGAAACAAAAGCGAAGTCCTTTTATACCCAGATGCATTAAGCGGGTGGATCGAAAATCCCGCCCTTTAATTGGAGGGATGTCTTTTTGTTAGCAGATATTTACATCTGAATGCTTGACTGTTTGCATTTAGAATTAGAGGATCGAAATCCCTGCGCTGTTATTGGAAAAAAACTGATTTCATTGTTTTGTTAATTTCCGGCGTGATGCGCTGTCATGGCGACGGCTCACAGTATGGTGTTTTGTTCTTAGAGCAGCAAGCAGTTTGAACGCGAGGGGTTTTGAAGTTGGTTTTTGATTTGACCGGAGCATAATAGGAGCGTTAAGATGCACGTTGTGTGTGTTAAAAGATGATATTAAAGTGAGACTAGCGGAAATCAAATTCTAAACTCCCAATATTCCACAGTTTGAGTGCGAGGGGTTTTGAAGTTTTTTTAATCCAGTTTGTTTCACCCACGCTTTGAATATGAAACTTGGCTTAAGTTTTAATTCACATTTGCCAACATTCGAACCGACGCTTTGAACATGAAATCTCGCTAACTTATCATTCAGGCTTGTGAGGAGGCGAACTCGTGCTTTGAACATGAAACTTTTCTTTAACTTATTCATACTTGTGAAATTGGTAACCCATTTTTAATCTGATCATCGCTTAACTTTTTATTCATACTTCCCGCTCCCAAATTACAACAAACTTTATTGAATATAGTTAAGTACTCAGATAGCATAATAAGGTACGTATACATTGGTCATGACTTTCGTAGATGTGGTGGCTCCTAAAAGAGCCGTTTTTAGCGACCTGAAATCGTCCAAAGCGACGAAAGCAGGGCGCGGTGGCTCCTAAAAGAGCCGTTTTAGAAGTTTTATGGTGCTGGAGCTACGATGTCTTCAGTTCCTGGTTTACAGAACTGTCTTATCTCACGATAAAGATAGCTCTTGCGTTCCTCGGACAGTCCATCGGGGTTGACTTCGGGAGGGAGGGTCGAAGCAGACGGAAGAATAACATTGTTCTTTAGCAACATGAACGCCTGTTCTGGGCTTGACACGAATTCTTTGTAAAAAACCATTCCAGGGTTTTCTCTCGAAAAACGGAAATGATGGAACTTCTTAATGTTTGGCAACTTCTTGAAGAATTGTCTGAGGAATGAGCTCCAGTCGTACACAGGGACAACCACTCTCCCATCGTGCGTTCCTACGAGTTGCGCTTTGTTCATTCCAGTTGTGCTGGAGGTCTCTACCAGTCGTGCAAATTCATAAAGCGAAGAGACATACGTGACTTTGTAGACCTTCTTGATCAAGCCAAAACAACGGTCTGGAGCAAATTTGGTGTGACCAGCGATAAGGAAAGAGTAGGAAATGGAATGATGCAGTTTCATCAGAGTTCTCCATGCCAAGTACCAGAGAAAACAATTATTTTTGTTTTGGCCGGTACAGTTATCAGCGTTTAGGTACGTGTCAGTCTCCCCCAATCCATGGTGCTCAAAATAGTAGTGGACGTAGCTGACGGTTGCGTTTGCCCCTTTTCCGGCCGAAGAGGCCTCATCTATGAGGAAATTGACTTGTCTTGGTAGGCCCTCGCACATAACTCCGAATATTCCACACTTCCGAGGTGTTTTAAAATAGATTGGCCCAGGTTGCATAGGATTACTAGGGATATGGACTTGCTGAGCGTAATCGAAGGAATAGTGTACTGTGGCATTCAGGGAACAGGCATCGCGGCTTTCACGGTTGAGTAATGTTTCAGTTCCAATCGTTTCAAGAGCGTTCTCGGAGTTGGTACACAAGTTTCTGTAGTACTCTCTTTCAGACTGGGCACAGTTCAGATGATCCTGATGAGCTTTTACACATTCTGACTTTTCTCTGTCCGACAGGTTTGCAGCCCGTTGCAGCTTGCTTGTATTTTGTTGACAGGTGAAACAGAGATCGGTCATTGGTTTTGCGATGACCACGTTAGGATGAAATTGTTCCCAAAGTTGTAAGAATTTCCTGTAGCTAACTGCTCGCAAATCCGAAGACTCGCACGCTGCCTCGTAGACTCGCCAAACGCTTTTCTTTGTTTCTGATGATGAGAGGACTTTGATGTCATCACTTTTAAAGCCGGGTATCCTTCCTGGGAGGGAAATTGCGTTTTCTTCGACATAGTTCGTCATGAATGTGTGGACTCCTTCGATCGTAGCCTGAGAAAGCGTGTTTTCAGGAAGTCGTTTTGTGTTGCCATGTACTCTTGGACAGATACCATGAGTCTGGTAGTGTTCCTTCAGCCGTCGAAATCGTGAATTACTCAATCCGTATAAATACAAGAACATTTCCTTGCAAATAGCCACAGACTGATAATAAAAGGTGCATCGCGGGTTCCTACTTCTTTTGACTCCAGTGGACTCACGGTGAGTGAAAGCCTGTATGCTTGCGAGTACAACCAAATCAAGCTCGTCATTTGACAGTTCCAAGCAGTTATTTAAGTTAAATAATACAACTTCTTCCGAAAACTGCCCAGAACACGGACCGCCTTTTGCGCCAAGAGCACAGCCGCAACCATCTTTCAAGAACTTCTTAACTTTTTCAATGACTTGTTCGTTTTCCATTTCTAGATCTGTCTCGGCCATAGCGTTGACTTAACTGGTTTCTATTACTAAAAAGCGAAGTTTTGTTAGTCGTCACAACAGTCTGCCGTTGTCATGGTTAAAGAAAAAAACTAAGACCTTAGAATTTGAATGACAACCATTGTTTCAACTTGTTCGTGGAAAAAATTAGCATTTTGGCGACCACTCTTGCGTGACAACTCCCAAAACAAGTTGAAGTTGTAGCCACGCCGAAGATCACATGATCATTCTAGTCGACTTGGATCGAAATTAATCCTTTACTTTATCGCTTATCAGTCGAACGCGTTAATGTTTGGTCCGTTTATTGTAGCACTAAAAGACTTTTGACGTTCTCTCGTTTGCGAATAAATAAATAAATCACAGGCTTCGAGTCTCTTGCGGTAACAACCGGACGTGGGGTTTAAAATGAACCAGACAGTTCACAACAACGGTTTCTCTTTCGATTTATTTTCATCTTTCTATTTTCAAAGATGGCATGGTACGTTTTTCGTTTTGGATGGTGCAATGCTGGCGTTGTTGACATTCATTCGTGACTTGTTTTTTAAGTCAACAGCGACATCAAAATAATCGTCAAACCTTTCGCCGAAACATAGTTCTCATGACTTGACGTAAACACAGCGAAGAGCTGCTCTTCGTTTAAGCTCTCGATCATTTTAAACTGTTAGGCGCCTGATCATTCTTTACTTCAACGTCTGCTATGCCATTCTAACGGATGTCAAACAGCTATTAACCGTTTAATGGATGCAAATTTTTTCTAACGGCTTTGCTACCCGTTCTAACGGATACAGAATTTCTGCTAACGGTTACGCTTTCCTTTCTAACGGTCTAAAGTTAACAGCTAACGGATAGAGAATTCTTGCTAACGGTTACACTTAACGTTCTAACAGTTTCAAGCTAACGCCTAACGGTTAGGCTAACGCCTCTAACGCTTTTGAGAAAACGTTCTAACGGATGACTAACGGATGTCTAACGGCTTAGCCCGTTTAACGGATAAGCGTTAAGGTACGTTTTCCCGTTCACGGTCACAAATGGTGGACCAATTGAATGTAAATAGACTAAATAGACGAACAACAGAAACACCATTTCCCTTTATTAATTAATTAATTTATTTACTTATTTATCTTTATAATTTTTCTCACAAGGAGCGGACTTCCAAGGCTCGTGGGGGGGGGAGGGTGCGGACGCACCCGTCACACCCCCCCTGGCTACGGGCCTGTATGTCTCTTCAAAATTCACTTCAAGAGGTTTTTTCTCAGCAAAACTACAATTGTTGTTTGCTAACTATTGGTATTAATACAGTTGCAATTTTTAAAACTTCACAGCAGAGTTTTAAAATTTTTGACTCTCATTCAAGGGATTTACATGGGATGCCCCATTCATTTGGGACTTGTACTTTGCTCAGCATTGAAGGACTTGAAAACTTCGTATCATATTTGCAGTTGTCATGCTTACAAACAGGGGTTGTTCCTTTTGAAATCAAAGGTGTCTTAATCAGTGATAGTCAATCTGCACAAAAAAGAAGAATCAAATTTGAAATTATCAAGCCCCCACACGTACGCATTGCGGACCTATTTTTTAACTTTTGTTGCACGTCCCAAAGGGCTATGACAGTCAATTGCCCGTGCAAACGGATGAAGCGGCATTGGTCCAACAAATTTGTGCTACATTAATATCACTTCGCCACTTAATATAGACCCCAGCAATTTCAAGATAATTGTCTTACATGTATTTCAAGGTTTCTACATAGTTATATAGACTTACGCGTTGCGCATTTTCTTTTTTGATTTCAATACTCATCTCCTTCCTTTCTGAAATTAACGTGGTGAGCGTAAAAGGCATAGCATCTGTAAGGAAAATCGATTTGTTTGGTTTCCTTCGTTTCTGTGTTTTTTTCGCTCGCGAAATTCTATCTTTGGATTAAGAACATTGAAACGGAAGCGCAAGTAGATGCAAGTTTAAAACTTGCGTGGAATGGCGTCTCTGTTTGGTCACAACTTGCGCCGACTTGCGTTAACTTTGGTCGAGATCAAATTTACACGCAAGTCAACGCAAGTTTTTCACCCTACGCAAGTCAATGCAAGTCATGCTGTTTACTTCAAGTACTATATTACAGCGCGTGCAGTAGCATTTAAATGGCTTTTTTTGACAACTTGCGTGTGAGTAGACCCAAGGTGAAAACTTGCGTGTACTTGCGTCTCCGTTTGCGTGCATTTGCGTTGACTTACGCTCACTTTGGTCGAGATCAAACTTGCACGCAAGTCAACGCAAGTTTTTCGCCGTTTGGCCACCCAACGCACGTCACTCAAGTCTCGTTGTTTACTTGAAGTAATGAATTATAGCAATTGAATGGCTTTTTTCTTTTGACAACTTGGGTGCACTTGCTATTAATCTCGCGAGTCCGTTTGGCCACCCAACGCAAGTTTGTACGCAAGTTCAACTTGAGACTAATTTTTTTAATACCAGTCATACCAAGAGAGTACATATGGCAGAAAATATTATATCTCTATTGGTCATACCTATAGTGCTTACCACTAAATTTCAATTCAAAATATTTGATGTTCGATTTATACGAATTAATTACTCATTTAATTTTATTTATTTATTTTATATCTTGTTATGTTATTTATTGGTTTTTTTTTGTCTTTTTTTCGTTAGGAGATGCAGTGGATGCCGCAAAAAAAGAAGTTTGAGAACAAACAGCATGTTTATGGAGTTTCCAAAAATCCCACTGGGGACGCTTCCTTGCGTCATGTTTTATTTTGTGCAAGAGGATTCACAGAGAAGAACTGCAGAAATGCTGAACCTAAAAAGAAATCTGGTCTCGCAAATTTATAGGAGATTACAGGATCTGTGTTCTGAAGATCTGGAAAACACACCAATCGTACCGTTTGGGTGACCCGGTGCTGTCCTTAAGTGCGATGAAAGCAAATTTAATCACAAAGCAAAGGTAAAAGTCACATTCTCTTCTTTAATTTCAATCTTTAATTGTGGGTTTTAAGAATATATTCGATCGAACATCCACGGGACGAAAGGCTGTTAATATCTGAACAATTTGAAGCTGCTTATTACAACTTCGGGGTCGTGAATGAGCCCAACCTTAAAGTCTCTTGTAAAATGTCCAGAAATGTTTTTTTGTTTTCTTTTTGCTCTCCTCAGATTTTCACCTTAAATAGTTTTATACGCAATTTGAACAATGCAAATGCCAATAAACAACAACAATGTACCTCGGAATTGATAGGTGCCTCTTTTATGCGGAGCTTTCATCCGATAGTCCCTCATTTTATTATGTGAATAAAAAACAATGGAAGAATTTGGCAGATTTGGAACTTTCTAAGTTTCTATTGAAGGCAACGTGACGAAAGTCATGATTGCTCATTTTGTAATACGCGATTCTTAATGGTTCTCTCACTGTTTTTCGTTCGCTGCTTAACCACAATAGCGCGCACTGCGTTCTTCGTTCTTATATCTAGCATAATAGAAATCCTTTAGGGCTTCCACTTACCGGTGTACAGTTGGACTTTTCTCCATTTTTTTGTTGTTTTTTTTTGCTAAGTGAGGATTTTTAATAGAACATGGATAAATTTCTACAAGATGGAATTAAACTTCCAGTTAAAAAAAAATACATAGGCAGCAATAGTTAATTTCCCTTCATCTCAGGACTGGGAACATATGCACCTGCTAATATTTGATTTATTATCTTATATTTCTTATAGTACAACAGGGGAAGGAGAGCAGCCCGCGACACCTGGGTGTTCGGCATCATAACAACAGAGTATAGTCCTGCACGGGGCTATTTTGGAGTTGTTGAACGAAGAGATGCCGCAACCCTATTGCCTATAATAAACAGATGTGTACTTCCCGGCAGTGAGGTACATACGGACGACTGGGGTGCATATAGAAGATTAGGCCAATTGCCAAATGTTGCCATGCACAGGGTTGTCGTGCATGCACGTAACTTCGTAGATCCACGCACTGGAGTGCATACACAAGAAGTGGAGTCGTGCTGGAGCAAGCTTGAACTGGGTCAGAAGCAAAGGAAAGGATTGCGAAGGGAAGATCTACAATCATATCTTGACGAGCAAATGTGGCGTCAATGGAGAGGTGGAGACCATCGTCAAATCATGGCAAATTTCATTGCAATTATTCCTCGTCAATTCCCAGCTAACCTTCCAGCTATGTGACTTTGGACGATGTTTTCTCAAGAACAGATTTTTTTAATGGTCTTTAAAGAGAACAAAACCGTTCAGTTTTACTGGTTGATTGCAATCACGCCACTTTCTCGACACACCTGGGAAAAACCAATCTACAAATTTGCCTTTTGTTAGTGCACTAAATGTTCTTTCTCTTCATGAGCAATTCTTTCTTTTTTCTGTAAAACCCAATAAAAACCCGCTTATTATTCGTGGATATAAACCTCTCCGTAAGCGTTCCCAGAACACGTTACGAAGTTGTATAAGTCTAGGGTTTATTAACGGAATTTTACAAATTCTTACCAGTTTCTTAATAGTTATCAGAACCACGTCATTTATATATAGCAGAAAAAAAACTGCGTTAGTACCAAAAAAGGTTTTGTTTATAACTTGACTTTTAAAGAAATCAGTTAATTAGCCAATTGTCAAGACATAAATTTATCAAGACGATTTTTATTGTTCTAAATTGCCTGTCAGTCGTCTTCTTAGTTATAGTTTCTAATAAACATCTCAAATAAAAACCTCGATCAGAAGTATTTCTTATTTAATTAACTACTGGTCAAGTTAGGAGAACATTGACCTTGAAAGCTTTGCTCTAACAAGTACGTCTTCCAAGGGCCTCCCCTATCTGTATGAAAGCAGGGAAGGTTGTTTATAGATCTCTCTAAGCAAAAAAAAATTCTATTTAATGCCATTAGCTCATGAACAATGTTTTTTGAATTGGCACAGATGAGCGATAGGGCTGATAGTATAAACGACGAAAGTGGCGATAAATTGAAACAACAAATTGGCCATTGCAACATTGTATTTCTTTTCCAAATATTGGTTAAGGGGATTTATTAAGCAAATTGATTCAACTGGTGATGTTCCTCAAGAAAATCTAATTGTTTAGTGATCATATTTGCACTCGCCTGGCAGTTGAAAAATGGGCAAGATTTGATGCCGCGTGGGCAAAAAAAAATTAGAAATTTGTAGACTTCCCACATTGACTTTTGTTCATTTTTTTTTTTACAATCTGTCGATAATCGCGAAACAAAGCTGCCTGTCAAAAAAAAGTTGGGGGTCACCGATCATTTGAGAGAGAAAACTGCGAGCGAAGTTATAGCAAAGGCTACCAGCCCTATATTTGCTTGGAAAGTTTTCTCAGCGCGCGCGCACGATGCACGACGTGGCGTGACGCTGCGACATAAATTACGTGCGCAGTAAGGTGTCCGAAACAAATTCGGTGAACCCCCCCCCCCCATTTTTTTTACAGTTCTGACATGAGTAACCCATAAACTCACAGTGGTAAAAGTTTGAGAAAAAAGTCAATGTTGGAAGATTTTCGCGTGAACGTCCTTAAGACGCGCAGATTCCGCTCACATTTCCATTCTATCGTATTCAACGAAGTCTTAGCTCCATCCCTATCTATATTGGCCAGCACCTTTTAAGCGCAAAAAAAAAACGTGAAGTTTTCAGGATTGAAAGCAAAGACTATCCATGCTGAAAGCAAATTTCAAACTCGCGCTATGAATGAATACGACATACACGGGCTAATTGTACGCGTAAGCTTTTGAGTTTCTTTGCATATTGAAGAAAAACTTCATCCCCTAGAGTTAAGTTACCTGACTATTTCTCAGACGAGTGGTCAATTAAGTCAAGTAGTTTTTTTTTCGATAGTTTCTTATTGTTTGATCTTATTTAGCGAGTTTGAAGAAGTGATTAAGCTGATTCCACTGAATTGCATTACGTATCCTTGCTGCACATGAGTTTTCGCGTCATTTAGCGCGCGCACACACAACATTACGGCTTTTCTTTAGGTTCTCAGAAGAGAAATAAATGGTCATTTTCTTCTAAACGAGCACGGTGACTGTAAAGAAGAAAACTGCTGAACTTGAGTGACGCGCGATTAGCGCGTGCGCGCTCTTACATTTTTGAATTTGTAACTTAACTTCGCGAGCATTATCGCGCGTACGTTTTATTCACGTGTGCGTTACAGTTTTAGAGAATTCATTTTGTTTTCCGAGGATTGTATCGTTGAGACTTAGCCGTGTTACCGTTTAGAGGTGTTATTTATGGACGATTAAAAGTATTTGTTGTTGAGGACTTTTCGTCACCGCTTACGAACATTTTTCTGGCGACCACGATGGGAGAAAGGTATGGACTGGTGTTTGTTTTGAGGTTTCGTTCTGAATTTTGAGTTTTGCATTATGACTACCGATACCGAAGTTACCGTTGTTACCAAATTTGCCAACAAAAATGGGGAAACTGGACAAAGCGAAGTCAAAAAAGAAAAGGAAATGGACGTTCTGTTGATACAGATTAAGAGCCGAAAACGAACCGCGAAAACGAAAATTACAAAACTACGACATGAGTTGGAAAAGCTTTGCGTGAAGAATACCGAGGTAACGGTCATCGAAAGTGTAATCGAGCAGCTGTGGGCAGCGCTAGCAGATGTTCAAGAAGTCTTAGAAGAGGTGACCACGTTCTATGTTGAAGTTGGCGACCAAGCCGGTTAAAACGAAGCTTTTGAAGAGTACGAAACAATCAAAAAAGACGTAGAAAAAGCCATTGAAGCAGGACAAAGTGAGATTAAAGTCCGTGCGTCTAAAACCGTAAATATGAACAGGCCAATAACCGAGAACACGATGGATCGCTTCGAGCAACCAGCCCGACAGTATCAGGAAAATGAGATTCAAGGCCGTCACGATGACCGAAACCGATTTTTGAAACCGCTGAAGATCCCAACGTTCAATGGTGAGAAACGAAAGTTTGAAGATTTCTGGGCCCTCTTTAGAAGCCTAGTAGACGAGTCAACCGAGCCAGCAAATTTGAAAATGGCAAGACTGCGACAATGCCTCACTGGCAACGCGTTGGAAGCCATCCGGTCACCGCTCCCGAATACGAAGAGGCCAAAGAGATATTAGAAACGAAGTATGGTGGTGCGCGCCGGCTTCTGCGAGCCTACATGGATCAACTAGAACAGATGCCATTAATTAGAAGTAACGATACTCACGCACTGGAGAGATTTGCTGATCTTGTAAGAATTACAGTGGTAAAGTTACAGGCGGAAAGAAGAGACGGAGAGCTAGGGGATGGAACTCTTCATAGCTTGTTGGTAAAGAAGTTGCCTAATCGTCAGCTAGAGAATTACAGCCGCTGGTTGAACGAACGCGCCAGAGAAAAATCAGTCATGGCTTTCAGAGACTGGCTGAAAGACGAGGTCCGATTCCGAGTAGAAGCAGCAGAGATGGCGAACGGAGTCGAAACGAAACCTATCGAGCACGTTAGACCCCCGAGCATTCCGAGAGTACCAAGGCACCAGGATCAGAGCAGGATGCGAAATTTTCATACCGCTGGAACGGAAAATGAGCTAAGGAACACGAAGCCTCCGTGTTCTCTCTGTCAAAGTCTCGATCACGGTGTGTGGTTTTGTAAGCAGTTCTATGACAAAGGGGTGGATGACCGTTGGCAGATCGCTAAAGAAAGAAAGTTGTGTTTTCGTTGCCTTGCCTCTCTGATCACAGGGGGAAAGATTGCACAAAGGCCCGCAAATGTGGAATAGATGGTTGCAATCGAAATCATCACCGTCTTCTTCATGGCGAAGTGTTGTCGGAAACCGGACAGGTGACCACGTTGCCCGTTGCTGACGATGGGAGACGCCCAGTTGTTCCACGGGAGGGGGCGCGCAGTGACCCTGACCAGCTGTAACGCCGGAACGCCGACTGAGTCTTATTCGTTACGAACTGTCCCTGTGTGGCTAAAGGCTAATGGTAGAAAAGTAAAGATAAACGCTATCCTAGACGACACATCGAATGAAACCTTCCTAAATGAAGAAGTTGCTGGGATACTGGGACTGCAAGAACCCTTTCAGAAAGTTCAAGTTCATGTTCTCAATGATACAGTTGAAACTTTTCAGTCTATGCCGGTAAAGATTGAAATTGAAAGTGTTGATGGAAGGTTCTAAAAAGAAATCAGCGTCAAAACATGCCCGCAGAAAGTCACAGGCAATTACAGAGTTGTCAATTGGACCAAATATCAAAATAAATGGCCTCACCTGACCCAGTGCAGTTTTGCGAAGCCAGCAACCGATGGACTTGTCGATCTTTTGATTGGCATTGATAACGCTGAACTTCATTATTCTCATGTTGATCTCCGAGGGAAAAATGGTGGACCTGTCGCCCGCCTTGGACCACTTGGTTGGAGCTGTATTGGTGCGCCTGAAGAAAACGAAACCGCGAGAACACGCTCTCACGTTATCCGTGCCTTGTTCACAAGAGAACCTTTATGGAGCGAAGGAAAAGAATCTTGTTGTGATGTCGACAACAGCCTAAAGAGATTCTGGGAAATCGAGAAATCTGGCACAGACCGTGATGACAGACTTGTTTTCACCGAAGAAGAAAGACTTGCCTTAAATAAAGTGAAAGATTCTCTTAAGTATGAAAATGATATTGCGTTGCTGTTCCTTGGAAAGACGACAAAACCGAGCTGCCTGACACTAAACCGATGGCTCTGTCTCGCCTTCGAAGTACCAAGAGGAATTTGAAAAAAGACAACTGAGTCGCCAAAGAGTATCGAGCAACAATTCAGGCCTACGTCGAAAAGGGATATCTGCGAAAAGTTCCTTCAGACGAGCAGCCGCTGAACAACGTATGGTATTTGCCGCATTTCCCAGTCGTAAGGATGGATAAAACGACAACGAAAGTACGAATTGTATTTGACTGTGCCGCTAAATGCAATGGAATTTCCCTGAATGACATGATCCATGCAGGACCAAAATTGCAGCAAGATCTCTTTAACGTCCTTGTCCGTTTCCGTCGAAACCCAGTTGGCATCACCTGTGACATTAAAGAAATGTATCTCCAGATAGAGATTGATGAGCAGGACCGTTCCCACTTCCGATTGTTGTGGAGAGACCTTGACCCCAACCGAGAGCCGGACGTATTCAAGTTTAGCCGTGAAGTCTTTGGAAAGAATTCCGCGCCTATGGAGTCGCAGTTTGTTGCGCAGGAGAATGCTCAAAGAAACCAAGACCGATATCCCCTTGCCGCTGAGACGGTCCTTAAGTCAACCTACATGGACGATTCTATTGACAGTGTTGAAAATGATGACGAAGGAGTGGAGCTGTACCGTCAGTTGAAAGCTTTATGGGGAGTTGCCAACATGCAAGCCAGAAAATGGATCTCTAACTCACCGAAAGTCATTGAAGCGATTCCGACAGAAGAGTGCGCTACAGAGATCGTGATTAACAGTGGCCAAGACCCGATAACGAAGACTCTGGGAATTTCGTGGAACAGCACTGAAGACGTGTTTACAGTTACCGCTTCTCCACTCGCCCCGGAATTTCAGACAACGAAGCGAAACGTCCTGCGTAAAGTAGCAACGATATTTGACCCGCTAGGCTTTGTCTGCCCGTACGTTATTGTTGCGAAAATCTTACTCCAGGAGTTATGGATGCGAGGCTATGACTGGGATGACGAAGTACAAGATGAAATAGCAAACAAAATCGGAGCTTGATTCGAGCAGTTAAAAAGTCTGAGAGAGGTGAAGATTCCCCGATGTCTGCGAAGTCCAGAGCCTGTCAAGTCGAAGCGTATTGTGACATTTGTTGATGCCTCTCAGCAAGCTTATGGTGCAGCCGTTTATCTCCGGTGCGAATACTATAATGATGCCGTCACCAGTAGTCTGATTGCAGCTAAGAGTAAAGTGGCACCGCTGACCCCGATGACAGTACCGAGACTGGAACTCATGGGCGCGATTCTAGGCCTTCGCTTAACACAGTCCTTGCTGACGGTTTTAGAAGCACCAATGCAGAGAGTGACTTTTTACTCTGATAGTACAGATGTTCTATGGTGGATTCGAGGGCGTGGCAAAGACTTCCGACCGTTCGTAGCCAACAGAATTGGAGAAATACAGATGTTCACTGAACCGTCACAGTGGCAGCATGTCTCTACCGACGAGAATCCAGCCGATTTGTGCACAAGAGGAGCCACACCTTCAGAGTTAGCCGAGTGTTCTTTGTGGTGGAATGGCCCTGACTGGCTAACAAAGGATTTCAGCGAGTGGTCAAAGATGCAAGTCCCGAACAGGCCTAGCGAAATGCCAGAGATGAAAACCTCGAAGATGAAAGAGGACACGAATGCCAGTGCAACCCTTATGACGTGTAACCTTCAAAAAGAAGCCGCACCGAAACAGAACAACACAAGTGAAGTGTGGAGACTTGATCCGAAACGATTTTCCAGTTGGGGACGTTTGGTTCGAGTACACGCAAGAGTGAGAAGAGTGCTGCACAACATGCGCAATAGAGATAACAGAAATGCAAACATGGAACTGACGCCTGAAGAAATAAAGGATGCCAAAGAGGAGATTGTGTGCTTAACACAGCACGACGCATTCCGTGACGAGTACACAGCTTTGAGCTCAGAGAAACCGATACCGAAGAAAAGTCAGCTGATCAAGCTTAACCCGTGTTTAGACGAAGATGGAGTCATCCGGTGTGACGGTCGATTAAAGTTCGCAGACTTCCTTCCATACGACACCAGATTTCCAATTATTTTGCCTCGCGGACACTGGGTGACAAAACTAATCGTGAAGCATTATCATGAGAGAGGAAACCATGCCGCTGGAGTAAACTTCACTCTTTGTCAATTGAATGAGAGATTTTGGATCATCGCCGCACGTGAAGAGATCCGCGAGTGGGATCAAGAATGTTATGAATGTAGGAGAAGACGAAACAAGCCAGCTTGTCAGATTATGGCGCCTCTACCGAAAACAAGACTTCGTTTTACCTTCAGACCCTTCGCCCAAACAGCCGTAGATTTTGCAGGCCCTTTGTACACCATTCAAGGACGCGGAAAACCACGACAGAAAAGGTGGCTGTGCCTTTTCACTTGCTTGGAAACACGAGCAGTGCATTTAGAGATGGCCTGGGGGTTGGATACCGACACGTTCTTAAATGCTTTTTCCCGCTTTACCAGCCGCCGTGGAGTTCCGAGGGAGGTGATAAGCGACAGAGGTTCGAATTTCGTAGGTGCAGTGGGCGAGTTAAAGAAACTAGTCAGCCAGTTAGACCGACAACAACTTCAGAGTAAGACAGCCGAACTTGGAATCACATGGAGATTCAATCCACCAGCTGCTCCACATTTTGGAGGAGCACATGAAGTAATGGTGAAAGCTGCCAAGAAAGCCATTTATGCCGTTGTAAGTGACCGAGATGTGACCGACGAGGAGCTGATTACTGTGTTTGCCGGGGCGGAGTCGCTACTTAATTCCCGTCCATTGACTTATCAGAGCTCGGATCCGAGAGACGACGTTCCACTGACCCCTAACCATTTTTTGCATGGCCAAATAGGGGGACAGTTCGCGCCTGAGTCTATTGAAGCCACAACTCTTCACCCACGTCAACGATGGCGAAAGGTTCAAGATATCATTTCACGAGTGTGGAGGAGATGGCTCAAAGAATGTGTTCCTGCCCTAAACAGCCGACCAAAGTGGACTTTGGAATTTCGAGACCTTAAAGTTGGAGATGTTGTTATTGTGGTTCAACCGGATACCCCAAGAGGACATTGGCCGCTAGGGCGAATTGTTGAAGTGTATCCTGGACGTGATGGCCACACCCGTGTAGCTAAAGTTGCGTGCGGAGTCAAGACTCTCGTGAGACCGATTACCAAATTGATTCCACTTGAAATAGATTGCTAGAGACACACTAGGACTACCTCCCAGTGGGGAGGGGGAAAATGTAAAGAAGAAAACTGCTGAACTTGAGTGACGTGCGATTAGCGCGCGCGCGCTCGTAAATTTTTGAATTTGTAACTTAACTTCGCGAGCATTATCGCGCGTACGTTTTATTCGCGTGTGCGTTACAGTTTTAGAGAATTCATTTTGTTTTCCGAGGATTGTATTGTTGAGACTTAGCCGTGTTACCGTTTAGAGCTGTTATTTATGGACAATTAAAAGTATTTG
Source organism: Meandrina meandrites (assembly GCA_963693305.1). NCBI lineage: Eukaryota > Metazoa > Cnidaria > Anthozoa > Scleractinia > Meandrinidae > Meandrina > Meandrina meandrites. Next base: position 41,952,313 of record OY855903.1, read on the forward strand.
TTGTTGAGGACTTTTCGTCACCGCTTACGAACAGTGACTCCTATTTTTAATGCATAAATTTAAAAGACATCAGTTGACTACAATTTATCGCAATTTAAAGAAAAGTTAAATACTCTACTTTGAGATATTTTTATTTCAATGCTTTAAAAAATACGTTTTGAGGTAGTGCTGCTTACGCACGCACGCAGCAAAATCTTTAATTTCTTTCATAATTTTAATTCCAGTTTAATTAAAATGGTTTATTATGTAAGATTTAGGTCTATTTCGTTGAACTGCTTCGAAATGTTAACGCAAGAAATGATTTTTTCTAGAAATGATAGTTCCCTTTTCGGATTATGAGCGTTCCTAGTACGAACCTCGTGGGTTATATGTTTACTATAATAGCCATCCAGGTTGCACAAAAACGAGCACGGTGACCCCCATTTTTTATTGCTTTTTTGTAACGCTCATAACATAGTTATGAGCGTGACCAAGTATGTTGTTGGAGATGTGTTTTGATGTGCTTTTTACACGAGACCGCGAAAGTCAATTAGTGGTACTCAAACTGCTCACTAGACTTGCTCCAAGTCGCTCTTTGATGCGCAGGAGACTGCTAGATACGGATACAGTTGGCGCGCACGGTCTTGAAAAACAAAATGGCGGCGGATCGCGGAACAAGCGACTTGTCTCACCTGCAGCGAGCCAATTCTGAAATATGGCATCAGCGGTGGATTTTTCTCACCGGTGACGCCATTCGATCCAACATAATTTTTATGGCTGTCAATCAAAGTATTGCATGCGAACTAAGCGCGCGCGCGCTCTTTGCGAGACGCGATTACTTTTTTTCCGGTTTGCTTCTTCAGGAGACCAGACAAATAGGAAAAGGTTCTCGATAAACCAATTTTAAGGCCGACGTAGATATGTATTCCATGAATGCAGCTCTAACTTATGAGCTCGGGTGAGAGAATAAGTTTTCTCACAGCGGATAACATCGCAATTTTAAGACGCCACGGCGCACGCAAAATTGCACAAGGAAACTGACGCCTATATACGATAAAAGTAATCATTTCAGTGCACGCGAAATGTGCCATTTTTCGCGGCAAAAGAAAAACGTCAGCCAGAATAGATTTTCTGCAAGTGACACAAGTCGCTCGTTCCGAGCCATTCCTCGATTTTGTCGCGTGCTACACACGGACATATTCCGGGCGGGCCTTTTGGTCTCCGCGCGCGATTTCAAAGCGATTCCGCTCTTTTGCGCGTAATTTCAAAGTGATCTCTATCGAACCAAAGATAAAAAAAAAAACGAGCGACTTGGGGCAAGTCTAACTGCTCACGGTCACCCTCATTTGATAGATATCTTTCCCTTTAACGTTCTACAAGGAGCATTTCCTGCATGGCTGAAAATACCTTGTCGTAATTGGTCGCGATTTCTGACACCTTGCTTGACATAAAAAAGACAATGGCATCTTTTGTTAATGTCTTTCTTGTAACCGCTCCCGCCATGAGAGTATCAGTTTACGTTAAAGCGTCGTTGAAGCTTATCATATCGCGAAATAATCTCTTTGTTGGAAAGTTTTAACCGATACTATATCAGGGTATATATCATGAGTAACAACGCAAGCAGCTCGGAAGACAGCGACAGTGATTCCCCTGCAATTTTCCCTACCGTTAGTAGTATGCACGGCAGGGATTTAACTCGCACGTTTATCCACCTCGAGAAGAGAAGTAAGTCCGTACCGAGGGGAGCGGCCATCCAAAAACTACAAGATGCTGGCCGAGTGAAGAATATTGGATTTAAGAGGAAGGAATCAGCAGCAGAAATAGAGAGAAAACTGTTGGACAACTTTCCAACGTTCGCCGGTAAAGACATGTCCTGGTAAGTGATCGCTTTGAACACGAATATCTGCGAGTGCATCAACATGAATAAATCACTTATGTTTACTTAAAATGCAACACCATCTATGTAAATGGGAATGCAAATAAAATTGTTGACTTATTCCTTTCAATCCATAGCTTACGATTCATCGTTTCCTATAACAAAGGCCAAGCCATGCGGGTCATGCATGATGGGGTGCCAAGCGGCGACCAGATCATGACTATATACAAAGGTAGTCACCGCAAAAAAGTGTACATGCATTGGAAGGCTAAGGTAAGTCTTAGCGACGAGTAAGCAGTTTGCATATAAGCAGTTTGCTCTAACGTGTACCTGGCAACATTTCCCAATTTGAATGAGCAATATTGGTGTCTTCGGATTTCCTAGTAACATGACCAGGCAACATGACCGAATATCTACGAAGGCAATATTCCCAAATAGTACGTAAGATAACCAAAGAAATGCTGAATTAAAACATGTAGCCCAAGCTCTACATACGAGTACCTCTGATAGCTTTATACCGACCTTTGAATTGCTACGCAATTCGAGCGATTTGCATATTTATAAGGATTTGTATGGGGAAAGAAATTTAATGGTTAATTTTTCGTTCATTTTGGCTCATATATCAAGCTTGGGCTACCTGTGGTATTAACTGGAATTTAAAAGTTTGCTTTGGGATACTTAGAGTAACAAACAAAACATAACCAGGTTTGCTTTTGTGTACAAACTCAGTCTAACTAAATTGTTTCATGGGAAGCACAGTTGGGATGGAAGTACACAGTAAATCAAACGTATGTTTAGGTACAAACTTTGAGAGAGCATAAATTCATTGGCTAAATGACCTAGGCGAATCAAGAAATATTTACTCAGTTATCCGTTTTATTACCTAATCTTGACATGCAACTCCAGGAGTTAGATGCAGCAAGAGTTTATTTATTTTTACTATTTTGGTTACATGCTTTGGATGTCTACAAATAATTACTTGAAATTTATTTTTTCGGAACTAAACGATTTTGGTTTAAAACAACTTAAATCGACTTTATAGTGTACGAAGTCGCATGTTGTCAGCGATGGTTAGTACGGAGCATGTCTTTGGCGAAATCAAAAAATGGATGGTGCGTGAGTTTTTGCGAATACTCTAAGTTGCTCTTTTCAACACTTTGGACATGTTCTCCAGAAATGTCTGGAACCAACCAATCAATCAATCAATCAATCAATCAATCAACTGGCAAGAAGCTTCAAAAAGCATCGAACAACATTGAATGTCATCAAACAACATCGAATATCATCGAACAACACCAAACTCCATCCCAACAAACAACATGCATGCACATCAAACAATAAATTAAACCGAATTTGCAATAAGGACATACTAGTAAGTACTGCAGGCCAGATAAATAAGGTTCAGTTTGTTTGGTGATTTTTTTCACACTGCTTGAAAAGTCAAGATCATCTCCCTGTGGTTGGGTATTGCTCAAGCAATTTTAAGCATTTAATGCAATAGATTTTGAAGACATTTTAGTGATTAAAACAAAAAATGCAAATCCCATAGACTGCAAAACAGCTGAATTTTTTTGGGGAAACCTGTTCAAACATTTATCTAAGCAGAGGTCTGGAGACAATGACAAATGCTAACTAAAAAGTTTTTCAACTCACAATTCCTGCAGTTGTGTGATCAGCGCTTTGCGCTCTCGAAACGCGACTGTTATTGATTTTAGAGAAAAACAAAATGATTTTCAGAGAAAAAAATGTTTTGCAGTCTACAAATGCCCATAACCATTCTCAATTATTTTCTGCGATCATTTGTACACTCAAATGCAATCCAAACACTCAGTACTATTGTGTCAATTTCAGGGTCATCGCAGCCTTTATCATCTTTGGTCCAACCAGTTGGTACTTCAGTTCCTTCAACATCCCAAGCAAACCCTATCCCTTCCATAGTCCAGTCAAACCCTACCCCTGTATCAACCCAATCCACCCCTACACTTCCAGTGCATCAGTCTAACCCTACCACTCCAGCAACTCCCCACAACCATGCAGTTGTGGCACCCCAACTCAACCAAACCCCTCCAGTTACCCAATCCAACATTGTGCTTCCATCCGCCCAGTCTAACCCTGTTCCTAACGCTCCCCAAACCAACCATGTCACACAAGCAACTCTACCCAACCCTACCCCAGTCATATCCCAAACCAACCCAGCCACTGTAGTGACCCAATCAAACCTTACCCTTCCAACAGCCCAGGTTAACCCTACTCCTCCAGTGATTCAAGCTAACTCCATCCCTCCAGTGACCCAAGGTAACCCTACCCCTCTCATAAACCCAACTGACCCCACCCATCTGGCGATAAGACCAAGCCATGCTTCATCTCCTGTAACAAGTAAGTAAATGCCTTGAAATAATAATGTAAAGCAGGTAACAGCAACAGCAGGAGAGAGTACTCTGATGGACATGTACATGTATATACCTCATCAACATAAAACAAACACTGAGAATGTACCTTTGGCAAATGAAACAATGAACTACATGTAGAATCCCAATGATTCCACGTAAAACAAATCCAATCACACATTTCAACAAGGAATATAAATTTTGCAGGTGAATATACTCCAAACTTATCACATTTGAAAATCGAAGCAACCTGAGTTTTTAAAATTCATTATACATAATATAACTCGCTAGTAGAAGATCACAGTTCTCTTTCTAATTAATTTGGAATGCGTTTGAAACTTGATTCAGGAGTGAGCATGAGTATGGCTGTAACTTTTTTAGTTAGGCATCTTGTTTGACATAAATGTAAATTGGCACGAAAAACTGTTACATTATCCTTCGGATATTGGTACATTTGTCCATTAAATTCATGCATATTTTTGATGTTTTGTGATGCAGATTCAGAGGTTAATCAACAGATACAAGTGGAATCAGGTGATGAGGGTAAGACAAGCACTTGAGATAATACCAATACCAGACATTCTTAAAACATCTCCGTATGAGGCTAAGATTATCAGATTAATGCCACCTTTGTTTTCAAAAAATGCTTAAATGTTTTGAAAATTACAAATTAACTAAATTTACAGTGTAACGAACTCAACCGGGGCCATCCAAGACTTTTTAGTTAATTATAAGTCAAGATCAGAAGAAAAGAATTGGAGTTCGTTCATCAGCAGTCAAATCTGCCCCTTACTGTGATTGGTCCGCTGATAAAGAATTCAATTCTTGTTCTGAACTTGTCTTGTGATTGGCTAAGAAACGTTGGGTGGCCCCAGTTGAGTTTGTTTGACTCTAAGACTTTTTACATTTGACCATTTTTACAGATAACGATCTCCACCAGCATCCGTTTGCAATTATTGAAATTGAGCAAGATGAACAAGAAGGTATATAAAAGGAACCAATACAACCATTGCAGTTTATTTAAAATCAACAATTAAAATTTATTTAACATTGTGCTCAAGGGTCATTCAAGATTTAATAAATTTATAATTAAAATAAATTATGATACTTCAAATTAAGATTAAGCCAAACATACAATTTCTTAACACTGAAATATCTTTTTATTTATAGATCATCTTATTGATGCTGATGTTGAAACAGGTATTCCACAAGTTATTTAACACCGTTTTAACCTAAGTTTTCAAATTTTGACAGTGCACAGGATATTTCAAATCTACTTTCATTGGTACATATGTTGTCTTCAGTTTGTACTGACATATTGGTTTTAAGAACCCATTTTAGAATTAAGTTTCATAATTCTATTAAAAAATTGTCGGATATATTTGTAGTTTGTTGTTTAATTTCAGCTGGGGTCTTTAAAGAAGATTTAAGCCCACTTGGTGCTGTGGACTTAAAAAAAGGAAAGGGTAGGTTGAATTTAAAATATTGCCCAACTATTCTCAAAAAATTAAGACTAATATTTTAAAAGATCCTGCGTGACAGCACTGATTGTGTGAATGTAATAATGGTTGATTGCGACAGTCTCTTGCAATAAATATTGGGATCTTGCCATGTTGAAATAGCAGCACACAAACGGTGACATTTTGCGGAAACCAGTCAAAAAAATAGCAAGTAAGTCTTATCCACAAAAATGAGGCATGAATAAACACTTTATGACTGGTCCCGGGGGAAACAGTTAATTTTGTTCCCCGAGAATCTCCTGCCTCTGGAAACATTGAGATTCGAGGGAAACAAAATTAACTGTTTCCCGTGGGACCACTCATTAAGTGATTTGTTATATAGCCAATGAAGACATACAGACAACACAGACAAAGTCATGATCAGTCAATATTCGCGGGTAACAGTGCACTTTTACACTCTGGTGTCATAGATTATGTAATGTTGCCCGCTCAGAGATTTTTGGCGGGAAACATTTTCATTAGTTAGATGTCATGTGACCTCGAAGTAACCAAAGAGAGCGCACGCTGTTGGGGAAAAAATTCCAGCTATATAACAATGCTGTTTGTTGTTTCTCCAATTCCAAAAAAAACCCTTTTTTCAAAGACAACACATCTCAAAAAAAAATTGCCATCAAACCACATGTTTTTGTGTTAATATTTCCTTGGAGGGAACAGCGATTTCTATTAAAGACAACAACCTAATAAATGGGTTTTTAAATCCATTTTCCGATTTAAAATTAGTTCGTATAGTGTGATCGTCCGGGTGAGAGTAGTTCTGAGAAGAACTGTTGTTGGTGACTGACGTTTCGACAACCTGTGCAGAAGTCATCTTCAGAGTCAAGTGAAGAGTTGTTGTCAGATGGTGATGTTGTAAGTCTGGTCTGTTGTAACTGATTAGTTACCATGCAATTAGTTGTAACTAATTAGTTGTAATTTCATCTGGAACATCAAGGCCTAAATAGTTAATACCCTCAGCAACTGCAGATTAGTTGTAACTAATTAGTTACCATGCCTCTTTGCAGAAAAAAGGGCAGTTTAAAAGTTCAAAAGAATTAGTCTCGAAGTGTCGTCCTTTGAAAAAGCTTAGATTTTGGTGACCAGATTTGTCTGAGTGAGCAGGGAACAGGGCGCAGTAGTGAGAGTGGTCGCCTCCTACAATTTGGCCCGGGTTCGATTCCGGCCCGGTACCATATCTGGATTGAGTTTGTTGTTGGTTCTTGCCTTGCTCCGAGGGTATTCCTCCGGGTTTTCCGGTTTTCCTCCTCCACGAAATCATCACTACAAATTCCATTTGAACCAGGATAGAGGGCCCGCATGAAAACCAACTAAGGCCCGGTTCAGACGCCGATCTTTTCATGAGCCGAACCTAATTCCTTGAATTAAGTACATGAAAAGATTGGCGTCTGAATCAAATTAGAACGGCCAAAAAGTACGGCGTCTGAATCAAGAGGCGTACTTTTGTCAATTTGGGTCGGTCCAAATTCGAATTGAGTTCGGCTCATGAAAAGTACGGCGTCTGAACCGGGCCTAAGGCTGATGTGGTTTCCTCTCTAAATATTGCAGTTTAGAGGCGAACATTTTATAGAAGAAGCGATCTCTGAAAACCTTGAGCTTGGAGCACTGTGATAGAATTGAAAATCTGAATAGAACAAGTGCCCCAGTGACCACTGCTGACCTGTTTCTTGCAAGGATAACTAATACATTGATTCAACACATTGATGCATTTGATTCGTTGGTCGTTGTCTCACCAGGGGACCCTCGTCACCTTAAATGTCTAATTACTGATTAAGCACAAACTCCTGGTATGCCTAAGTCACTGAATACACCATAATTGTGTAGACCACATATATCAGCTAGTAAACTATGTTTCCTTGTAATGCAGATTCCTCCAGGCAGTCCAGAATGTTACGTTAATCGGAAAATGCTGGAATGCTGATGTTGACAAATGGGACAATGATGTTCTTAGAATTTCAAAGAAAGATGAGAGCAAAGGTATGATTATAGCTATGTCAGTAAGTTTCTTTTGCTCCTGAGTCGCCCTGGAACACTTGGCCCAGATTAACCCTTTTACCACCGGTGGCCCCTTTGGAGGCCAATGAAATCTAGGTTCCAAAACACTCGTGGCCTCTTTAGCGGCCAAATGAATTAGCATACATTATTGCTTTGTAGCTAAGCCGTTTTAGCAATTGGGGGGTTCATGTATTGTCAATTTCCTTTGGAGGGTTTGGGTAACACATTTGTTTGTTGTTCTGCACGTGTTTTCATACAAAGTTTGCAAGATATTTCGCTTTGAACATTTTACGTGTAAAAAGAACCGATCCACGCCATTTTTTAATGTCTTCGGATGAGAATGACGATCTTTCTGCGTCGGAATTATCATCTTCAACTGAATTTTCAGGCCTGGACGACGATGACCTTCAAGAACTGTTCGATAGCGACGACGAGGAAGATGAGTTTCCGGGTTTTGATTTCAATTTGCCTGAAAACATGAAGTGGGAAAGGCAGCGCTTCGATGTAAACATGGAACCGTTTACGCTAACTCCTGGTCCAACGATCAACTTACCTGATTCCGGTAAGGCTGTTGACTTTTTCTCATTGTTTTTCACTGAGGAAATCTTCCGTAAAATGGTCGAATTCACAAACAAGAATGCCCAAAAAAAGGAAGCACGAAATTGGCAACCAGTCACATCTGAAGAGCTGAAGGCATTTCTAGCTGTGTTGATCATTACAAACGACATGATTGTTGTTCCACGTGACGAGCGATACTTTTTGTCATCTTCAGAAACGAAACTATTTCACATTCCAGGAGTGAAAAACGTTTTACGCTCTCGAAAACGTTTCTTCCAATTAAAATTGTACATATTCTTTTGCGATCCAGACCACGAACAAACGGAGGAAGAGAAAAAAGACCCTTTGTACAAAATACGAGGACTTTACCGTGAGATTGTTCAGAAATTCAAGAACCTTTTTAACTGCTCCCGTGAAATCTCCATCGATGAAGCCATGGTTCCTTTCAAAGGAAAGCTTTCCATAAAGGTGAGAATGCCAGATAAGCCGATTAAAATTGGTGTGAAATTCTTTGAACTCTGTGATGCCAAGACTGGCTATTGCAAAAATTTTTCAATCTACGCTGGGAAGGATGACAGAGAGACTGGTGCTATTGGGAAGACTGGTAAGATTGTTCTGGATTTGGTGGCAGATCTACACCATACAAGCCATCATCTTTATGTTGACAATTTCTATACCAGCCCAATCCTTTTCCTCTTGTTGAGGGCAAGGGGAATCTTTGCCGCTGGGACAGCAAGACCATGCAAGGGCTACCCACATGAACAATTGAAAAGGACTGTGCTGCGGAAATGGGGAGAAGTGGCATGGCTCACCGCCAGGGAACAAGGAATGACAGCTTTGAGATGGAAGGACAAAAAAGATGTTTATTTCTTGACTACCATTCATTCTTCACCAGTGATACCAGCATGGGTTGCAGATGATGACTCTGGTTCCGATACAGATGCCGTCAGAAATGAAAGTGATGTGGTATCTAGAAGGGTCAAGGTGCGTGGACGCTGGGTTACCAAGAAAATTTACAGGCCAGGAATTGTCAAGTGCTATAATCAGTTTATGGGAGGAGTAGATCTCCCTGACCAAATGACAGCAGTTAACAAATCCAAGAAACAGAAGAGGTGGTACCTTCGTATTTTCCTCAAAATTGTCCTTCTAAGCATTTACAACGCTTACATTCTTGAAGGGCACAAGCGCCAACACACTCCAGGAGGAAGAAGGAAAAGAGATCTCGTCATTCAAGGAAGACCTGTGTGTGCAACTGGTTGGTAACTTCCCACAACAACACAAGTCAACTGCTTCTAACAAAAGAAGACGAAGTGCAGACACACCGGTGCCTGCACGGCTCACTGATGTTGGAACCCATTTTCCCTTCAAAGGGGTGGGGAAGAATCATCGTTGTGTGGTCTGTGAAAGAAAGCACTTTTCATCACTGAAAACAAGTCCTGAAAACCCCTCACCAAGACACAAGACAACTTTCAAGTGCTGCCAGTGTAATGTTTACTTGTGCATTGGTGAAGGAGGATCAAATTGTTTCTATGATTATCACACTAAAGAGGACTTTGCAAACTAGGAACAATAAATTAGAGACACTAAATCAGAAAACATTCAGGAGTAGAACAGTTTTATTTCATAATCATTCTTTACACAGACAAAACCTTTTTTACATGCTGTCAGTCAAAGCATATTGCACAATGGTAAAATGACTTTATTTAATTCTGTGCAAATAAATGTGAAATGTCGGGTTAAGTTATAAGCTAAAAAATGCCATTTGTTGTGGGATAAATCACTTTGTTTATCACAGGTGTCCTATAAAAGTCTTTTTTCAATTTTAGTGTATTGTTGAGCAAACATTGGTTGGACACATGCTTTTATCAGGACCACATGTTGCTATTTTTACCAAAAATATAGATTCTCAAACTTTGAGAGGTTCCTGTTCATTCAATTTTCATATTTTAGTGCTGTAAATAGTACCTAATGAAAGAAAATTTTCAGAGGATTAAAATAATGTTGGGTTGTTTTTTACAAAAATGCTTCCTTCTGTTTGAAAATTGCAATTAAAGTAATGTACGTAAATTTCGGACACAGTGCCAAAAACACCTGGTGTTCCAGGCAGTTTAGAGGGAAGAACGACTGGTGGTGAAAGGGTTAAGGGTGTTTTGCAGAAGGGAAATCCAAGATTGCATTCTTAAATCCAAAAACGGATATCGAGTCTCTGTACAAACAGGTTAATCCAGGATCGCTCGTCTAATGGTGCATCAAAGGAACCGAAGAATCCACTCCGCGCGAGGATTCTTTGTTTGCTTTGATGGGCGGTGCAAATGGCGGCTGTGGTCTGAAAACCCTGTGCGATTATATTCTGGATGGCGACTCGTTCTAGTAAAAACACAATAAAATAATAAACAAATATAACATAAACAATTTCTTATCATTTTATGCCAGTGGCAGATCTAGGGGAGGGGCCCGGGGGGGCCGTCTCTCCCTTATTTGGGGTAAAAAAGGAAGAAATCACAGAACAAAGAAAAGCCAGCAGGGCAATCAAAACAACACCGGGCCCCCCTCTTAGCTTAAGGTCTGGATCCGCCGCTGTATGCTATAGTACGTTCACTGACTTCTAGAGAGCAATTGCGAAATCGGTAAAAGAACAGCAATGATGAATCCTTTTTCAAGCAAAATAAAGTCGTGTAATAAAATGTGGGTATAGGAGCCCTCCAAGTATGGCCACTTATACAGGTAACAGTATCGAATACAGGCAAAATGGGACTAAAGAAGGGTGGCCGCAACTGCTTAACAGAGGTGACCGGTCAATACAGGTAGCAAGACACAACGTTTCTTCGAGCAGAAATTCTGGGCTATGATAGATGAAAGTAGACTCTTGAACACTTTCTCTACCTATTTAAAATATTATTTAGTCGTCTTTTGAAAGCAGTATTTTTCTATTCTCCTTGACAGTGCCTCTTTAAAAGATGCAACATTTCAAAAATTCCCTACTGAACTTTCGCTGTTAGGAGCAAGGTTCTAGGTGTCATATTGAAGTTCTCTGATGATTATGGACTTTTTATTTGAAGGTGATGAAGATGACTTTGCGTCCCTTAAGAGAATGGTGGACGAAATCATTGCAAGCCGACAGTTAGATTCTAAAGTTGCTATACACAATTTGTGTAACCTAACAGGTCAAGTATCTCAGCCTCTAGTATATCTTATGTGGGCAACACCAAACAGCGGTTACGGTGGCTCCCATCTTCTGAAAATTTGGAGAAAGGTTATACAACACTGTGCAGCAAATAATGTTAACTCGGCTGGTTTTTCTCTCTCAGCATCTGTGCAGCTCATGACACCAACAGAATCTGCAGTTGCTGAGGGTATTAACTATTTAGGCCTTGATGTTCCAGATGAAAAATTTGTTGCCCCATACTTTTGGAAGCTGCCTAGTATTGCGTATGGAGACTATGACCATTTAAGGAGAACATTTCTGCGTGTACTGAAATATAGCACTCGAAATCTCACATTCTACAAAGATGCATGTGGAAGTGCTGTAGCCACAATCAATCACCTTCATGAACTGATGCATATATGTAAAGAAAAAGGTCAGAGTGTTCCATTCTCAGCAAACGATCTTCTCCTAATAAGTTTTTTTGACCAACGACCAGACACGGCCAATAGAATCTTTACACTAAAGGTTGTCAATATGCTTCATAAGTATGTCAAGGGCTCGGAAGGAACTTGCCTCTATATTACTGCTGTACATTTTTTAACTGAACCTTTCTTCAATGCGAGCTATGGTTTTCCAGAAGAAATCCAAAAGGCTCTCTCAACAGGAATTACAATCTTGCGACTTTGGAAAAGATACCTTGAAATCAAGAAAATGAAGGTCCACTCCCAAAAAAATGCAGCTAAAATCAAAGAAAGGCGAGGAAACTTCATTACATATGGAGCCTACACAACATCTGAACTACTCTTCTCTGCTGGCTGCCAACACTCCTTGGCAATGTTCTTACACTTCAAGCATCTTGGACCTGAAGTATGTTCGCCACATCGATCCGGAACAATTACCACAGAGAAGATCATTGGACAGTTGCAGGGCAAAACCAATGAACTCCAGTCACTAGATACCTCGCCAACATATGCTGATCTGATCAGTAAGACGAAAGATCTGGCATTCATCAATGAAGCTCTGTCTGAGTTATCATCATGTGAAGGAATACGAATCCCTGCCACAAGCAATAGGAAATTGTCCCACTTCCAAGTCCGCAAAGGGAATGATACTCCATACCAGTACCCATGTACCTATAAGGAGTTTTTAGAAAGACAGCGTTCTATGCATATAGCTGGCGTTAAACAGGCACACGATGTTATAAGAAAATTCTTACCAGATGAGTTCGAGACTACCCTAACAGTAAATGGTTGTTGGACAGTGCCTTACAGATTTACCAAGCCTGCTGAGATTGTTATAGTATCAGACCAACCACCGTCGTATGATAAATTGGAAGTTTTTCTTGACATAAATACGCCGAACAGTGTAGAAAACGAAGTAGTGATGGAGAGCCTACTTATAGAAAACGAGGAAGACGAGTTTATGAGACAACCCTCCCAACTTGATGAAGTCGAGGATGAGCAGCAAATGACTGCAGATAAAACAGAGAAATTGGAGTCAGATGATGATGAGGACCTAGATTCAGAACAACCTAGCGAGAGGAAATCTAAACGGTACATTGAAAGGAATGGTTCTCTGATTCATATAAAGAAAGCTTTGAAGTTGCTGATCCCAAGAGAGTTTATCTCGAAAGAACGAAGCCGCAGACATTGGGTTACTAATTCCCTCCACACTTCTCTCAAACCCATTGACCCATCTCACGATGTAATTCAGTTCAGGGACGTGGCAGTTGCAGACAAAGATGACTACTTCATTCTTCATATTTTGTCTATCTTATCTGAAGATGGAAAAGAACTAGTCAGCACCAGTTCTAAATGCAGACACACCATCAGAGGCATAATCTACCGAGATGTAGAAAGTAACCAGTATGGTTTTGTGAGCTCTGTTTTTGTCTCTCGATGGTTGCCAGTCAGTAAAGTACTAATGGAAGTAGTGCTTGAGACCGACAGTGATGGCATAGCAAAGTTATCTGAAAAGAGCCAACTCGACCTGGAGACTGGGCTTGCAAATTACAACCGTAGTGAAACAGGCATTGATGAAATTGCTGAGTGTGCTGACGACAACAAATTTTACAAGGTTGAAAAAATAATTGACGTCCGTCTAAATAGACAGTACCACTCCGAGGAGTACAAAGTGCGTTTCAAAGGATATAGCTCTGAGGAAGACATGTGGCTTCCAAGTTCTTCTTTCCGAGAGCCTGTTCAGTTTCAGACTGTTTCAAAGAGAGGGAGAGCGCGGAAACATAGAACCAAAGATGAAGGCGAAGTTGAAGTCCAGCAACGGAAGAAGATGAAGAGTTCAAATGTTACGATAGCCAATAATCCAAATTCAGAGAGTCATGAAAGAATAAAGAAAGATGTGCCTACTGGTAAGATTCCATTACCAAGAAAGAAAACTCCCCTCACCAAGACAGGTAAAAAGACGAAATCTACCAAAAAGAAAGACGGAAAAAAACTTCAGAAAGTCCCTTCGCAGCCAGTCTCTGCCAGAATGCAATTCCAGTGGAAGCGACCTGGAAACCCATTTTGCTCCGCAAACCAAGAGGAAATGTAAACAAAAGACTCCAAGTGAAAAACCTGCCAGTAAATTAGGTGAAAGCATGTTATTTTGGAAAAAAGACAGTCATACGCTGGTGATGATCATGGAGATGATATTGACCCATCAACCACCCACAGCAGTCTCGGCTCTTGGTCTGATAACGTAAAAAGCGATGGAGACCAATTAAAAGTGTGCAGAGGCTCATTTCACCAGTCTTGGCATGAGGACTTCCAGTGTCCTGGACAGCAGTGTTCATCGATAACCCTTACCTCTGCTATATACTACAGTTAAACCTGTAGAGTCCTGGAAAGCAAGTGATCTTGACCAAGTCCTACTCACAGGAGACAAAGTACATTTCAACCAGCTTTGCTACATTGGAAAATCCGCAAGAGGTGAACTTAAGTTAGCTCTTGATGAACTTCCTAAAGACTTGCAATGTTTCCATTTTCAGTTTTTTACAGAGAGACAAATAGTAGGTGGGACAATTGATAAAAGGGACACTATCTCAGACGATGATGACTTCGCTAGATTAGAGGACATCTTTGAAAAATGTCAAAAAGAGAAAGCAACTGGATTATTGTTACGAATTTTAGACTACACTATTACCTGTGCACCAAGCTATTCCACATGGCATGTAATAGATTCTCATGCAAGAAATTTGAGAGGAATGGTAGATGAAAAGGGGTCTTCAGTGGTGCTTAAATTCGACAACTTCAATGCCCTTATCTATTACATAAGATCCTTCGTTGAGGCTGCAACCTCTCGAAGAAGTCTCACCATAGATGATCTAACATTTGAAGCACTCATCTTGAACATCAAAGAACGAAAGTCTGCAGAAAGTGACGATGTCCTCATTCTTCCTGTGTCCAGTCTGTTATCGTATCAAACCAGCTTTGGAAGTGTAGATGTGCACAGTTGCTTTACAGTGTGCCTCGAGAAAGACCAAGAAATGAATGATGACGTTCTGGATTTTTATTTGCTCCACACCGCTGAAAATCAGCTACATTGCGATTTAAAGAAGATGTTATATCTATATAATTCCTGTTTCTATAAGAAATTATCGCAATTCAACCCACGGGCGTTAATGAAATGGACAAAAAATACAGACATTTTCTCCAAGAAGTATCTAGTAATTCCCATGTGTAATAGTCGCCATTGGATTTTGGTAATCATCAGGATAGATTCCAGCATCAGGCTGATGATACTCGATTCCCTACACAAGGAGCAAAAAACTGTTGAACGTAGGATAGTTAGATACCTTAAAGACGTGTGGTCAGCTAGAAAAGGTAAAAAAAGGTGGAAAAAAGACCCTGGAGGTGGAAGAGGTCAGCTATCCTACAGTCCCTCAACAGCCAAACGACAAAGACTGTGGTTTATACATAATGAAATGTTTCGAACAGTTCTTGGAATTTGTCAACAGAGACTTGCAGTGGTCTACATGGAATCCAAACTTCTCCCACCGAGACATTCTCTCCCTCCGTAAGATAGTTAAAAATACTATTATGAATGAAGTATCCAGTAAGTGAAAAAGAGTTTGAATAATTAAGCAATAGACCACACTCTATTTAAACAACAGAATGTTCCTGTAGTTGCACGAGAAGCAAAGAAAGTGTGAAGGTCGAAGGGTATTTGTGATTTTTTACGTGGCAGCAATAAGCAGCAAGTTGTAGTATTATTTATACGAAACTATTGGGGCCTTTGATTTGACGGACCAAATCTGCCTCAACTAAGAATCATAAGTTACTGTTTTCAGTTAGATTTCATAACGACTTTAAATTAAGAAATGTGCGTATATGTTCTGTTCTTATTAATTCCTAGAAGACAAAAGTTGAGTTGTTTTGTAGGCACTTTGCGGTAACTGGTATATCTTTTAGAGTGATAACTTGCATCACTACAACTTTAAGGGCCCATTAACTTATCTTTTTAAGCCGTTGCTGAGGAAAATTTATTTTCTTATAACCTTGTCATTTGTACATAGTTCAGGGTTATTTCATGTACTTTATCTTCACCATCATCAGTTACACAAGTGTTGAAGTCATCAGGCCACGCGCATGGTCATGTGACTCAACTTGAAAAAATGTTAAGTCACCCAAACATATTACCTCGTGGGGATTTATACCTTGATTCAGTATTGTAACTTAAATCTATATTACGCTATGCACAGATTTTGCTTCATTTCTAAAAGGTCAGATTTTGAGAGAATTTCAAAATATTGAAAACTTCGTAATTTACGGGAAAAAAAGTATGATTTTTTTGTTTCCAACGTTGGCTTAATTCGTAACTCGTCAAAAAGAGCTGTTTTTAATGGCAACAGCATTTCCCTTAGCATTTAAAGTCCCCACGATATCTATCGCAAGTTACTCTATCAGCGTGTGCGCAGTCTACACTACCAGCAGCTCGTTAAGGTCAAACGAAGCTGACGAAAGCCCCACGGAGGTGATTAAGATTTCTCTTTTGTGCTTGTTTTTCTGTTTTTCGTTTAGTTTGTACTTTGTCACTTTGAATTGTGTTAAACACTAAGAAAAAAAAATATATAAATGTCACCAAATGTGAAAGCTTTTGAATTGTTCAAATTTTCCGTGTTTAGGCTGACCTTAGCAAATCGGTTAATGGGCCCTTACAACATCAGGATACTACTAGCCAGACTATTGCTAACGCCATGGAATACGTTCAGGTCCATTGTTTTTATCCGCGTTGTCTTATAACCTGGTGTAAACACTATTGTTGTACCCTTCGCAGTTTTTAGGGTTAGAAAGTACGGTTCAACCCCTCTTAAACAGCCACTCTTGGGGAAAATAGGGGTTCTACTGTATGTTTAATTAGCCTTCAATCATTAAAATCTAGCATTTTCATCCAGACATAAAATAGTACACACTATATATACACACTATATTTTGGACCTCTGTGTGTTCTTATCGCACACGTTAGGGTTTTCCTGCTATTTTTCAGATCCAATACATATTATATATATATACCTTAATACCTTGTTGTAATTTTAATTTTTCGTATAAATTCAAGTTGTATATTGCTGTATAGTTAGTTCTCAAAAACCCACTTGGGAGAAATGAATAAATAGCATTGTATGGCTAAATTGTCTATTTTAGCTCAAAACTTGACCACCAACGATAACTGGTCGAAAAACCACCAGTCTTCGTCGGAAACTTGGATGGAAATCTGTGAACAAACAATTTAAACGAGAAACTACAAAATTGTGCACCTTTTGACAAATTCAAGTAAAATTAATTAACTACCCTTTGAACTGTTCTTTTCACATACAGTTGAACTTTTGTCATTTGCATTACAATGTAATCCACCTTGAAGTTGAGCCGAAAACCGCTAAATTGGCCGAATTCCCCATGTTTCTATGCGTGGTTTTATTTACGAAAGCACTATTGACTGCTGTAAGTCAGTTTCACAGTGCCCTATAAGGGACACGTCTTTCAATTTTATCGCGCGATAAAATAACGTCGCCGTGCCATTATCACCCGAGAAGTAATAGTAATTGGACCAAGTGGAGTGCAATTCAGGGAGTAATCGCGCGAGTAATTTCAAAATCTGACGAGTGCGAAGCGCGATGCCGATTTGAAATTACGAGCACGATTTCTCCCTGAATTGTATGACACGAGGTCCAATTACTAATTAATCATATCTATAAGAAATTTTGGGATTAAAAATGTCTTTTTGAGAAATTCTTTTGAGCGAAAACGTCTGTACGCTTTTCAGGAATTTTGAGAACTGTAAGAAACAGGGCGAAGGAAGCCATTAAATTGCGCATAATTGACGCGCGAGTCACGTGGGTGTCCAATTACAGGTATCCAGCGACAAAAGTTCAAATTGGATACCTGTAATTGGACACCCACGTGATCGTGCGCGGATTACGTGACAAATAGGCACGCTGAAAACCAATCACGATCGAGATTTTTGTTATAGATACGATAAACTAAAAAGTTAAAGCGCGAAAAAATGGGAATCGAAGCTTGCGCAAGTTAAAATCAGGACACGCTGACATGACGGCTAACTGGCTTCCACAAACTCTGAAACTGGAACAAGCTAGACAGCCATCTGTTTGTTGAACAAGTTAATGAAATCCCGGTCTTCAATCAAATTCAGGGCTTAAAAAAATGAAGGTTTTTGGAGAGCTGACAAATAATAAGTGTAAACAGGGTCAAACAAACGAAGCAGAGATGAATCCTGCATATATGGCTTTCTTTAACGTGGCGAGGAAGGAGAAGTGATAATACATAATAGGCAAACACTGCTGGCATTTAGAAAGAAGCAAAGCTGAAAACATAGGCTTTTCTTTATATTTCCGTTCTGATCTCACATTTGGTGACGAAACACTGCATATACTGTACAAGGACAAACACCTTTACGAGCGTTTCTGAACCGATCAAGGGATTATTGTTGGCGTAGGATCTTTTTACGGTCAAAACCGAATAATTTGATCGTTTTAGCTGCTCTGACCACAAAAATAACTTCTCCAATAATCTGATAAGTAGGCTAATGCCGAGCTCAATCACCTCAATTGCCTTTATCTTTCATTAGGTTCACGTACATTCCTGATTACCTCTAATGCTCACCGAAACTTTTAGTAGCAGCTTTTGGAATAATTAAGCCAAACGAAAGTTTTAGAGAACAAACCAAACCGTCCGAAAATTATGGGACATGATAAAAGTGAGCACATCAATTCCGAAAATTCTAGGGAAACTTTATGGTTTTCCGAAAAAATTTGAGAAGTCTAGAGTGTTGCTGGGAAAAATTTTCGAAATTCTTAGGCGACCTTCCATCCGAACAGATATTTTACCGAAATATTCCGTTGGGTGGCAGGACTTAACCAAGGCACAGACCATGCAATGAATAAATAGAATTTTTAAGGGGGGGGGGGAGAAGGAGGAGGGGAGGAGGATGGTACAGTGGCCTGGAAGGGACATCGACTTCTTTTTTTCTTTGCGACTTCTTCTTTTATCTTGGCAACTTCTTTTTTTCCATGCACGATTTTTTTTTTATTGCGACTTCTTTTTTTTTTCCATCCGCGACTTTTTTTTTTTCATCCGCGAGTTCTTTTTCCTGTCTTAAGCGTACTGCGGGCTCAAATAACCTTTGCAGTCAGCAAGCAATATGGCGATGGCAAGCGATGGTCGGACAGACAAGGCAATGATCTGTAATGAGTCTCTGGTGCATTTGTCGATAGCCGATAGAGTTCCCACTTCCGGAAATTTCTTTTTTCACAGCATTTACAACCTTCTGCAAAGAGGAATAATTCTTTCTTCTGCATAGCCCCTTGGACTTGAGTACTCTTTTAAGTTGTCGCAAGCTTAGAGCAACACCATGAGAACAACTTAAAAAGGCCAATATTTCACTGTAGGAAAGGCCAAGATTAAAATAGGTAGCTATCACTTCATCTCTGTTGAAAGTTGTCTCTCCCACAGCTGGAAGATAGTTTGGAAAAGCACAATGACAGTGATATGGATACAAACTTAGAAAAATCGAGATGACCGCGAGAAACATAGCAACTGAATAGTCTTCTTCAAATAACCAAACTAAATGCAGATTGGGAATAATACGTGAATTTTAAGAAGAAGTCGCGGATAAAAAAGAAGTCGCGAATGGAAAAAAGAAGTCGCGGATGGAAAAAAGAAGACGCAGATAAAAAAAGAAGTCGCGCATAAAAAAAGTTGTGAATAAAAAAAAAAGTCGCGCATAAAAAAGAAGTCGCGGATAAAAATAGAAGTCGCGAAGAAAAAAAGAAGTCGATGTCCCTTCCAGGCCACCGTAGGATGGGATATGTGGGTGATAAACGAGTATCCACATCTTATTTAACTGACCTAATTTAGTATTTAGTTTGTGGAAGGGGACAAGGGAAGGGGAAACGCAAACTCTCAAACAAGAGCCAATATTTGAAACCGTATTAGCTTTGCTGTAGTTCGGCGTGCGAATCCTTCAAAAAGAGAACACAAACAAGTTGAAACGTGCAGTACCTTGAGCACTAATAATAAAAGCGGCGCGCAGCTCATTAATGCACAGCTCCCTCCGGGATGCGCCCGCGGGAAATCTCAGAGTTTTACTTAACGTAAAAAGTCCAAGACCTAGTAACTACTGTGATTCCCTGAAGGCGTGTCTAAAAGAGGGAATTGACATTCAAGTGGATCAGTTATCCACTTACAATGTACTCATCAAGGTTTATTTTGTACATAGGTGGCCCTAATGACATACCACAAAATGTTGTTTTTAACATTTTTGTGTTCGAGGAACGAGAACGCCACCTAATCTCACGTGTCATCGACCTCTGTGTACATGTACAGCCAGGAAATTTTGAGATTTCGTGTGAAGTTTGCATAAAGTCCACCCCGCTCGGTTTTTTAAGGGGTACTCGGCCGGGAAACTGGTACTCGTGGCCTCGTTTTTGCGTATCTCGTCTCGGCCGGAAACTGGTACGAACCCTTGGCCTCGTTTTCGCGCACCTCGTTGTTGTGTTCAAATGCCATGTCATTCTCCGTTGGACGTTGTTTCAACGTCTTGGGGGAGTTGTTGACTTTATGGTTGTTCGTTTTGCTGTTGTTTTCTTCGCTCTGATCGGTAAGTTACGTACATTGAATATTCATTTGTCGTAGTATACACAATGTTATTCAAAGTTCTTCCAGGTTGCATTGATCAAAGTCTCAGGAAAGTGGGTACGACTCCTGATATACTGAGCATTAAGCCGCAGCTCTGTGCTGTATTGCAGTTTGTGTTGTCAACCCGCTTCCCCGAAGATCGCCTCGCTGTTGTACCTCAGTTGCGATGTGCATTCCCGTAGGAAACCGGCAGATCTGTTTATAGTCTGTTACAGATCTGCTAGCAGATCTACAGATTGTCTTCGCATCATCTACAGGTTATCTGCAGATCATCTGCAGAATGTCTGCAGAATATCTGCAGAATGTCTGCAAAATGTCTGCAGATCTGCAATTTGTCTGTTGAATAGCAGACAAAAAGCAGACGAACTACACCAATCAAGCAATTAGTTTTGGAGTTCACTGAGCGTCACACAACAGATTTCTCGTTTGAACTGGAGCATTAAAAAACATGAATTCTTCTTTAGAAAAAGCAGCCTCATAATATTTTACTCTACATTGTAATTAAAAAGAATACTTTGCAATTAAATTGGTAAAATGAAAGGAACAAAAGGAAAATTGCCAACTTCAATACAAACATGTACACGCTGTAACTTACAACCCTTTATTAAATTGTAATAGCGGAGCTCCTGCGGGCGCCAAAGGCGTCCGCGGGTGGAGCATCCATAGCTTTAGAATTTGGTAAATCCATCAAGCCGAGAAAATTTGGTTATGACGTCATGTCCGTCCGTCCGTACGTACGCCCGTACACACAGATTAGGCCTGGGGACGAGTTTGCCTGTTTGCCTTTGTCCTTGATTTGGAGAATGATTTGGAGTCCTTCTTCAAAACGTGACACAAAAACATATTCGGTTCATTTAGAGTTGAGTTACCTGTCGTAAAAATTTGTGAGTACACTGCATTACTTCAGGGATATTTCATTTCGCCTACACGAATCGATTGGGTGAAAAGGCGGCAAAAGCTCAAAGCTCACCCCGGTAATGAAAACTTGTGAAGAAAGTCAGCAGCAGAAAATATTTCTTCATTATTATTTTTTACCCCATCACATCTAAAGTTTTTATATACTTCAGAGATTTTTTTCTCACTTAAAAAATGATCTGGACATTTCATATCAACTTAAACAAAGCGATTGCATGAAAAGGCGGCAAATCTTTGGTACGCTGTTCACCTTTAAGCTGAATGAAAGACGTGAAGAAAGCTGTTGGACAACTTAAGTCTTCGTGAATATTTCTCGCTCTATTTACTCATCTACATCATGGAAACTTATGCGAAATGATTTAGGACAACCTCGTAATGGGAAGATCTGAAATAATTGCAGACTTGAACATTATATATCGGACTACAAGTCAAAAAGAGCAATGACCAGGGTTAGACCTGCAGCTGAGCATGGCTGAAAATCACTGAATTGAGCTCAATAAAAGTGAACTCAGAGCTGATCAAGTTCACTGAAGTGAAGGATAAAAGACTGTTAAAGGCTACACCGATGGAAAGAAATAAATTGATCTTCGCTGATAATTCATATAATTTATGTGCGGTGGTGTTGGAGTAAGCTTACAACGAAACTGCCGTGTTCGTCTCCAATATTTTTATTGGGCTGGTTTTGAAGCTTTGCCCTGCAGAATTAACAAGCCTTCTACAATAATAAGGTAACAAATGCAAATGTGTGCACTAAGAATAAGCCCAATTTTATATTGAAAGAATTATAGTTCATTTTGAAGTTGTGTTGGTTTTCAGATCTTCCCGTAAATATTTATCAAACGTGTTCATGTTTGTACATTTTATACAGATATTGTTTATTAAATATTTCGTTTAGGCGAACTATTTTCTGTTTTAGTCAGTGGAGTTAACTGTGATGTTCATAATGGGATTTTAAAAAACTAATTACTAACATCAAAATCACGATTTTGGCTCGCTTGCATTTGTTTTGTTTCTCTTATCACTGCTGGGTTCGGACTACGATAAAACAATCATGCAACCAATTCGCAACAAAAGGAAGACGGTTTAAAACGGTTCAAACAACGTTGTAACCTTATTCTAAGTTAGCGTGCACCACTTCCCAAATCACAAACTGCCGCAATTCTTACACAAAAACTTCCTTGAAATGACTTACATAACCGGCACCATCAATTTGCAGAGTTTGTTCTGCCGCCGTGATTTTCTCAGTTTGCCATGGTGTGAGTTCATTTTGTTTACTATGTTTAGCAGCGAGTTCACTTTGTTTTCTGTTTTTGCCTTGAGTTGATTTTCTTGCCCTGATAGTTTTGTAGTAATCAAAACAAGGTCAAGATTCTTTTTACATTGAATAACTCATAAAGGTCCTAGATGTGTATTAATTTAATAGTGTACAGTAAACATTGCAAAGAGTTTTACAAAGATTTGTTTTGCGCCTACGTGCGTACGTGAGGAACACAATTAAGTACACTCGTCAATTTCAATTTTAGAACCTGTCAGGGGCAAGAAAATTCAGACGGGTTAACCACAATATATTGACGTCGCTTTCATCAACAAAACCATGAGAGGTTTTCAAGATATTAAGTTCAACCACGAGCGATTCAAATTTATTTTATACCTATATGGGCCACCGTATAAAGCTTAGAAATATAGTGTGTACTTATTTGGCAACTCTGTAATTAACTCGAGCAAAAAAAAAAATACATGGGAGCTCCGCTTTTAGGCCTGCCTAAATCTATATATTATTCCTATGACTACAGTTACATGTAAATAAAGGAATCTGACTTGAAATAAAAAGTTGAAAGAAAGTTACAGTTATTCTTTGTTGTGGTTTACATGCAAGTAAAAAAATAATATATAGGATGCGATTTTCATGTCCTGATTGCTGGACTATCTGTGCACAAATGCAACATGTTTGTTTAATTTGTATCCAGCTACACACTGTTTAACGGTGCTCACCTTTCACTTGACCGATCATTGGCCTGTTCCATATCTTGTGGTAATAAAATTATAGCTAAACACAGTCGATGATGAGGCTCATTTCCCACGTACAACTGTTTCAAGAACATTACACCGATGGAATCATTTCAGGACAAACGTTGCTACGCATTCCAGCACGGGCCGATGTACGTGTTAAGACGTCTGCAGCTAATTACATTAATTACAAGCACTGTTCGTAGAGAAAACTTTACAGCCAGCATAAAAGGAAGAACTTGAACTTTACCTAAACTGCACATAACAAACAGACATAATTCCCGCTTAAAGAAACGGTCGAGTTTATAGAACGGCTTGCTCTTATAATTTTAAAGCAGAAAACTGATTACGTTTTCCAAAGTTGACCAATTAAATTGAAGGTCTCATATGTGGGGATCACGTTTCAGTGTGAGTTGTCACAAAAATCCAACTGAAAGGAACGCATGCAAAATTTTAAGACTTGCTTGGAAATATATATTTTTGCAATATCATGTGCACTGTACCGACCTTAAACTGATTTAAGCTTTGAAGCGCAAAATAGCGAAACATAAACGGAAAACACTCGAACTGCAAGAAACAACAGACAGTGGCAGACTTTTGGGCTTCGCTGAACATAGCTGGCGCGATGGTCGCATGAATCAAACAAACTGCTCGCCAAACAGATAGCGTTTCGTGTCCCCAAATTTGTTTTACTCGATGAAGTGGCGACTGATAATATTCTGGAACAACACGTACGTTTAAATTAAGATAAGGAGAAAAAGTTAAAATGTAAGCGTGGCCGCCATCGCTTTTTTCAACACGTCGAATGAAATACAATAAATATCATGCATCATATGAACCATAATTACTGGTTTTAACATTTATTGAGACTATTTATCGGGTTCGACATTGAAATGAACTGTGTAGAAATATTTTATTCAATACTGTATGTAACACTGTTGGTCATGTAGACAAGAACCCTGGAGCTTTGAATTCCAACATGCATGTTGCAGATTCATTACAGACTTTACAGATTATCTGAAGATCTGTTTTTGATCTGTTCATCGTCTGCAGCGGAAAATCGTTGCAGACAATTTTGGCACTGCGTCTGCACAGACTGAAAACAGACTCTGCAGACGCTAAGTTAGTCTGCTGTTGATCGTTTTTTGGCAAAACAGATCTGTTACAGATCTGCTGGTTTCGTACGGGTTGTGCCAAACAAACTTACCGAGTTGTGTAGCTCGGCGGCCATTGTGCCAAACAAACGTACCGAGATAATACAGTAGTATATCATAATTATCCAACTGTACAGACATTCTTCATAATGTTGCTCTTTGTGTTGTTGCAAAATTGTTGTTTTTGATGTAAGACTTAATTCACTACAAAAATACAGAATCATTGTTTTTCGTGTAATACCACAACAAGAATACACCATGTTATATCCAACAGACATTATTCGTAATGTTACTGTTATTATTTTTATTGCAAAATCGCTGTTTTTCGTGTTAGACCACAACAAGAATACAGCATGTTATATCCATCAGTAGAAACATTATTGATTATGTAAATGTTGCTGTTATTTTTAGTACAAAATCGTTGTTTTTCATATAGACCAAAACATTAATACAGTATGTTACATGTATATCCAACAGTAGGGACATTTTTTATATGTGGCTGTCATTTCTATTGCAAGATCGTTATTTTTTATGTAAGATCACAACGATAATACAGTATGTTATATATAACAGTAGAGACATTCTTGATGAGGTTCCTGTTCTTTGTCTTACTGTTTGAGTTACAAGAATTAAAAGTTGTTGTTATAATATTTTCAGCCATCCTCAATTCCTGCATAGTAAAAATAAGTAATGGGAGACACGTTGGACTCCACATCAAGAAGTCCAGGTTCAACCATTGGATTGTGTTCTTCCAGCTATTTAAAATTCTCATACTTATTGAATCCGAGCTTAAAACCAATGAATAAACATAAGAAACACAATATGAGATTAGTTGTGCTGCTCTTGACCAATTATCTTGTTTGGTCAGCTTGAAAAGTTCTTACAAAATTTTGCGAGATTCCCAGAAGTCACAACATCAACATGAGCCAAAACAATGGTAATGGACACAATCTCGAACCCAGATATAACAGTCTCTTCACTCGGTGGAAGTGTCATTCAAATA
Organism: Meandrina meandrites; assembly: GCA_963693305.1. Taxonomy (NCBI): domain Eukaryota; kingdom Metazoa; phylum Cnidaria; class Anthozoa; order Scleractinia; family Meandrinidae; genus Meandrina; species Meandrina meandrites. Next base: position 41,977,998 of record OY855903.1, read on the forward strand.
CCCAGAAATTTCAACCTGGCAAACAAATAACCGCTGACCAAGGATACTGTGCACTCTGGGTACCACATTGTAATGAACAGTCTTCAGACTTTTCTAGAACTTTGTAGCCATTCCCACAACACCCTTTACGTGGTTTCAAAATTTAACCCACAAAATACCTCACTGAAGATGGACACATACCAGACTCTCGAACGCACTCCCATAATCCATGATTACTTCTAGTTAAATGGGAAGATATGGCTTATCACTACTTAAACACTATGCCCATTAATCAATTTTCTGACAGTAGTTTATGTTGACAAGGAACACTTGTTTTTACCTAATTAAATCAAAGGGGTCTATGAGCCACTCGTGAATGCGTTAGCTATATTTGAATCGTTCCTTTGAACAGCATAGTATCAATGGGAAATAAAAAATTCAGGCCTTCTGACAGGGTGCGGGAGTGCGGGACCGCACAATTCGGTCACACCCGCACAATTCCTCAAAATCTGCGAAATCCCGCACAATATTGAAAGATTTGCTTAAAAAAACTAATTAAATCAGTATTCCTATTGATTGCTGAGACTTCAAGAAGGTTTATAGGCTATGTTTAGGCTATTTATCTTCCAAAACAATGGAGAAGTCCGCCGCTTTCAGCGACTGAAAAGTTCGAGTGGATATAAACATTGAAGTACGTGTATTTGTTACTGAACAGTACCCTGTGCGTGACATTGTGGAAAAAGGCGGTGTTTATATTTTCCCAACTATTTTAATTTTGCTTGTTCGGTCTCTGAACAAAACCACAAACGATCCTTAAAATAGATAACAAATGATGTGTAATTAACTCGGACATTTCACGCTCGTCTTGGCTGTTACAACAGTTGTCGGCACGATAGCTTTTGTAGACAATGCCTAACGCTGTTTAAAATGCATGTTTCCTTCAGAAAAATCATGCCGCTTTTTTCCCCAACACGTTCGCTTCCTCGTTCAGTTTAAATATACAGCTATTTCGAGGAAGGTTGTCGGAAAAAAAAACAAAAGTGCACGCGAGCAAGACCGAAAGGTGGTGTGGGTATTCACTAGTATTTTGCATATTGGCCTAGAGGAAATTTACAAGTTTGTATTTTTGCACGTGGAGAATTTGTTTTTCCTCTCAGGAGGCCTATCTTTGTAGCTTTACTTTTAATGTCGCATGTCTTTGAGTGAACTTACCTTGTTTCTACATGTCTGAAAAGGAAGAAAACCTGAAATTCGCGGTTATTTTGTTGTTATATCTCATTAGTATTCAACACGTGCAGTAGCTCCATACATCTACCCATACTACCTTTAGGGATTGGCTTGTGCAGTTTTGTGCTTTTTTCCGACAACGTTTCTCGAAATAGCTGTATACACCAGACAGCAAAGACGAAAGGCCGAAGCAATGTATCATTAACATCTGATCAAGAAACAGAGTTTATTTTTTTGTTTGATCCAAGTGAAGGACGGTTTAATTCAGGAATACAAGTTCTACGCTCTTATCTGTCTTATATCTACTGCAAGTTTTTGCTAAAAATTAAGTGTTATCAAATTTCATTTAGCAAGCAAAGAAATTTGCATACTGATCTCGGCTCGTTGTTGTGGTTTTTGCAGCAACTTAAGACATTTGTGTGTGAAGAAAATGTAAATCTTTACAGGAAAATATTCACTTTGCCTATCGAAGAAAGTAGAACTTGTTCATATCGGAAACCTTTTCTTTCGAGGTGGAATTACGGTTTGTTAAACTTCATCGATCGTGTCACGCAACGTGAATCTGTTGATACAATTAACTTTGGCCAAAATAGTCGCAAAATGGAGAATGTTGGTTAGAAGGCCTGAAATATTCATTACAGGGATAGCGAGACAACTTAGGAAACAGTGATATTGGAGAGAGGTACCTTTGTAACGCTGTATTTTTATTCACAGCCGAGGGAAAAGACATTTAGAAAGCGCCCGTGAGCATACCTAATTTGCATAATGTTAACAACACATCGATGGAAGGATGGAAGGCTAAACTTCCCAACTATACTTGTTCATTGCGCAAGCGCATTCACAAGTAAAAAGGTCACAGGTGATTAAAACTCCAAACATGGTAATCGGCGAACGTATTTAGTTACTTAGAATAAAAGATACATTTAATTACCTCTTAGTGGAGAAAAAACAGTTAGCGGTGTTCAACCACCTTGTTATGGCTTCTTGATATATTTCAGGAATCATGTAAACCTACATTTAGAGTGCCAGGTTCCTGGCTGCAAAAGGGTCGTGGCAAGGAAGAACTACAAACAGCATGTGTTTGAAGCTGCTGAAAGCCATTTTAACCTGCAGAATGCAGAAATCCAATGGCTAAATAGGATATTGAATAAAGAGGTAAAACATAAAGGGCTTTAAATTATGCTATATTCCATGAACAAATTCATGGTCAAATACCCATATTGGATGATATACAGCATGCACATCTTTAATAACTTGCGGTAAAATAATTTTTACTATCTCCCGTTTTTTTTAATCACTCACTCATTCACTCAGTTGCTCAATGAAGGTCACGACCACTCCCCTGTTAATGTGGCAAAAGCACAAATATGCATTCTATATGATAGAATAAAGGGTCATCCAAATATAAAAATAACTTATTTAACTAACTTTCTTAATTTAGTTAATGCCTGCCGTCAGACTGACGATAATACCATCATCATTACAGGAGTGCAATGCAGAGAAAGAAGGACCCATAGTGGACAGTGTCATCTCTTTTAAGTGGGAGATAGAAGATTTCCCCACCAATATGAACATGAGCCAGGAGCCACTAACAAACAACGTTGTCAGAAACGGGAGAGAGAGTTGGAGGGCACTGCTGGCACAGGACATGGATTTGTTCCTGCAACTTGTGTCAGCAGCAAACCCAGTGACAGTTGAGATAAGGTAAGAACATCAATGAATGCATGATGGATAGGAAACAGTAGATAGCCAACAACGCGTAGGGATGAAACACCCCAAAAAGTGTAATTAAAAGAATTGCAACCAAGCATACACCTGGTCCATGACATATGGACTCACAGACAGGGAATAACTTGACACTCCATTTGGATAAAATTGAAAAACAAATTTTCATTCAGTAAAAGTGTATGATTTGCATTCAAAATGTAAGGCAGTATGTAGTCAAAGTAAACCTTTTGTCGTCACTCTATCTGTCAGAAGGTCTAGCTGCAGTAACATGATGAGTATTATTTAATACCTTTAAAACTTTATTTCTTTATTAGGTTTGTGATGATGCCCGGGGGAGATAAAGAAGAGGTTTTTTTCCTCAGCAACACTACATGGAAGGAAGGGCAAATGTGGGGAATAAATTTACTGAGTATAAATAAATGGGTGGAAGAAAATGGGAGGCTCAAAATAAAGTTAATTATTTATTTCGTTAAATTTTAAGCAATTTTTTGGGCTAAATTCAGTATTGTTCTCAATTAACATTTTGATTGGTCTAACCTAATTCCGATTGGCTTGAACGCATATACGTTAATTGAACGTACATGCCCAAACAAATAGGTTAGTACTAATTGTTTGAATTAAAAACGCAATGTAAATGTTAGAGGAGCTTTGTGGTGGAACTTAACAGATTTTAGCACAGACGAAGTTTAAATTTGTGGTGTGCTTAGGTAAACTTAAAATTAAGTGACACTATATTAACAATAATGCTATGTTATAGCCTGAACCTGTGAACAACTATATTTAAGTCTAAACTTTTCAGGTTGTTTGAGAGTGTCATAAAAAAAACTATATTTATAGGTCAAGTTTGATTTCCTTTAGATGTTTAAAAAAATGTTTTGCGTGAGTCAAGTTACCTACCACTATAATTTCAAAACAGTTTAGACAAAAAAACTGCGAAATCTGCCTGACAGAGCTCCCTTAAAGCCATATAGACATAGAATATTGACCAAATGTATGTGTCATTTGAACAGTAAATATACTTGTAAATTCCAATACTGTAAATTTAAATCACTGCGCAAAAGCATAAATATTCTAGCGTATTCTAGCCTTGAATACCCAGTCGTGACGCGATTGAATCCTAGAGTATTCAAGACGCACACAATACGTGACATACACCTGGAATATTCATATCGAATATGGCCGAATTCAAGGAACATTGCCTCTGTGCATAAAGTTATACATGTAGCACTTATTTCAGTGCAGGCTCCTTTTAAAAGCCCTGCTATAAAGGCTGGAAAAAATTGCTCTTTTTATCCACACCATTTGGAGTAATATTCAAGGAACACTCCCTCTGTGCCCTCTGTGCATAAAGTTCTACATGTAGCACTTATTTCAGTGCTCTTTGTTAAATGTGTCTTAAAATTAATTGTTGTTCTTTCTTTTATGACAGGTGCTGCGTGCTGATGAAAGATTTCAAGAAAATACTAACACTACCAGGGATCTCCATCATTAGCAAGGGCATTTGATCAATATGCACCTGAAATGATCAACTACTGTACTGCAGCACCAGTAACTGTTGCATGTTTACTTTCTTTATAAAAATTTGGCCTAGATATAAAATGGTAAATTATATTGGATCCAGTTTTCGTTTGCTGCCTCAATACTGTCATTTTTTTTATCTCACTGTGCATGGCAGATAACATAACATGTAGTAAATAAAATTGTTAATTATACTGCACTGTGGATATAAACTACTGGCAAGCACTTTTTTTTCAATACTGCTCTTTAGGTATTCTTTTTATGGTTCACAACACTACTGTTACATGACAGAAAAAATACAGATTTTATTTATAAATAAAGTGTTGTTCGTTCAAATAACATGTGTATACTGTCTTGCTTACATGTATTTTTGGGTTTTCTTTCGGGTGGGTATAAGGAACCCATGGAATTGACATGAGTCTCGAGTTTCAGGGCGAACATCACTGAATACTTGAAGTGTTCACGGGTATTCGAGCTATAATAACCGAGTATCAGTAGGAATACCCTTACCACCTCACGTATGCGTTAGTATTCGATCATGAAAACTTTTCATACTTCACGTTAGTCTCGTTTTCTAGTCGTACATTTCAGAACATGTGACGTTCTCTGACTACCCGTCTAGTAATGTTAAAGTTGCCTGATCGCAGGTCAGTCCATTATTGATAAAAGGACATCTGACTTCCCCGCTGTCAAAATTGTGAGACAACTTGGCATTTAATAGTATACGATTCCCGAAAATTACGGCATACTTAACGTGTTCGTTGGTATTCAAAGACGTTAACGGTAGAGGTGGCAGCGTGTGTCTCGTGTTCCAGTCGCATACTCTCGAACAACTGGGAGTATCCAAAGATGTTCGGGTCACAAGTTATCACGGAATGTTTGAGGAAAACCTAAAGAAACATTTATCTAACAAAATGTTGGCCGTATACGTTTTCGAACACTTCGAGTCATTCAGGAGTATTCAATTTGAATTCGGAAAAACAGGCCGGATTCAAATAGGATATTCCGGGTGTACTTCGAGTCAGGCGTCATCGAATACGTCAGAACATTACAGCATACGTGGCGTTCACCGATCCGTATTCGGGCGAATTCGGGCCCAAATATTTGGATTTTTGCGCAGTGAATACTGCTGTGAACACATGCAAAGTAATGTGATCCTACAATCATGATGCATAAAAAAAATTGAGATTTTTGCAAACTTGACAGACAAAGGAGGCAGCATTTAAAAAAACAAAAATGTTGTACCCAAGAAAGGTGTTGCATTGAGTTGCATATATCTGTTTGAATTGTACCTTTCAATAACTTGGTTACTTTTTTGCTGCCGTCAAACATCTTGGCATACGTCATGAAGGGAAGGCAAACATAAAAACCATTTTACAGCTCTCCATTTGGAAGATTGTGATCCATTTACTTAGGTTTGCTTTTCAAGTTTCATTGATTGTAATCACTTGTATGGGTGTCGTCAGAGTAAACCACAATCTATAGTTGAGTTTTGAGAGTTTGCTTGTTACTAAAAGGCACAATAAGGTTGATAATATTGAACCTTAATAAAGTAATCTAGATCTATTGCTTGTAAAAAGTACATTATAGTTGAAGCCTTCAAAACAGGCGGTTTTTTTACTGAGTTAACTATATTGTTCACTCGTGTATTCGTTGAACAACAAATATGATAATGAATTACTTATAAATTCCATTTACTTCAATTATCTACATTATTTACAGAGGAGGATATGTATGACCATTATTTCTTAACTGAAAACATCCACAAGTCATTTAAATATCTGACTGCACGCTAAAGTAATAATAAATGTTGTTTTTTTCTTATTTAAGTTCTCTCCTTATTTTTGCAAGAATTTGATTGTTGCAATTAGTTTCCACATTGGTTTTTTTCTACATTCTCTCAAAAAATAACTCCAAGCTTAAGCTTAAAATCACAAGGAAGGAGAATAGAGCTTACCTTCCACTCGAGAGGATTGCTTCAAACTCAGCTCAACTAATCGAACTAGAATATTGTTGTCAAGCATGATTGTTATCCAGCTTGATAATTGTTGAATGATGAAGTAAAGAATCTCGAGATCCATAGAAAGTAACCCACGTCGATAGAAAGTAACCCACCTCAATGGAAAGTTACCCACCTTGATAGAAAGTAACCCACCTCGATAAAAAGTAATCCACCTCTATGTAAAAGTAATCGAGCTGGATGTAATTGCATCGTGCACGAATTGTTTTTCGTACTCGACCAAATTTAATCGTGGTCTGTTGCCCAGAAACAAATAGTGATCCAAAGAAGGTGAATGGAGGCAAATGACGGTGGATAATTGTTTATGAAGGTGTATGAAGGTAAATGAGAGTGAATGAAGGTGTGTGGAAGTGTATGAAGGTGTGTGAGGATATGGTGACCATGGATGGTAAGCGGTTTCTCTTCAAAAGGCTCGGAGCCATTCCTGTATTTAATGACATGTGGTAGAAAAAGAACTTTCGCTGATGCATTTGAGCCAGTGTTTTGGGATCGGCGAGATATTTTTGCCTGTAGTTGTTCGGAAAAGTCTTACCGACACGTCTACTGTCCTTGTGCAATGTGTGGTGGAAAGGCTACCTCAAGAAAAGTCGAAATCGAGCACTGGAAACGCAATCGACGTTTGAGCTCAAATTCGCGTGAGAAGAACTCAAGCTTCCATGAAAGCAGCATGGAAATTGATTCAGTGGGTGCTACTGATTACAGCAATGGAGCCTTCCATTGCAGTGATGAAGAACTAAGAGCTGAGGAGTTTGAAATTCCCGAACCTGAAGTCAGCGATATTAATTATTCAGAAAATGAAGAAGAATTTCCATCAAATCTATTGGAGAAGACATCTGTCTCTGAAAAGAAAAAACTTGCTAAAGTACAGCCATTGACAGCCAGTACAAGGTGGCCAGGCCGAAACTTATACATGAAAGAGGCCAGACTGCAAATTTCAGCTGAACTTGTGCACTGGAACAGTATACTTCAAGTAGCAAATGGCAGGTGGCACTCTGGAACCTGCTGGAGTGGCTTTCCTGATTGTACAATCACTAGATTAAACATACCTAAGAAGCTAACAGGAAGCAAGTATGATGAAAATTGTAATAGACAAATTTATTGCAGTGATCAAGCAGAATGCAAGACTAAAGACACCACTGATTGATTTTAACTGTTAATGAGTTCCACATGGAGTTGCCTTGTTTCAAAACTATCCTCAGATATGCCCTGTAGGTAATCAGTGTACATACATTTTGATTTCAGTACTATCATTCAGTATCAAAATAATTATTATCAGAGTAGGCACTGACTCCCCAGTTTGGGATTTCAAATCTCATATATGTATATATGCAAAGCTATCCCAATTAATCCACAAGTTTGGGGTTATGTTGGGAAATTGAAATTGATGTGGTTTTCTTGACAAATCAAATACACAATGTGGCCCACAATTCACCCCAAAATTAATAGTGTTGTGGTGGATGATTCCCAGGTTTGACCCACCCAAGGGTGATTTTGACTCAAAGTAGTCCCACTGCAGGAATAAATAATTCACATCAACCCAAGTTAACCCCAATATATACCCAGTACGAACCTGATTTCGGATCTAATTTGGGAAATACTCATTGGGAATTATGAACCTGATTTTTGTCTACAAATTAAATACCCAAATTTACCCCTAAAAGAACCCAATGTCAGAAGATGGGAATTCTCATAACCCAAGTTATACCCCAGTGAGACCCAAGTTGGGAACTGACCGTTTTTTCCTGTGTGTTAAATACAGCAGCAGCTTTACCAGACACGTCAGATTTGTCTGGTGTAGTTGACAATTATCGTTTATTGGTGACAGATATTCTGCAAATGCTTTGCGGATTAGACGATCTGGAGGAAGCTTTAAAGTTGAGGTCCTGAAAAGCAAACCCGTTGCTCAATTAAAACAGCTCTTTTAGGAGCCACAACACGCGAAAAAGTTTTGACCAATTTAAAAACACGTCGTAGTTTTGTAAGATTAAGATGAATTTTGGGTTGGCGAATCTCATAATTATTTTACATCAGTTGCCGATAGCTACGGCCTGTTTTTATCCATGACTTCATTGTTTTTAGTGAATGTTATGGACTGGGGTTACGTCACATGGAAAAGAGAAGTAAAGAGTAAAAGTAAAGGTTAGAGCAACAGTTAGACTAACAGTAAGAGTTAAAGTAAGAGTAAGACTAAGTGTTTACAAGAGAAAGTATCGTTTTGAACAGTCCACTTATTTCTCAAACACTGTAAATCAGTGGTTACGCTGCTTAAGCCTGAGATGTTTGCACAGGCTTGTGAAGTTAAATGCAAGAACTCCTTGGGTAACCTTGAAAGACGATAAGACGTTATTTGTTATCTCACCTATTTATGTGGTTTACTTTCAGGCAGGGACTATTAAAACTGATGCCTTCTTGCTTTATTCCCTTAAACACAGTCTTTGTACTAATCGTAAGCTTAAGCTTATATTCTTATACAATTGTTAGTTGCAAATCGATTCCAAAGTGCCTGTTATTGTTTTAAATATTTATTCCTTAACTGTCCGAAATTTACTGACTGCTAGGGAGCTATATTCATAAGAAGCAAAATATCTTTTTATTACCACTGCACGAAATTGTTCACAACAACAAAGTCTTTGAAACAGCGTCGGCCAGAATTTTCAAAGAGCAAAACTAGCAAAAAGAGCAAATTCCGTTATCTGCCTGCTCATGAAATCAGCCAAAGTATCGGGCAAGAGATGTCTAGCGCGTTGCCAATTTTTCGCGCCTATACAGGGTGTGATACTGTATCCTGCTTTTCCGGACGTGGAAAGAAGACTGCCTGGGCAACCTGGAAGCTATTCAACAACACAACAAATGTTTTCCTTTCGTTGAGTAACAGCCACTGTCAAGTAGATGACAATGTCATGGAAACAGTGGAAAGATTTGTTGTCTTGCTGTACGACAGAGGTAGCACGAAGAATGCAGTTAATGAAGCACGGCAACAGCTGTTTGTGAAGAAAGGAAGAGGCCTTGATGCCATACCTCCTACCAAAGCGGCACTTTTCCAACACACAAAGAGAACTGCCTATCAAGCAGGCCATTGCTGGGGTCAAGCATGTGAGACTTATCCACAGCTTCCTTGTCCACGCGACTGGGGATGGTGGTCTTGTTCAAACGGTTGGGAACCGCTCTGGACAACACTTCCAGATGTTGCAGCAAGTTGCAGAGAGCTTGTCAAATGTGGTTGTAAGAAGGGATGTCATGGCAACTGTTTGTGCGTTAAAGCAGCCTTGAAGTGCACAGCACTTTGTGCTTGTAGTGGAGACTTCCAATCAACCACAAGTTTGGGGTTATGTTGGGAAATTGAAATTGATGTGGTTTTCTTGACAAATCAAATACACAATGTGGCCCACAATTCACCCCAAAATTAATAGTGTTGTGGTGGATGATTCCCAGGTTTGACCCACCCAAGGGTGATTTTGACTCAAAGTAGTCCCACTGCAGGAATAAATAATTCACATCAACCCAAGTTAACCCCAATATATACCCAGTACGAACCTGATTTCGGATCTAATTTGGGAAATACTCATTGGGAATTATGAACCTGATTTTTGTCTACAAATTAAATACCCAAATTTACCCCTAAAAGAACCCAATGTCAGAAGATGGGAATTCTCATAACCCAAGTTATACCCCAGTGAGACCCAAGTTGGGAACTGACCGTTTTTTCCTGTGTGTTAAATACAGCAGCAGCTTTACCAGACACGTCAGATTTGTCTGGTGTAGTTGACAATTATCGTTTATTGGTGACAGATATTCTGCAAATGCTTTGCGGATTAGACGATCTGGAGGAAGCTTTAAAGTTGAGGTCCTGAAAAGCAAACCCGTTGCTCAATTAAAACAGCTCTTTTAGGAGCCACAACACGCGAAAAAGTTTTGACCAATTTAAAAACACGTCGTAGTTTTGTAAGATTAAGATGAATTTTGGGTTGGCGAATCTCATAATTATTTTACATCAGTTGCCGATAGCTACGGCCTGTTTTTATCCATGACTTCATTGTTTTTAGTGAATGTTATGGACTGGGGTTACGTCACATGGAAAAGAGAAGTAAAGAGTAAAAGTAAAGGTTAGAGCAACAGTTAGACTAACAGTAAGAGTTAAAGTAAGAGTAAGACTAAGTGTTTACAAGAGAAAGTATCGTTTTGAACAGTCCACTTATTTCTCAAACACTGTAAATCAGTGGTTACGCTGCTTAAGCCTGAGATGTTTGCACAGGCTTGTGAAGTTAAATGCAAGAACTCCTTGGGTAACCTTGAAAGACGATAAGACGTTATTTGTTATCTCACCTATTTATGTGGTTTACTTTCAGGCAGGGACTATTAAAACTGATGCCTTCTTGCTTTATTCCCTTAAACACAGTCTTTGTACTAATCGTAAGCTTAAGCTTATATTCTTATACAATTGTTAGTTGCAAATCGATTCCAAAGTGCCTGTTATTGTTTTAAATATTTATTCCTTAACTGTCCGAAATTTACTGACTGCTAGGGAGCTATATTCATAAGAAGCAAAATATCTTTTTATTACCACTGCACGAAATTGTTCACAACAACAAAGTCTTTGAAACAGCGTCGGCCAGAATTTTCAAAGAGCAAAACTAGCAAAAAGAGCAAATTCCGTTATCTGCCTGCTCATGAAATCAGCCAAAGTATCGGGCAAGAGATGTCTAGCGCGTTGCCAATTTTTCGCGCCTATACAGGGTGTGATACTGTATCCTGCTTTTCCGGACGTGGAAAGAAGACTGCCTGGGCAACCTGGAAGCTATTCAACAACACAACAAATGTTTTCCTTTCGTTGAGTAACAGCCACTGTCAAGTAGATGACAATGTCATGGAAACAGTGGAAAGATTTGTTGTCTTGCTGTACGACAGAGGTAGCACGAAGAATGCAGTTAATGAAGCACGGCAACAGCTGTTTGTGAAGAAAGGAAGAGGCCTTGATGCCATACCTCCTACCAAAGCGGCACTTTTCCAACACACAAAGAGAACTGCCTATCAAGCAGGCCATTGCTGGGGTCAAGCATGTGAGACTTATCCACAGCTTCCTTGTCCACGCGACTGGGGATGGTGGTCTTGTTCAAACGGTTGGGAACCGCTCTGGACAACACTTCCAGATGTTGCAGCAAGTTGCAGAGAGCTTGTCAAATGTGGTTGTAAGAAGGGATGTCATGGCAACTGTTTGTGCGTTAAAGCAGCCTTGAAGTGCACAGCACTTTGTGCTTGTAGTGGAGACTTCCAATCAACCACTGAGTAGTGTCAACTGTGTTGAAAATATTGCATGCATGTTGTTTCTTGCAAAAACAGAACAACACGAACACTGTACTATATAGACCAAATGAATGAACAAATGTAACATTTTCAACTTCCTGTAATCAGAAAATCATTTCAATTTTGTAAAGTCATGATAGAAAACAATATATTTGACCCACTATTTTGTCAACAATGCACATCAAAGAAAAATGAATTCGCAAGGCCGACTTTGAGAATAAAACAAAAGGCATTTGGCTATTTTCAGTTGTCCTAATTTTCACTTCCGGTTTATCGGAACTCTAAAAACATGTCAAATATTTTTCTTTGAGGATAGTTCCATGTCTCAAATTGTTTTAAGACATGGAAAGGACTTTTTGCCTAAAATTTGATGCTTTTTTAACACCAAACCGAAGGCATTTGGCACTTTTCTGCTGTCATCATTTTCACCTCCGGTTTAGCTGAGTGGCCATTTTGAAAAACCCTCAAAACATGTCAGTTACTTTTCTATCGGGTGGCTCCATATCCCAAATTGATAAGCACCTAGGAGCGGTCTTTTCTGCCAAATTTGGTGCTTTTATCACAAAGTGCACAATTTTTACACCTAACCACGTAGCTATAACCCCCAGCAGTAAATTCGCCGATACCCATTTATACACCTGGGTGGAGAGAGGCACAATGAAAGTAAAGTGTCTTGCCCAAGAACACAACGCAGTGCCCCAGCCACAGCTTGAACCCGGACTGCTTGATCTGAGTCCAGCGCACTAACCATTAGGCCACCATGCCTCCCATATTGGAAAAGTGATACAATTGTTATTGTAACGACATCTGATCGACAATGATTTATCACCAGTAAACCTCAGTAAATGCTACTGATGAAATTGACGGATTGCGATCTAATATGCACGTCAAAATGGAGTCAATGAAAGATTGGAAAAACTAATTTAAAAAACGACCAATTATGCGGCACAAATAATTAGGTTTATGTGAGACGAGAAAGGGTCATTGTCAAAGATGTCTGGTCTGGCTGAGGGGGAACAATAGCACTTTATGGGGTGTATCAAATCCCTATATCAAGGTGCGTCACATAATAGAGGTCCTCTCTTAGCTCCTAGCCGCCTTGGTGTAAACGTCGCTGCTCAAAGCTGCCCAAAAGATTTAGCCCTCCTCCGTCCCCAATGGTTACCATCCTTGACATTGGCCCTTACTCTTATCATACCTCGTTTTTCTTGATGTAATCAGCAATAAAGTTGGCGTTTTAGCTGTTCCCACCTTTGATGAATGGTGGTCAGTTTTGTCATCACTTCATTAGTGAACAGATAAGTGATTATTGTGTTACATTTAAATAAAGGCCAAATCCGTGGCAAATTTAATCCCAAGCAGAGTTGTTGTCTCCATTCATCAAACCTAGCTCGCCACCAGCACGCAATGAACGGTTTAAACTTGTAACTGTATTAATATCGGGTTCTCTTTCGAGGCATAACATAAATGTAAATTTTCATTTCAGATGAACCATCAAGCAAAGATCACCAAAGTTCATTTAAATCCTCTGCCGAGGGAGCAGCTGGCTATTGTAAGTGTGTTGTAGGTGATAACAATTGATAACTAGTTTAAAAAACCAAGGTTACGCAATTTTTTTTCAATGGGACAACTTCTGCTCTGTACTTGTAATTCGTGCGTGTATGTTTTTTCTTGCTCGTGTGCCTCATAGACAGGTTTTTGCATGAAATTTGTCTATTCTCCTTTTTCTGTAAGAACGCATTTAAATGCCAGGGGCGTAGCTACCTGTACGCACATACACATGTGCTTACCTGAGAAGTAAAAGAAAATAAAAATAGTTTTTAAAACAATAAAAGCACAGTTTGCCTCGAGTCATATAACTCAGCTTTTTGGTGGAGATATTCATGTGCCTAAATGACTGAATGTAAAGGTATACCTGACTCGGCAAGGGATCAAGGCTCATGACACTTCAGAGTGCTAGGTCGAGGTTCTGATTGGAGATGCTGAAATCTCAGTCATCTCAGTTAGTTGAAATAAACAGGGTTTCTCAGTTATCAGTTAGACTTTCCGTAATTTGTATGGGTAATCAAATGGTGTTGAACAAAACGCAAGTGAAATTATTTCCTAATTTCAAAAGTGTACCATTTGGTTAACTTTAAATATCATGGGTGACAAATTACGCTCACAATCTTAGTTTTTTAAGTTGTTTATTGTATTGTCATTGTATTCATGCTAATGGCGCTCTAGCATCAACGTAAAGCGCAAACTACCAAGTCAAAAACAACATTCATTAACTTCCATCAATCTTTTATGTCTGGAAAATTTTAGCTCAAAGTAAAAGTTATCACTAAGGAACTAGAAACAGAAGATCCTTTTAAAATTCTTGTCGTAGATTTTTAAGCCACTTTAAGCTCAAAATCAAACTGTAGGTGAGACACTGAAATTAACTGTTTGACAGAATATGGGTTATTTTCTCGTCATTGCTCTAAGGGTGCAGTAAAAGTATTATTTTCTCCAGTCTAATTTGTGATTTGTAGGCGTAAATTTGCTTTGGCAATTATTCAGTGAAGTGTCTGAAACTTTTGTCGGAAATTTGTCTGAAATAAAGTAAAAAGTGTCCAAAAATTAATTGTCCGGAATTTTTACAGCAGAAATCATAAGGAAAATTTTTACTTGTCCTGCAACTTTTTAAACGCTTATATCTCGGCTGTTTAGGGTACGTTTTTCCTGCAATTTCCATGCCATTCCTTGTTACATCAGGTTTGTTTTGGCTTACCAGCAAGTTGATGTTTATGCCACGAGTTCGCTCTCTAAGTCAAGTAAGAAGACCGCGAACGCTTTAAGTGACATTTAACAAGGAATTTATCTTTATCACTTCATTTTTAAAAACATACATTTCTAGAAATTAATTCAATTTTTATGGAACTTGACCCCAGCTTGACATTAAAAAATCCGGATTGAGTGACAGCAGGTAAGTTATGAAATCGAAAGCTCTCATGTTTCACATGAAAATCTTTTCTTTTTTTTTTCTCAGTCTGCTTTTGTTTTTTAGGCCTAGTCTGCATTTTGCACCCGGCTGGGTCTGCAGTCTGCATTTTGTACTTACAGGTTTCATGTATCGCCAATTACTCGCGTTGGTTACAAATCAGCTGGCAAAATGTAAATTAAAATGGCATACATAAATGCTGGTTTGCAACTGACGTAATGGCAGCCATGCTGGGGGGCAAGAACAAAGCGGTTTCCACTGCTGAGAGCTTAACTTTTTTATCATGGAAGTTCTGCGAAAAAGCTTTTTGTTTTGTCCACCAACATGGCTGCCTTGTCACGTGGTTGCAAGCGATAAATAGATTCTGATATATCCCACCTGTGTATAAAACAAGCCTGGCATGTATCAAAATTGGTAATATATATACACTGATAATGACACAGAAAAATATATGAAATAGTAAACGTTTGCTTCAATTTTTTTCAGGGCCACCAAGAATTTGTGTGCTCATTTAACGAGCTCAAAAGTGCATCAGAATCCGCTGCGCAAGTAGTACACACAAAATGCTACCTATCAAACAGGATTCTTCTTGAAGGAAACCACTAACTTAAACTGAAAAGCGTGGGACCTCCTGCATGGGGGGATTATGATGTATATCTTCAATGCTAATGTAAGTCCCTTTCAAGTTTCCCTCATTGTATACTAGATATTAAAAAGTTGGCTAGTGTGACGTCGGTGAATATCAGTTTGTGTTATCATAGTTTTTAACAATGGCCTCTAGTGATACCAGTTTTTTCACTAAAAACCAAAAGAGTTGCCCTATTTAAAAAAGGTTTCTTCTTCTTCCTCTTCTTCTTCTTCTTTTCTTCATCCACATTGGCGATTAAGCATTAAGCAATACTATTTTACACAAACCTATACAGTTTGTACAGTTCATACTGAGTAGATAGAAACTAATTAATGACATTACTTTTTTTCTTTTAGGCAGAAAACAAAGAAATCGTCAAATATATGAAGAATCTTTCATAAACGGCTGTCTTTTTTGATATTAAAAAAAACAAACTCAATTCTGTTATAAAATGCGTATGTTTTTGCTGTTTAAACTTAAGTGAACCGCGACATCCTTCCCCTTTCGATGAGCTAACATAGCTTTATACAGACTCGTTCATAAGGTTCTTTCATAAGGTTTGTTTTGATATAAAGTGAGATGAAGTGACATAAATATTTTCTTAAAAAACAATCAATTTGTAGAATGTCGAAAAGTTCCTTTCAACAAAAGAAACTTAATGAGTCACCCTGGCTATTTTACTGGACCAAAGAAAAAACCTTTTCTGGCCTCTGAGTCTTCATAGACTTGACATATCTTGCCAACATCTTCACTTTAATGCAGAAACGGCAAGGACTTTGGCCGTGGTTAACAAAGTTCTAAGTGTTTTTCTATACATTCAAACGCCCATGGTTAACCAAGGTCTATTTACAATGTAACTGGAGGTGGCTTAAAATTTGTTAACCCAACCATCCTTCCATGAGACAAGTTAGTAATATATAGCTGCATCTACTGTTGTCACTCATCCCGGCCGAATTGGCAAGGGCAGTGCAATCTTGTAAAAAGGAAGTACCGTTTGGCCGAGTCATCACGTTTGCCATCATCTCTCCTTTTTTGTACTTGACACCATCACGGATCTTTCAATGCAGTTGGAGGAGTTTTAGAAAGATGCGTACATATCAACCATGGCATCTCACAACTCAGTGAAATATCTGCACATCCATTCTTACCGAAAAGCCATCTTGCCAGAAGGTATTATTTTTTGGTTCATCTATCTCATTGAGTTGACACGTTGCCGTCATCTTGCCTTTTCTATAGTTGGCCCTATCAAAACTGAAAAGATATTTCTTTTCGTTCAAAGACGGTTACCTAACATAGACATGGTTGAGTATAATTTTCGTCAAATGAAACAAACCGTTGACCTGATTTTTGAGAGCATTTGTTAGATATAAAGAACGTGGTTAAAAGGTTTTGAAAGCTATTCACAGAGAAGATGACTGGTGAGTGTTTGACCGAGAGTATAAAATAGATCTTCATTCAAACGGTTTATGCTTTATGTCTTTAAGTTTATCTTATCTTATCTTATCAGTTTATCCCTCTTTGAGAACTTGACCAGTTTGCAATTCTTGTTGTATAATTAGTGTTCCAGTTTAGATCTAGAAACAACAAACTCACCCTAAAGATTTCAAGAGCTTCTCAGGGCGAAAATAATAGGTGATCGTAAGACCTGGAGTATAATAAAGAATGGTACTGTCTTTTGGTTGAGGCAAAGGGGCTGCCTTCATTACAGAGACAAGTTCATGTATTAAAAATCAGAAGAGTTTCATTTCTTTGTGTACTGAATATTTCTTTGAGTTGCCACAGATTTAATATTACCACCAAAATATATACATAGTCTACGTGGACCTGGCAAACTTCCTGGCTTAAGGCCATTAAGGTGGGGGTATACCCGATTTTGAGTGAAATTTTAGAAGAAAGAAAATTATTTTTGAAACACCAACAGACAGTTGACCCCCACGCAAGAGCACCCCAGGTTGTCAAGGGACTGTTTGGGTGTCCATATACTAATTTATAACTTCAAATTTCTAATTTTATGTGATTTTAAAAAATCACATTAAATCTTTAATATTTCTTATTTCTCCAAATTTTACTAATCCTTTGAGAAAAACTATCTCTTTCCAAACATCCCCAAAAATTTACAAAACACCGCTTAACATAGCTTTGTGAAATGAGCATGGAGCTTCTGGGTTACTTGAAACGCAGACGAGATATTCTCATTAAAACAAGTTTAGCGGTGGAAAAACAGGCTTCAGGTGTATGCCCGCCTTAAAGGAGCTACGTCAGAGACGAAGCATCTTGAAAAAGCTGGTGAACTGTTTATCCTTCGTAATCGGTCTGTCGCTAAAATCTGTCTTTATTTTCTGGATCCCCTACGTACCAACTGTCCAAATACCAAACGACCATACTGCAACCCCTTACTGAACAATAGAGACGTAAACTACAATCTACTGAGAATTTTATTGACGCCATCGAGACGGTACAGATACCTGACGACTACAAACTTGTGTCTTTTGATGTGAAATCACTGTTCACCAGTATTTCACTTCAATTGGCTCTACAGTGCACTGAGACCAACAATCTACTGTTACATTACCGTTACCGACTGATGACATCATGGACTTACTGAACCTCTGCCTTACATCGACTTACTTTCAGTACAACGGAAAACACTACAAGCAGTTGCACGGAACAGCCATGGGTTCGCCGGTTTCCGTTGTCGCAGAAATTGTGATGCAAAACATCGAGGAACACGCCCTTGCAACTTGCTGACAAACGATACCGCTCTGGTTACGCTACGTTGACGATACTTTTACCGCCGTACACAAAGACGAAATTGACGACTTTCACAAACACCTTAACGAACAGCACGCCGACATTCAGTTTACCAGAGAGATCGAAGAAGATGGAGAACTTCAATTTCTAGACTGTCTGGTAAGCCACGACAACAACGAACTACATACCACAGTGTACAGAAAACCGACACATACCGACAGATTACTGGATGAATCGTCCTACAACCCGACTTCTCACAAAGCTACGACTATCAAGACTTTGACGAGACGAGCGCAACTGGTTTGTGACACAACAGACAGTTTATCTGACGAGAACAAATACCTTGACCGTGTTTTCTACAAGAACAACTACAACACCGACTTCGTTAGACGAAACACTCACCGAACTACTGAAACTACAAAAACCAACAAGAACTCTACATCTGTTACTACAGCGACCATACCGTACATCAAGGGTACTTCTGAGACCATCGCGCGGATTCTACAACCTTACAATATCCGTGTAGCTCACAAGCCTACAACTACATTACGACATTTACTGACCAACGTTAAAGACAGGGACGAACCTAACAACAGACAGGGAGCGGTTTATAAGATCAAATGCTCCGACTGCCAAGCCTCCTACATTGGAGAGACTGGTAGAAACCTCAACACAAGACTTACTGAACACAAATGAGCGACTAGAAATGATGTAAACAATCACATTTCTGAACACCACCGACTTACTAATCACAAAATTGACTGGGACTCTGCTGAATGTTTAACCTACAGTATGAACTATTTTCAACGACTGACTCTAGAAAGCTGGTACACAAACTTAGAACAAACGCTTATCAACAGATGTCAACAACTACTGCCACCTTACAAACGACTAATTAACGACATAAACAAAACCGACGAACAGACCACAAACAGAACGATCGAAACTGACCAATTACTGTTGACGGACTGAACACGAGTCTTACAGCCAATAACATCACGGCTAAACTGACCAATCAGTTTCAACGGACCAGACTTATAACATCACCAACTGACAACAACTCTTCACTTGACTCTGAAGATGACTTCCGCACAGGTTGTCGAAACGTCAAACAACAATTCTTCTAAGAACTACTCTCACCCGGACGATCACACTATACGAACTACTGATACTCCTGGGTTCAAACCATTTTCTGTGTGTGTGTGTGTGTGTGTGTGTGTGTGTGTGTGTGTGTGTGTGTGTGTGTGTGTGTGTGTGTGTGTGTGTATGTATGTATGTATTAACTCAATTTAAAATCCATACAAACTCGTATTACGCTCAATTTAAAATCAGTACATCAGTATCTCGTATAGTAGGCTTTGGTTACCTGTGTTGTATCGAGATTGTCATCTATATTTACCACTAGAAATATAAAAAAAGATAATCAGACATGAAAAAATGTTAAAAAATTATACCAGATGTATACTTTGAAAACGAAAGTTATGATCACCACGTGCACAGCAGCGCTAATTTAGTGGGTTTTTTTTTCTTCAGCGAACCAATAAACGTCGCCGCACAAATATTGAAAACGATGACAGCGGAATTGCAAGTATTCTTAAATGTGAACATATCTGTTGAACAAAGAGCGTCAGTATGCACTAAGAGATTAATATCTTTCTCTGACAACATTTTTTGTTACCGGTAAATGTTAGGCCTTGGGACTGTGCAATAAATGAGTGAACTTGTAATTCATAGTTACCTGAGCTTTTCAGCAGCCCAGTTCTGACATGGTTAAAAAAACTACACTGTAGCTAAGCTATTGCCAGTAACCTGCCAAAATTAAAAATGGTACTGAACCTGACACACTACCACTTATTTCGTGATACATATTTGTAATAGAGTTGTTCATGAATCTGAGTTCTGGAGTTCTGTTCATTTTCATATGTGGAGAATGGCCATGAAGTATTGTTTGTCCCGGATGAAAGTGTCACTCAAATCAACTTTTGAAACGACACGAAGCCCCGTAAGTATTGCTAGTATTAAAGAAGATGACAAAGGTGGACATATGGGTATGCTGCTTACATCTTTATTGTTTAAGGTGTCAAGTCGATAGTTAATTTTTCTCCAGTAGTAGAGGAGAAAAGTCTCATTTTTAACAATTGCTCCCCTGATTCTATACCTCTTCCCCTTCTCCCTTGCTAAATATTGCACAGTCCCTTATGATATTTGATGAAAATTTAATTGCGTGGTTCTGTCTTTTTGTTTCGCTTAGATTGTGTTCAAGCATCAACAGACAAGTTCTAATTAAGGCCGGTCTTAAATTCCTTAAGTAAAACTGGATAAAATTCCAGGCCAGGCTGAAAATTGCCTTGTTATTACCCCTAAATAAAGTTGTAGTTTTGTTTTTGAAAATGCAAAGATTGATCTCTTATTTTTATAGTTACGATATGTCCATAATTAAACTCAACAATGATTATTTACAACTTTTCCCTTTATAAGAAACAATGAACATTAACAACGAATATGGGATTTTATTTAACTTGTCATTAACCAGCAGGAATGTATGAAACGAAAATGAGACGCATAAATGAAAATCGCGAAATTCAATACTGTATGATATCAATAAAACAATGAAATTCAAGCTGTTTCTTTATTACTGTTATTTCGACATGTCTCGGGTTCAAGTTTAGGAGTTTTCTGAACTTTTCTCCACCCCTTAAGTTCTATTGAAGTATGAAATACCGTTTGTTATATTTAGCTTGCTGTTTGCTTTTGTTTACAATGGTGATTATATTAATTATGCTGTAACAGTTCTGGGGTCATAGCTACATATTGAAGAATAGAAAAATATCGCTAAATTTAATACACTCCACTTCTACCTTCCTCTGTAGATCGCGAAATTTTATACCCGCGAAAAATCGCTATTCCTGTTTCCCCTTGTCTTTTTTCAACCCTTTTAACTTTCTCCCTTACGTTCAGGTGTTCTTACATACAGGGGATATTGATCTTACCATAAGGGGTCTTTAGTCTAGGAGTTCTTACATCAAGGGGTTCTTACAATCAGGGGTCTTACGATCAAGGGTCTTACGACCAGGGGTTGTTTCGTACAGGGGTTCTTTTGAACAGGAGTTCTTTCATCCGGGGGTTTCTATATCCAGGGGTTCTCACAATCAGGGTTTTTTACATCCAGGGGTTCTTTTAATCAGGGGCTCTTACGATCAGGGGTTCTTATATTCAGGGTTTCTTACGACCAGTGGTTCTTATATCCAGGCGTTCTTACAATCAGGGGTCTTACATCCAGGGGTTTTTACGATCAGTTCTTGCATCCAGGGGTTGTTGCGTATGGGGGTTGTTGCATTCAGGGGTTGTTCATTTGTGGCCTTTTAAGAAAGGTGAATTATTTAAAGGGGATTTTCTTAACTCAGGGGGTTGTTATTAATACAGGGGTATGCCCAGCTGCTGATGATGATCCCTTTAGAGTGAGTCCTAAAGTTAGAACTCTAATAAATCGTAGAGTCCGGACTTTAGAGAGTCTTTAAATCCGGACTTTAATGAGTCTTAAAGTCGGGACTTTAATGAGTCTTTAAGTTGGGACTTAACCCTTTGAATGCCAAGGACATATATATACGTCCTGAAACATGAGCCTTAGATACCAAGGACGTATATATACGTCCTCTGTTAAGCCTTGTTTTATTTTTCTCAGTCGTTCGTGGATTATTTCCGTGGTTGTTTCAAAGGACCTGGGAAGCATTTAAGAATCGGCTGACCAAAGAATTTTTGCATTGTTGGCACCCACGAGGCTTTGTTTATTTTCATGGCAAATCCAATATGGCGGCACGCTCGCACTCACGTAGCCTGATGACTGAGGAAGTTGTAGCCGAAGTTTTCGCAGATAGGGACACTGATTTTAGCGATGAAAGTGAGGAAGAAAGTGACGATGTTTCAGAGTACAGTGCAGACTCAGAAGAAGACGATGCGAGTGAAGAAGAAGTCGAAGCTCTCGATCAACATCCAAGCCTAAGTGAAGATAGTGAAACAGAGGAGGAAAATATTGCACCTAACAGAGGCCAAGGAAGAGGAAGGGATCGTAGCCCCCTCGGCCTTCCCAGAGTTGTTCATGGTGGAGCAAGAGCCCGTACTCATGGTGGAGCAAGAGGTGCTCGTGGTGGAGCAAGAGGTGCTCGTGGAGCTGCAAGAGGAGCTCGTGTTGCAGCAAGAGGCGCTCGTGGTGCTCGACGTGCACGTGCTAACGATCATGTTCAACAAGCTGCTCTTGAAGCACAATGGCTTTCAGTTGACAGGGAGCCAAATGTTCCTCCTTTCACTGGTACACCAGGGATAAAAGTGCCACTTCCAAATAATCCTTCAACAGGTGACTATTTGAATTTATTTCTCACAGATGATTTTTTTGACATCCTTGTTGAGCAAACAAATTTATATGCAGCTCAATACAAAAGGAATAACCCAAATTTACCGCCACACAGCCGTGCAAATGAGTGGGTAGACACAACCAGGGCTGAAATGAAACAATTTATTGCCCTTTCCCTTTTGATGGGAATTGTTAGAAAACCAGAAATTGCCAACTATTGGAGTACAAATCCTCTCCTCGAAGGATCTATCTTCAATAGCGTCATGCCCAGGAATAGATTCCAGTCGATTCTTCAGTTCTTGTACTTTGCTGACAACAGCCAGTTTTATCCAAATGATCTCGAACGCGATCGGCTATACAAAGTCAGGCCTGTTGTCGAGTACCTGGTGAACAAATTCAAAAATGTTTATGTTCCTGAGGATCACATTTCAATTGATGAAGAACTGCTTTTATGGAAGGGACAGCTTTCATTCAAGCAGTACATTCCAATGAAACGAGCACGATTTGGAATAAAGCTGTTCATTTCAAGGTTGATGGAGACCCTGCTGAACCAAGGGTACAGGCTGTATGTCGACAGTTGGTACACTAGCCAAGAGTTATTCAATTACCTGACCGAAAACAATACAGCTGCTTGTGGAACCGCCCGAAAGAATCGAATCAAGCTCCCTCGAGAGTTCACAGATGCTGCCCTTGCAAAAGGAGAGCACAGTTTTCGGCGAAATGGAGACCTTTTGGCGATACGCTTCAATGGTAAGAAGGAAATATACTTCTTGTCTACCATTCACAAGGCAAACATGGTCAACACTGGCAGGTGGGATCGGCAAGGTAATCAAGTCAGGAAGCTACAAGTTGTCCATGATTACAACCGCTATATGGGAGGTGTTGACCGGAATTATGAGATGCTTGCCAATTACATCTCAGTTCGAAAGAGCATGAAGTGGACAAAAAAAGTTGCTTTTCACTTCATTGAAGAAGCTGTTCTAAACGCCTTTCTTTTGAACAAGAAAACCGACAACAGGAAGCGCTATCTCAAGTTCAAGATGGAGGCAATTACAGCACTACTTGCTTCAGGTGGTGCTGATCTTGCTGCCCCCACAGCAGCTGATTGGTTGTCAGGGTGCCATTTCCCAGAAGTGATTCCACCCACCCCTATGAAGCAGAATCCCCAGAAGAGGTGTGTGGTTTGTACTCGCAGCCAGAGGAGAAAGGAGTCCCGATATCAATGTGGTGACTGTCCGGAAAGGCCAGCACTTTGTGCTGCACCATGCTTTAGAATCTACCACACACAGGCTGACTATTGAAGCCACTGAACTTTGTTTCCTTATGGCAAGCAGGAAACATCAGACATTTTTCTGTTTATAATAATGTTTGAGAACAATTTATCTAATTTTTTTTAAGTATTCAAGCATCCTTAAACTCAGTACTTTAAGCCGCTTTTAGTACGGACTTTCAGACTCATTAAAGTCCGGACTTTAATGAGTCTTAAAGTCCGGACTTTAATGAGTCTTTAAGTCCGGACTTTAATGAGTCTTTAAGTTCAGACTTTAAGGAGTCTTAAAGTCCGGACTTTAATGAGTCTTAAAGTCCGGACTTTAAGGCGTCTTAAAGTCCGGACTTTAATGAGTCTTTAAGTCCGGACTTTAATGAGTCTGAAAGTCCGTACTAAAAGCGGCTTAAAGTACTGAGTTTAAGGATGCTTGAATACTTAAAAAAAATTCAAATCCAGACTTTAAGGAGGCTTAAAGTCCTTACTTTAAAAAGAATAAAAGTCCTGACTTTAAGGAGGCTTAAAGTGCTGACTTTAAGATGCTCGAAATCCTTACTTTAAAAAGACTAAAAGTCCTGACTTAAAGGAGGCTGAAAGTCCTGACTTCAAGGAGGCTTAAAGTTGTTACTTTAAAGGGGCTTTGTCACGGATTTTAACAGATTTTTGAACTGCCATAATTTATATTTGTGTCGAAGGAAACCAAAAAATAATAGTTCATTTTTATTAACAATTGCTATATTTAAGCACCAAAACTGTTAAAAAGCGTCTTTAGCTGCAGATGGCTACGATGGAAATGGATTACAACTTGAAAAGTTTAGCTAAACTTTTCAATTTGTTTCTGCACATCTACAATAAAATCAATATTTATAGCCATAGTTAGATTTCTATCCACATATTAAGGTAATATCTTCCTTTAGATGTTCAAAGAAAATGATTTTCATGGGTTATGTTGCCTACCACTTATTTCAGAACAGTTTAGACCAAAAATCTGCAAAATCCCCGCGATGGAGCTCCTTTAACAGTTCAGGATATCCCGATATTTAAGGACAGGGCAGACCGACCTCTAAGCCAATGAGAAGCCGAATTTTGATTCACGGATTGAGTTTCAAAACATTCGTCCATTTTCAAAATGGTGGACGAAGGGAGTACTTAGCGATGATTTCCTGAGGTCTTGATTTTGAGAATACGAAGTTACTTTAGCTTTCAAACGTATTTTTTTTTAACAAGCCCGATATTTTCAATGCCACATTTACCGCATAAGACCATCACAAAGGACGGCCATGCATGGGAGCGACAAAACTTGCACGCGGATTGAAATCCCATTGCGATAAAAGTTTTATTGAAATGCCGACAAATTGCGACATAGCCGGGTAAGAAATCTTTCAAACTTGTAGAATTGAGTTTATTCGATTCGTTTCGCAACAAGAAAATGTATCAAGAATACTGTATACGTGCAAGCCTTTTATCAATCGTCGATATTCTTTCTTCTTGTTGACTTGCAACTAAAATGTCTTCTGGCATTTATAGTTAGTTGGATATTTACTCGAACGATGCGTTCGTCCTACCTTGGCATGAAATAAACAATTTTGTGGGCAAAACAGTTATTATTTAGGCATTTCCAAAGGGCTTATAATTTTCCGCTCATTTTTAGTAGCTTTATTTACAAAGAAATTGCAACTTGTACACTTGTAAACTCAATCATCTCTTTTTTTAAAGTACATAAGGTCTTGCGAGTGGATATGTAATGTTGTATTCTAAATGTTTTTTGGACACCAGGATTATACTCCAACAGTGTTTATCATTTTAACTGATTTCACAAAGCTGAAGTTGAGCTACCTATTTGGTAACAGAGACATACTTCCCAGTAAAGGTCACATCTAATGGTTGTGAAATGAAGAGTGGTGTATTGGTATTCTTTAGTAAGTAAGCCTTTTATTTCGACAGAGTATATCTATCAGCTTTACATGCCCCCCCCCCCCCCCCAACTGATCACAGCAGAAAAGATTTGTCAAGTGCCATGGGTCATGAATTGCTTTCTCTGAGATGGCTTTTTTGTGTTCTCATTAACAGGTTATTTATACAAGTCCCACAGTGTTTTGAGTTCATTTACAGCTTCTCCAAAGCCAAATGTGTCACAAATATATCCTGAAGTAATAAACAATGCAATTTTCAGGTGTGGGTTGGGATGAACATCACCCAATAATTGGAGCAGTACTCAAAATGAGTGATGGTCAGATTGAAATATATTGGAATTCAACATTTATTCAAATATCAGTTCACGTTTAATGTTAGGATATTAGTTCTCTGCTTTGTTCTGATTTTGCCTCTTTGCCAGCTGAAGAACCTGTAAAAAAGAATTACAGCTATGATCAGTGTGACAATAAAATAAATGTAATAAAATTATTTCAGCAGACAACAAATAGTGGCCATCACAACTGATTATATCTGCTCTTTTCTGCTCTTTAAATGGTGTTTTCGCTTTTGAAATATTGCAATGAGTCAATCAAGGCATGATTTATAAGAAATGCTTTGGGGCCGGTTTACATGAAAGGTGGGCTCCCCCAGTTCCAAGTTACTTTGGGTGAGCCAACTTTACATACATTTCTTTGGCAAACACATCGAAGCATTTACATGCTTGACGGGTAACCTTCCATGCCGGGACACCATGCTTACATGGCCAGAGCACCCCTCTTGATGGGATAGCTTTTGCCGTGTAAAAGGCTACGAATGCTGAATACATGTTTAAGGTAGGCGACGTTTTAACCCTGCAAGCCAGATAACTCAGTAAGCACTCTCCCTCCCTTACACTACCAGCCACCCCCCCCCCTCTTCTTCACACACAAAAAGAGCGAGAGAGTGTCTCATACACTCCCAAAAAAAAAGCAAATTTTATCTTAACTCTATTAACATTTCTAGCAAGGGGGGCCTCTTTTACAGGACCTTGGTGGCCCATGCGAGGGTGCGGACGCACCCATCACACCCACCCTCAAGCTGCTTAGGTGAGGGAGTTTTTAGAACTACATGTACACAATGCGCACCTAAATTATTCTTTTAATATAATGTTTCCCCTTAATAGAGGTTTCTAACCTTTACACTACTTGCCTCGTGTCCCTCCACATCTGGCAAACGTGCATTGACAATGTCAACGACCCTTCCTTCCATCCCTTTTGGTGCTCTTAGCAGCCACCTACAAGGCAGGGCTGCTCCTCCACCAGTTCTCCGGTTTTTTACTCACTTCTGCTTCTGGGGTGGCTGCTTGCTGGCAGTGGGATCTCCAGTTATGTATCTGTAATACAAAACCACAGAACGTGGTATTTAGAACTTGGATTCAATGACACTTGGATTTCTATATAATATGGCATATGGTGTGCGTTTTAGATGACTTGCGATCAACATCGACAGACACTTTCCACATTTCACGGATTTCATACGCACATTTAGTGGCTTCTGTTTTTCTTTCTTTCTCCTTAAATTTTACACCACAAATTCAGCAAAGCGCCTCGAGCAATCTTGTGTGCTCTTCCATGTACTTAAGAGAGAGAAAAATGAAAACGATCCCTGTTAACACAAAGGAACGACTTAGAACACAAGTATTATGACAACAGCGCTTTGTCTACACTCGTACAGCCTCATATTCAAAGAGACCTTACATAAAATCGACGCGGCTTACACTCGTAAAATTTGGCATGATGAAGCTTAAAGAACACAAGAACTTGTAAAAAATATAACCAGCTCCATAAAAAATCCGTGAATACTAAAAAGTAAAGCTTATTCTTTACTTACCTTAAACTCTGACTGCACAAATCGTGACTACATCGTCGATAAAGACAAAATCCAAATAGTATAAATGTCTCCACTTCAAAATGGCTACCGAAGCTTATTCTTGTTGTTTAACCGCTAAAAGTCCCGGATGAACGCTGTGAAAGACTGGAAACAACAAATTTCTTTTTGTGCGTGGGACTTTTGAAATCGGCCGCCATTTTCCTTCCGAACAATAGCTTCGTGACGTCATTCCTTTCCTTAAATATCGGGATATCCTGAACTGTTTAAGAAGAGTTAAAGTTAGGACTTTAAGCCAAAATTACATAGAGGACTTTTGAAGGGGTGATTTTACAAAGAGGACTTGGCCCAGATACTGATAATGATCCCAAATTTCTCCAGAAAGGTACATTTAAGTAACCAATACTTATCAAAGTTATATTTTTTCCCAAAATTTCAATTTGCTTTTGACAAAAACAATACTTGCACAAGTGTTTGCAGGAATATGAACCATATTAATGTTAACTATGTTTTGTTACCGGAAAATCACCACATCACATCTTTTTGCAAGTGACTCATGCATTTTTGACCCTAAAAGGCTTTGCTCGTGCTTCATAAATTTATGAGATTACTGAGCTCTACAAACAAGAGATAAATTTCATAAATTTATGACTTGTTTGTAGGGCTTAGGGATTTCATAAATTTATGACTTGTTTGTAGGGCTTAGCAATTTCATAAATTTATGACTTGTTTGTAGGGCCTGTAGGGATTTCATAAATTTATGACTTGTTTGTAAGGCATAGCTAGGGATTTCATAAATTTATGACTTGTTTGCAAAGCTTAGAGATTTCATAAATTTATGACTTGTGTGTAGGGCTTAGGGATTTCATAAATTTATGACTTGTTTGTAGGGCTTAGGGATTTCATAAATTTATGACTTGTTTGTAGGGCTTAGAGATTTCATAAATTTATGAGATTACTGAGCTCTACAAACAAGAGATAAATATATAGAAATCTTTTACCTCTACAAACAATTCATCAATTTATGAAATCCCTAGCTATGCCTTACAAACAAGTCATAAATTTATGAAATCTCTAAGCCCTACAAACAAGTCATAAATTTATGAAATCACTAAGCCCTACAAACAAGTCATAAATTTATGAAATCCCTAAGCCTTGCAAACAAGTCATAAATTTATGAAATCCCTAGCTATGCCTTACAAACAAGTCATAAATTTATGAAATCCCTAAGCCCTACAAACAAGTCATAAATTTATGAAATCCCTAAGCCCTACAAACAAGTCATAAATTTATGAAATCCCTAAGCTTTATAAACAACTCATAAGTTAACAAAATTTCAAAGCTCCACAAACAATACATAAGCTTAAATTTCAGTAATTCCAAAGCTCTCTCTCTGTAATTCTCAACTCATAAATGTGTGTTATCCGCCAGGGTTACCACCTAATATTATATTTATCTAGATTTATGAAAGCTTTTTTAGGATGAACACCTCCAATGACTTTTAATTTGCAAAGAAACTGACATCCGCCATTTTTACTCTTAGTGGATACTAGACAAGGCGAAGTTATTCTTTTGGTATTAAACATATCCTTTCAATATCTCAATAATAATATTACATATAGCAACAGATCAAGTTTAAAGCCAAGTTTCAAGAAGACGAGGAAACATGCGCAAGGGAAAGCTAGAAGACAAGATTTATAAATGGCTCTTTTAGGAGCCATTACTTGAATAAAAGTCAATGACCAACATTGCAACGCACAATTTGTTTTGTTTTTTTGCGTTTTGGTAGGTTGTACACAGCCTATTCTTGGACCAATGAGGAAAAAATCTGTAATACGAAAAGGAACACAAGCTTACATACATAAACATACAGGAAGGTAGTCAGCCAACTCCAACTTCTTCCATGAACAACAGCAATTAACGTTAGTCTAACGATCAATTTTCATCCAGATCTGTTGACGTATTTCTGAGAAAACTAGATGCCAGTTTTCAATGCGAAGAAAATGGCGTCTCTTCTACACGCGAAAAATTCGTACCATGCCACTTAAGTTTAAAAAAAATGCTGAAAAAAGCTATGATCTTCGACAGTCAGAAACTCGGCTGCCACGTTATATCCCATAAGCCAGGTTATTATTCAACAAGCTCGCGTGATGCCCATATATGGTCAGAAAGCCATTGTTATCCGTAACAGATATCCTGCGATATACATAGATCGCCAAGATTCGTCCGAAATCTTGCAAAGCGCCGCACAACCACAGTTATTCTCGCTACAAAAAGCGTTTCGTTGACAACTTGTTGAATAATAAAACAATTATCCTGCTCAATCTTGCGGAATATCGTCTGATTTTAGCCAACTCGGCCTACAGCCTCGTCAGCTAAGTATCAGGCGATATTCTGCGCGATTTCGCAGGATAATTGTTAAATATAAGCCAGCCAATGGGCTAGGTTTTGACTGTTAACCGCTGTCAGAAAAATAGTGCTGTAAAGGGAGCCCACAATCTTACGTCGGACATGCCGAGCGAACGCATACAAACCCAAACAAATTCTAGTTATTTCGGATTGCGATTTGCGATCACGTGCGTGGTTTCCTTAAGCCTTAACATTGAGATCCTTTAGTACAAATAGGCCCGTAAAAGAATGCCAATCCACTTGCTATTCATAACACTCATAATGATATGCGAAGTTGAAATACACTTAATAATGGGTATTTCATGGGTAGTTGGGCAGCCGATGATAAATTCTGGCTTGGCGCGAAAATAATTCATTCTAGCTCAGTTTTCAGCGGTGCCACGAAGAGGTGAACAGCCCACCCTCCCACCCAAAAATCGCGTGGGTCATATCTTGATCACCTCCTAAGCCAAGCTGTTCCAGCTTGGCTTCATCCGCTGATCAATTATTTTCCCCACACCTTATTACAACTGAGCATGAATATGAATGTTGGTGAATAGAATACTATTCCTTTAGGTGAGCTAGTAATACTTCTTTGAGATTATTTTCAGCCTAAAAACACCGCTTGTGATACAAAAGGGTTGGTGTCTGAAAATATGGTTTGGCTCATAGGCTCATCTGCGTCAAATATAGACTACTTGTAGTCGGTCTTCTCTCTAAGGGTCGGAGGAGCGCTTTTATATTGGGAACTGGGCCAACCACCAGGCGGATATGCCCGTCAGCCCAGCAACGGAGAAGCTGATTGGCCAATTTAAATTGTGCGCGCGAAGCGTCAAGGATCTCGCGATTAACTGCTTTTTTATTTGCACGCGCGCTGCCTTAGCTCGTTATAAACTTTGCTTCAAGACATAAAGAAAATTCCGCTCCATGACAAGACTAATAACAAGACATTAAGAGGCGCTTTGTTGTATTGGATGAATTTTCAAGCTCATTTAAAGGAACTTTGTGAAACAAAACACTGCACTGACGTGTTGATGCAAACACATAAGATCCGTAACACCATTGCGCACGCGCAACTTTAGATTGCGCACATTGGCCAATCAGCTTCTCCGTTGCTGGGCTGAAGGATATCCTCAAAAAATACATAAGAGTCTGCAGTCTATTTTTCCTCACGCGCTGTTGTCTCGCCACAATCTCACCGTCTTGCGTCTTAAACCCTAGTTTACAATATCGCCTGATTTTAGCCAACTCAGCCTAAGGCCTCGTTGGCTAAGTTATCAGGCGATATTTCATGCGATTTCACAGGATAATTGTTAAATATTTGTACAATTTCGTACGTTTAGGTTAGGTTCGTGCTCTAAACTTCGATCACTTTCGTTTGTACTTAGTTTACAAGTTGGCTTCAAACACGATAAATCAAGCTTAAATACGGATAGGTAGTGATTCACTTTCCTATTTGTTTTGTTTTCGTACTACTAAAATGTCTACTTTGCTTGCCAGTTTTAATAAGGAAATAGACTGTGCAAGTCTGTGTGCACACCTTTAACATAGCTTAGTATGCGACCAAGTAAAACTAACAATGTTTTTGTCCTGTGTTCTAGACTGTGACTGACGGCCCTATAAACATTGGATTATGATTCTTCCGAAACATGTTTGAATAAATGACGTCTTTAAAAAAGCATATCTTGTATCGTGATGTCTCACAAAATAATAAATTGCACTGCTTTGTACTGCTCGCCAGTTCGGAAATAACTGGAGAATTTTAATTCCCCACCTGTCGAAACACTCCATCTATAAAATAATGCTGGTGAACTTAGAAAAAATTATTTTCGATTCATTTGTTAAAGAAAATAAAGCTAAATCAGTTAACCAAGATTCCTTTTCAACTAACGTGGATCCAAAATTAAAAAAATCATTTTCATGTGTTCACAATTAAAAACAATGTCAAAGATTAGATTTTCCAACAGACAAAAGACAGCGTCCAAAATAAAACGTTATGCTCAATAATAAAAAGTGTGAAAAATTAGTAATAAACTGCTAATCGACGTTTCGATGTATCGAACATCATTTTCAAGATTAAAAAGTTTGTAAGTGTTGAAGTTGTTAAGAGTTGAGTTTTGAATAACAATGCCTCGATTCGCGCGAAGTTATTTACAGATGACTAATATATTTGCATAACCAACACGCACATTGGAACAAAACTTAATTATTACCTTATTGTTACTTATTTTCGCGATTTTCGAAATACTTTTTATAAATTTTATGCTATAAGGGTGTTTCTCACTGGATGTTGTCGAGGTCTGTAAGGGGAACAAGGTCCGTTGGTGGGTATAAACATTTCTGCTCTTATCAATTTCAAGTCATGTTGGGTTATCTTTTTGGGGGGACTGGGGTCAAACATGAGACCACATGGTCTAGCCATCTAACCTGGCGCAGTAGAGAAGATAAATACTGTCACGTTTTCTTTACATTCTGACAGTCTGCCTTTTGAATGTTTGGTTGGGATTTTGCCTCTTATCTCCTATGGAAGCAAGGAGATGTTATGCAGTTTCTGATCTCCAGTTGGGGGAGTGGGAAGTAGTGTTATCTGCTAGGGAACTGGGTCTGAACATGAAACGACATGTGCTAGAAATCTAACAAGTCGTATCTCGTTTGGTATTGCATTCCTGGTTACTAGACCCCAGCAGGGCATCCCAACCCAAACCTTTTACAATTCGTCCATGGGTTTTACATACGTGAGTACTGCTAAAAGAGGCTGTGGAATATTCAGTATGAATTGGCATGGTAGGGAGAAGGAAAGCGATGTGATGCTCTTTCTTATTTGTAAAAATTTTAGCCCCCCCCCCCCACTTTCTTGGCAATTTTGAGCAATCGTTTTTTATATTTTTTTCGTGCGTTCGGTTATGTTCACCAAAATGAGTGGGAAAAGTCATCTAAACTCATTACTAAGCTGTTTATTTGTTCATTTGTTGGTCCGGTCATGCAAACAGTAATGATCGCGCTAGGAGATAACATAAAAATAAGGTTTATCATGAAAGTGTGTTATTATTCACTGAATATAAGGTAGTGTCAACAACGCATGTACCGCTTCCCTTATGGGTTTTTGGTCCGCTAATATGAAGTATGGATCTTTTACACGTACTTTGTATGCATATTAGGTGTGTGCCGTCAGTGTAGGGAAAAGCACGCTTGCCATCTAAAGCAATTTCAGTCTTCACAGCAGCCAACTTCAGAGAATATTGCAGCTAAGAACAACCCACCCCGTAAAAGGGTCCCTATTCCACCTGAGATGTTTAGCAGCCCTTCTGGTATGGACAATTCCTTAATTAGTGATGAAGATTACAAACAACCACTCACACCAGCGAGTGCAAAAACTGCATACAACCAGTATGTGTACAAATTACATGAAGCGACTGAGATAAGTGAGCCATTTAGACATCTAGATTATGTTCTGATGAAAGAGTGGAAAGACTTGCATTCTCGTACTAAACATCATTATGCATCATTCGCTAAACAAGGAGTTAGACCAGTGTTGGAATCAATTGCCCCTGGCCAAGGTGAAGAGCTTTGAAATTACTTGAAAAACAGTTCAATAATGGGTCTTGGCAACAGTGATAACGACTGTAATGAAGATGAAGAAATTTCCCCTAACACCTTCTCGGACAACACTCTACGAAATCTTATTGATGCCTATAACAATGCACAGTGTTCAAAATCGAGAAAATAAATTTTTTCAATATTTGCCCAAAATTTTAAAAGAAAGCATTTGAAAGAACTAATTCCTGGTCTAACAGATTTCCGTATTAAGGAGGCGAGGAAGCACTGCTGTAAAGAACATGGAGCAGGTACTGCAGTGCTTACAGCTCCAGTTCACCGGTTTTTCCTCAGTGAAGATAAAGTTGACCACTTTTTGAGGTTCATAACAAGCGACATGGTTTCACAAGACACAGCATACGGTATCTCCAAAATGAAACTTGAAAGTGGAGTGGAACTAGTGATTCCAAAACCAATTCGAAAGTTGATCCCAGCTCAAATCATTGCCCAGTACTTGAAGATTTGTGAAGAGAGTGGCCAGTACAAGAACTTTGTTCAGAATTCTTGAAGTCTGCCCAGCTTCGACAAGAAAATCACTTCAAGGTCTGGACAAAAACACGGCGGACGCATCAGAGGCATTCAAAAATTTACAAGACATTATCAGCAAACTCTATGACGGAGGGATGCCCGATAGTAAGGCTGACATGCTGCGTTCAATGGCCTTGTCCTGCAAACGTTACCTAAAGCAGGACTACAGCACACATGTCGTGAATGATTCAACGAGCGACATTTCTTCTGCGTCTCCTGACCAGAGTGGATGGTACTCCTACAGATTCTGTTAGAAATGTCAACAAGAAGCTAAAGAAATTTTGTAATCAGAACGGTTGGAGAATAATCCATCATCAGAACATTACTGCTAATGGTTTAAATAGGAGCGGATTACATTTGAACGAAAGAGGTAATAACATCTTATTTAATAACTTTGTAAAATTTTTAGATAAATCTTCTCATAATTGAGCCGCTAATTCTATGATTGCCAACGAAACATCTGTAGCTGCAGATAATTCCAGTCAGTTGTTTCGCGAGTCTTGTGCTTTTTTATCTCCAACACGCGGCTTTAAATTAGCCTCCTTGAATATTACTAGTTTACCTAAACATATCGACGAGCTGAGAGTTTTGCTTGCTGACAACCCTCTTGATGTATTATCTATTAATGAAACAAGGCTTGACGACTCTGTTAACGATAATGAAGTACATATTCCAGGTTACGACATTATTCGCCGCGATCGTGAATATAATGGTAGGTTTGGTGGGGGAGTTTGTATCTATGTTAGATCTACCATAAATTATTCTTTACGCCCTGATCTTAGTGTTGCACACCTTGAAAACGTATGCGTCGAAATTCGCAAACCTCGATCCAAACCATTTCTCATTACTACATGGTACAGGCCTCCGAATTCATCAACCAAAATCTTTTCGCATTTTGAAACCCTGGTTGGTAAGCTAGATGCAGAAAATATTGAGTTCTATTTAATGGGTGATTTTAACTGTAATTTAGCTTCGCCTCAACCTGATAACAACACAGTTTTACTAAATAGTATTATTGATGTTTATGGCCTTCACCAACTTATAAACAGTCCAACCCGTATTACTAGTGTATCTTCTACTTTGATTGATCTAATCTATACAAATTGTCCTGACAAGGTCGTTTGCTCTGGTGTATCCCATGTTAGTCTAAGTGACCACAGTCTCGTCTATGCATTCCATAAAATTTCCATTGAGCCATTCTCAAAGGGACATTCCACGATAACGTATAGGAAATTTAAAAATTTCGACTCTGCAAGGTTTCGTTACGACATTTCTTTACAAAATTGGGATAGTGTAAACAAATACAAAGACCCCAACAACATGTGGGACGCTTGGAAGACTCTTTTCTTTCAATGTCTCGATAAGCATGCACCATTGCGCACTAAACGCATTCGTGCACGCAAATCAGATTGGATCACACCTCAACTGAAGAAAAGAATGCATTTTAGAGATACCCTCAAAATAAAAGCCACTAGATCTGGAAGTGCAAGTGACTGGTCACAGTTTAAAAAATGTCGCAATGCTGTCAACAATGAAATCAAGCAGGCCAAAGAACAATACTTTAAAAGTGCATTGCGAGTAAACGAAGGTGACCCTCGTAAGACTTGGCGAATCATGAATGAACTTACTTCTAGAAAAAATCACACCTCTTCAGTAAAAGAGATTAAGTTTAACAACAGCAGCATTAGTGATTCTCATGAGCTGTCGTCTACTTTCAATAATCATTTTTCTAGTGTTGGACTGAAACTTATTGATGATTATTCAACAAAGTGGAAATATTCCATCCTATTTTGATTACCTTGAGGAGACCAAGCATAGATTTGAACTCAACACGATAGAATGCTCAAAAGTATTCTCTCTACTGTCCAAACTCTGTAAATCGAAAGCGACGGGCCTGGATAAAATCTCCGCACGTCTTCTTCGCGATTGTGCTGATTTGGTCGCCAGCTCTCTTTGCTGTATCTTTAATAGATCTATTACATCTGGTATATTTCCCACAGAATGGAAATTCACTAAAGTCGTTCCACTATTCAAACAGGGTGAACGTTCAGATTTAAATAACTATCGTCCTATTTCTATAATTCCTGTTGTCGCTTAAGTCTTTGAGAGAATCGTTTATAATCAATTTTATGAATATTTAACTAAAAACAATCTAATTTCCAGTAGTCAATCAGGGTTTCGTTCATTTCACTCCACTGCTACCGCCTTGCTTGAAGCCACAGACAGCTGGGCTTTTAATATTGACAAGGGCAACGTTAATGCTGTTGTTTTTCTAGATTTGAAGAAGGCCTTTGACACCGTCGATCACACAATCTTGCTATCAAAATTGAAAGTTTTTGGTGTCACAGGTGTCACGTATAACTGGTTTAATTCCTATTTGGATGATCGAAAACAAAAGTGTTTTGTGAACAGTTGTCTCTCGGACAGTAAACCGCTATTGTGCGGCATCCCCCAGGGTACAATCCTAGGTCCACTTCTCTTTTTACTCTATATAAACGACTTGCCCAACTGTCTCTCTATTTCACAACCTAGGATGTACGCAGATGACACGCACTTAACCTTTGCCAGTAACGATGTTACCCTTTTAGAAGAAAATATGAATAACGAGTTAACTAAAGTTTCTGAATGGTTAATTGCAAATAAACTCACTCTTAATAAGTCTAAGACTGAGTTTATGTTGCTAGGATCAAGGCAAAGGTTAAGTACTTTGAGTGGTCCTTTGTCCTTTTCTATAAATGGTGACTCTATAAAGCAAGTTGAATTTGCAAAATCCCTCGGTGTATATATAGATAAGAACCTAACTTGGAATCTACATATTACAAATATTTCTAAAAAGATTGCATCTGGCATTGGCATCCTAAAGCGTAGCAGGTCTTTTGTTCCATTTAAGACATTACTATGTATCTATAACTCTTTAGTACAACCCCATTTTGATTATTGTAGTGTCGTTTGGGGGAATTGCAATAAAACTCTGGCAAGTAAACTACAAAAA
Source organism: Meandrina meandrites (assembly GCA_963693305.1). Lineage (NCBI taxonomy): Eukaryota > Metazoa > Cnidaria > Anthozoa > Scleractinia > Meandrinidae > Meandrina > Meandrina meandrites. The sequence goes on from OY855903.1 coordinate 42,015,012, forward strand.
CTGCAAAACCGTGCTGCGCGTGTCTTGACCTCTTCTTCCTACGATGCCAATGCTGATGATCTTATTGCAAGACTTGGCTGGAATAAACTCGATGTCCAATTTAAATTTCAAACAGCCGTCATGGTCTATAAATCACTCAATGGTCTTGCACCTGACTACCTTAGGACAATGTTTTCTAGTAGAAGCGATACGTGTGCCTATTCACTGAGAGGGTCCGCGGGTAAACTAACTGTTCCGCTCCCCCGCACTAATTTTCTTAAAAACAGTTTTAGCCATAGAGGTGCAGTGGTGTGGAACAGTTTACCTGTCGACCTGCGGCAAGCACAAACTCTCACTAGCTTTAAATCCGGCTGCAGCAGTTTCGTCTTTGACTAGAATCAATGTAAATATTAACAACACACGGCATTCATGGAAAGCAGGCATTTTATTATAATTAATTATCGCATCCTTTCTTAATTGCAACTTAAATTTATTATGTAAAATAATTATTAAGTAATTTTAAATAAGTATGTACTTTAAGTCCTGATGTTTTTACCGTGTTGAAATAAAGTTACATATTGTTGATTCTTGGCATTAAGTGACCCCAAGGAAGAACAACTTATGCAGAGCTGTTTAAATAGCCACTTACTCGAGTGTGATAGATGCCAGGAACTACGTAATCTATTTCTCTCTTTAGAGGAGGAAATAGGAAAGATTTCTGAGCGATGCACCATGGCAGGTGACGACATATGTGATCTTCGTTTTCTGTTGGATGACAGTAAAGACAAGATAGAACAATGGAAAGCTCACATTTTGAGAAGTGTGAAGAGGGAAAGAAGGAAGTCCTTGATAAGCTAGCACCTACTGAAGCCCTTTTGGTGGACGATTGGGCGATGAAATTTCTGCCACTGCACTTCAGGGAAAAATCAGCCGAGTGGTATAAACTGGCACGTCACAGCAGTGATTGGAAAAATGCCACAATGCTCTTTATCAGTCTTTTTGTCCATGTCTTCGACAGCTGCGATCAGGACCAGATTGCAGTGGCTTCAATTACCCAGAACACGCTGTCCACACTTAAGAAACTGTACACGGAGCTAACAGGAGTTTATATTAGATCAGACAATGCCGGGTGTTATCACAGGGGATATCTTTTGACTAGCCTCTCCAGTATTGGTCATGAAACTGGGATCAGAGTCATTGGCTATGACTTCAGCGAAGCTCAACATGGCAAAGGCATATGCGATCGGAAGACGGCAACAATGAAGCAACATGCAAGGCGCTTTGTGGCAGAGACGAAGACCGACATTCTGACAGCGTGTGATCTTAAAAAGGCCCTGGAAAGTAATGGTGGAGTAAAGGGATGCCACGTGAGCGTTGTAGAAATGCCACGCAGATCCAGCCAAATTGACACAAACGTGAAAATAAAAGGAATTAGTCAGATTCACAACATTCGTTACGAAGAAGGTGGCATGCGCTTTTGGAAAGCATTTGACATTGGAAAAGGAGAACGCATGGTACAAGACAATATGCAGTCAATTGAAATTCCAAAGGTTATAAGGTAGTACAGGCATTTCCGGAAGCATGCTTTTCCAGCGGAACAATGGCAAGGAGTTCCAAACACACCGAAGAGGAATAGGCTTCGCCTACAAACACTGAAAACGTTGAAAGGGATGCGCTATTTGAGTGCCCTTTTGACGGGTGTACTTGCTCTTTTGGTTCTGAAACGGAGGCCCAGAGGCACCTAGATGTCGGAAATCACATCCGTCGCTTACACAGGGAGTCTCAGTTTGACTACATAAGGCTTCGTTACGCTGATATGGTAAATGAAGAACTATCAAAGCCACTTTTCGGGGCTAATTATCCAAGTGAGTCTCAGCACAGTGGAAAGGGGGTTAGCAATATCACCATGGGATGGGCATTAAAAAAGCACAAGTCTACACGTTTTTCTACAGCTGTTAAAGCCTATCTAAATGACAAATTCCTTATTGGGGAGCAAATGGGAAATAAGGCATCGCAAACTCAAGTTGTTCTGGAAATGTGCAGAGAATGAGATGATGAGGGTAATCGTCTATTTGTTGGAGGAGACTGTCTCAGTTTTCAGCAGATTGCAGCATACTTTTCTCGTCTCGCAGCAACAAAAAAGAAACACGGTTCTTTAAACGCAGCTGCCAGTTCGGAGGAGGTAGAAGAATTTTTGGCTGAACAGCAAATGCAGAACGACGAAGAGGACATTTCAAGTAGAAAGAAGGTGGTATTCGGCAATCTGCAGTTACAGCTTCCCATCACCTACAAGTCCTACAACCTTTGCAAGTTAGCTGCAGACGGGAAATTAACAAAGAAATTTAGCATTGCTGATCTAAAAGACATCTGCGACTCACTTGACATTGAAACTGAGGACTTTAAGCGCCGTAAAGCCCGTACAAAGATGCTTTAATAAATGTGTTAAGCAGTTGTACTTGCAATAAGAAGTAGCCGATAGGACACTGAATTATGTAGCATGATACTGATCAGGACTAGTTTGGCCACATTCTGTTTAAACAGCTTTAAGTTAAGCTCAGCTAGTTAAGTATCATTTAAGACACGTACGACACCAATATTGCATTTCTTAACTAGTTAAGACTTTTTTTAATCTTTTTTGCCAATTGTTGGAAATTTTATAACAATCTAACATTTGAAAGGGCGGAATTTGAAGTTGATGACGTCATTTGATGTAATATGACGTCACAGCTAAGTTGTTGCCACTATTACCTTAAGTGGTTAAGGGCACTTAGCATTTCAAAAAGGTTGCTGCACAATAGCATAAGTACTTTTGGAGGTAAAGAGACGCTTTCTGCCTTCCCCCCACCCCACTCCCCTTGTCTAATAAATTCCAAAAACTCAGTTTTTTGATGTTATCTGCAAAGAAAAGTAATAGAAACAACGAACATATGTGTCTGTGATAGGAAACGTCTTCCCAAACGTTTAACATGTTTTTAAATTTGTTAAAACTTCTCAAGGACGAAAAGTTGTTAAAACATTAAAATACCCATTTCTCTTTTTTATTATACAAAATAGCGGCAGAATACGCAGCTCATGAGGCACATAATATGCAATTGCCCATTAAGTTCTTGGTAGCTTTTAAAAGCTGGGGCCATCTACTTTAAACCCATATATAAATAAAACCTCTGAATTACTAGAACACACAGAGGTGGCATTTTGAAAAAAAGCAAAAATTGTTGGTATCTGAAATTGAACACAGCTATTACTTTTGATCACCTCTGAAATTTGTACCTTTATATGGAAGGTGATTTTAATGATATTGCCTTCGAGCATATACGACCCTCTTTCCATAAATGGCCAAGGAAGGATGCCATGTTCTCTTAACCACGTAGGAAAAAATAATAAAATGTGCCCTATTTTTGTTATTTTTTATGGTAAAATTTAGCCCTCGGATTACGGAAAAAAGGCTGCCCAATTTCTTGGCTTATTAAGAGCAGCTAGCCAAACTTTTATGTTCTGTGTAATCAGTACATGAAGTGCTATCATTCCACAAAAAATCGTGAGAATCAAGGATTTCGAATTTCATGGCCTCCATACATTGGTGGTCGGTTTTCTGTGACAGACACACTTAAGTCTCGCGAAATATTCTCGTTCCATTTGCACGAAATTAAGTTCCCGCGAAATAAAGAAAGTTATCATTCGATCAAATAAAAAGCATTCCCTTTTTAACATAGCGCAGCTACTGGTTTTCCTCGTCTTCTGCCCTTTCCCCGAGTCCATAAACTCTTTTGAGTTCCCTGACTGTTGCGCTTCGTAATTTGCCAGTGCGTGTTAGCTGGAAATCAAAAAGCACAACAGCCGCTTTTTGAACTTCCTCTGTCCATTCCACGTTACTGTGGCCCTCGCGTCATTTGCACACGGCCCAACTAGTAGTCCAGTGACTTTCAAGGTTTCACCGGTTACTTGGTCAACCCTGGCTATGAGAGGTCTCTCCCTGTAAGTATCCATTTGAAGTGCCACTAACATTTCTGGCTCCACACTGTCCACGTTCTCATTTCTTAGAACTTGCCTTTGTCGTTGGCCTGGTCGTCTGTATGACCCAGTATACACCTGAGGTAACGTTTTAAAAGTGAGAATTAGCTCAGAATCTCCCAAGGTATAAAAGATAATTAGAGCTGCTGATTAAGGAAATAAAAAGCGCGCTTGAGTGCATTGTTGAGTGATATGAGCACGCGGGAATTTTTAGAATTTTAAGAACATGAGAGAAGTGCTTTATGGAGTTGTAATGAATTCGAACCGGCCAATCACAGCGCGTGCAATTTCTCAATGATGTTATAAATAATTGCTGGCGACTGTTAACGAGGCAGCACACTATTTTATTCAGTAGGGGCAAAAAATCCAAAATTTTCTCGGATGTAAAACTCGAAGCCTGCGTTGTAGAGCATAATCCGGGACAACTGAAACGATAATCACGCACACATTACTCACATAACTTGATTGTGCCAGTGTGCCTCACTTTTCATAAACATTGCGAATCGTTTTGATAACTAACGCAATGATTTTCCATGTGCCCTGAAAAAAGATTAGTATCTCTATATGTTCGTAATATGCAGACGGTTTCGATTTGAATTCTTATATCTTACATAAGCTTGAAGCTTGAAGAAGCGGAGATTTAATTTTTGTCAATGTCGGGCGCTCCTAAACAACGGAAGAAAAAATCGGTCTCGAAGTTGTTGAATGTTCAATTCAGTTCCCACTGTTTAATCCACCTTCGCCAGCACTCACTTTCATAATGAAATTCCTAAAACAAATTAATGTTACTCACTGGAAGAAGACCATCTCCACGTTCGTACGCCTCACTTCTTCTCAAGACCTCGCCTAGTTGCATACGAGTTTCCTTTGCTGGCCTTTCTCTTATGCTCAGGTCGCTCACTGGCCATCGCTCATCGTCGCATTTCAGATAGCTGAGCTCCTTCTAGTGATATTTTGCTCCTTCTGTATAGACATCAAAGCAATCATATCAAGACTGTTTTTGTGGAGCTTTAAAAACCAGAGTTTTTAATTACATTCCATATCAAAGCTCACCTCTTTGCGACTTTAATTACGGTATTTGTACGAAAATTCAAAATTGAATTGATAACGCATTTTAAAATTTATTCTTCAGTCGTACATTGAAAATTAAGTAAAAATTTAATTTTCCTTCATGGTTTGATTCAAGTATGACTTAAATTTTAATTGACCATAAATTAATGACTTAAAAAAACACACACCATCGCCAGGTCTGAATACTATCTCCTCGACATCTTCGTAGCCTAGCGCCAATTCCTCTTCCTTCTGTAAGAATTCGAGCCACTCCATTTTTTCCTCATTCATGAAGACACCGTTGTTGATGCACTTGTCCACCATTCGACAAAGTTTTGGTATATCGACTGCATCATAGTTAGGTTTTACTAACTGCGGAACATCTTGCAGCAGGCTTTTTAAAAGCACAAGGGGGCTCGTACTCCTCAGATTCCCACTGTGTGGAACTCCATGCTTTAAAGTGCAGAACAGCCTTTCCTTCTCCATTATGCTTAATCATAAAACTATGAAAATCGTTCAGGTTGTGCAAATGGAGCATATGTGGATATATCCACTCCCGTATTGCGTACAAATTTTCCATTGTTGCATATTGCGGTTGTGCTCCGGCCTCTGATGTTTCCCCTTAGGTCTACTTGTGACAGCGGCGTATAATTCTAAGGAGGTCCTCAGGAGTCAAGCAGCCCGATTTTTCAGTTGCGACGGAAACTCTCCAGAATAGCTGATCCACGTCGATGTGCGTGTGACCAACTGGCAGAAATGATGTCTCAACCTAAAAATAAACCGTTTACAGTAAAGTTACTGAAATTAACGTTAAGTTTTTTTTCTGCTTGTTTTTGGGATCAATTGTAACATTGCGTTATGTAGGTCAATGTTAATTACATGTAACCTCTGAAGCGACTTTCCCTTACCGCCAGTTCAAATACTTAAGGTATAAAAAGATTTCTCTGTAAAAATGTCGGCATTCCAACTTACTTACCATTTCAAATACCTCTGTTTCGACCAGGAAGCCGAGGAAGGAAAGCACATACTGGTTCTTGTTTTCCTTTGCTGTGTTGTCCAGTTGAATAAAGATTGAGTCAGCAAGAAACTCTCTATGCAACCATAACGTCTAAATAGAACAAAATCAAACAATGAACATAATTTTCCCATTCAACCCTATTGTAGTGCATCCCAACGAATTTTCTCTATCGTATACGCTTAAACGGGAATCCTGTAGCTGAAAGCAAGCCCGGTAAAAGGCCCACAACAGCAGCAAAAAAAGATAGGAAAAGGAGAAAAGGGATGAGGGAAAAAAATGGCCAAAAAGAAGAGCCTAAAGGAGTGGGACTGTTTATCTTAAAAAATTATTAAAAACTTACAATGGTATATTGCAATTGCTGCGTTTTGATTGGTTAAAAGCAATGGTATATGAGCTCATATCCCATTGACCACAAATATGGTAGCCGATACACGTCAACGAAAATAGTTGGGAAGCTCAAATATTGCAATTCTTTGGGCGTTTTTTATAATGCGCGCTAGTGGAATAATTGTTAAATATTGATTTGTCCACATGCCCGAGCAAGAATGTCGCAAGAGCGTGATTTGCTCATAACGAGTTGAGATGATTTGGCAAAGCCACGTTCACACACGCATGTAATGAAATAGATGCGTCGAAAATGGATGCCTGCTAACCTCTTTAAAAGTTACAAAATCATTCAATTGGCAACTATGTGAGACAAATTATTATTTCTTCTCTCTCGTTTAGATTTAAATTGTTTGTCATCTAACTGTAACTGCTGAACGGCACTAAAATATGAAAGGTTGAGAGGTTGTGTATGTATGCGGCTTACCTGTAATAAAGTGTTTATCAAGAGATTCGAATCGTGGGGGAATTGGTGGTGGTCGAGGAAGCAAATAAGATGTCTTCCATGAACTAATGCTCCCACAATGTGCACCCTGAGATGCCAGGCCTTTACACTTGTTCCATGCCTTGACTTTGAGAAAGGCAATTCCATTTTGGTAGTATCAATACCATCAATTGCCACGGAGAAGTACTTGTCCACATTTATAGCAGCAAATCCCACAGTAATGCACAATACACAACCTTGGTTGGGCATTGCTGACATCACCAAGGAGGAACTGAAAGGGAACAAGGACTTAATAAAAGGAGCGACGATATATGTCATTGGGGGTCGGCATTGCCATGCCGCTTAAAAGAAGGTAGGCCTTTTTTTACATTTATATATTGGAATTAGAGGTTTTTGAGTCGGATGCATCTTCGGAAACCCAGGGCTTCAAAGGGGGAGGAGACATTTCCTCCTTTTTCTCACTCACAGTTTCCTTCCCTTCCCCCTCCCCGTTGAAACCCTGGTTTCCGAAGATGTACCAGATGCCTCACATGACTCACACTGCTCCTTTGGGCTTGCATGTTACACACACTCAACGGTTTTTAGATATCTCGATTATCTCTCGCGTTTGACGGACATATTCTTGATGCATTGTTTTGCTAGGTGTCAAAAATGAACGTCGCCAACGAAAAACTGTTAGAAAAAATTTGGATTAACATTTATGACAACCGTCTTACAGACGAACAAACTTGCAGACTAGCTGCGAAACACAACACGGACAATCATGGAAGCCGTCAGACATCCTGGATGGAGAGGGTGGCAACTTGCCGCAACTGGCTATTCAAAAAGGCGAAAGCAGACCCTGAACACGATGCGGTGCCGGCAAGCTCCACAGCGTGGAAAAAGGCTTGCCAGCAAATGTATATGGGGCCAGGCAAGGTAAAACATGGTTATACTGTGAGCGAAGTATCTGTCGAAAAACATGTATTTCGCCCACCAGCGAACGTTTTCAATCTTTTTTTTTAAGGTCATTGGAAATGACTCGGCTTATCATGTTCAAATAACGCAAAAACAAAACATAATCATAGAACATAAGAATAGAATGGTGCCCACACCAAGCTTTACTTCTCGCAAGGCCACTTATTTTTGGTATCTTTGAATAGGATGTCAACTGTTAAGAGCCAACTCTACAGGCGGCGTTATTGCCCAGAGTGATGCCCGTAAGTACACAATAACTTTGAAACCAGGACCATCAACAGACAGGACAGTTCGCTTGCAAATAATCATAATTTGAATTTGAAGGACAACTAACCAAGGCTCGTGCGATTTTACTATGCAAGTATTGTGATAAATGTCAGTCATCATTCTGTTTTAGAACCTACAATTAAATATGCATTCCTTCAAAATGTGAAGGAAAATGTCCATCTCGTGAGTTCAATCTTGCTTTATAAGAGTCTATATATTTCTATTTGATTTTGAGTTGATTTTTTTTTTCTGTGATTATTTAATACTGTACATTAAATTTTGTGGAAATGTTATTGAAATTTTAATAAGGCAGCTGTTCCACAAGTCAAACGATCAAAAGAAAACCCGTAAATCAGTAGCCTACTTCTCACAGTTTAAGAGTCGTGTAAGGGATAATAGTTCTATTATTTTTTACTGATTACATAGGTACTTGAAAGCTTCTTTAGACGGGCTAGAAGGCGCTCTCGTAAACATTCCCATCGAGAGCGTCAAGACCAGCATCAAGGATTTCAAAGGATGTAATCTGTCCTTGGTGAAAATTGAGAAGGTAACTTAATTTTATGTCATGATATGTGCACCAAAGCTACACCAATCTGTGATCTTTAGTATTACAAGCACACAGACGACCCTCAATCTCAGGCTAGCGGCTAGACCTTAACATGCACGCTAATTAAGGACGTTCGCGTTAAATTGTTTTACTCCATAGATTTCTTTAATTTTTTTTGCTGCGGTCAGATAATGAGTTTCGTGTCAGAAATACAAAAAATTGTGGTCACCGACTTCGTTTCAGAGAAGAAGCGTGTGGAAAACTACCCTGATTTTGAAAAATTGGCGCACGTAATTCAGCATGGTTTACAGGGTTTATAGTTAAAAATATCGAAGATGAGTAAATGGAGGCTAACGATCTTAGTCACATTTTGTTACAGTACCTCTGTTGCGTAAATAATTACTAGTTTTGCAATCTTTTTTGTAAAACTTAACGCTGGAAAAACGCAATAGAAAATGTCCTACGGCAAAAAAACAAAGCTCAAAAAGTGGAATTCAAACCATGTTGTTAAATGTTAAATGTTGTTAAATGTAATATTTTGATTAAGATATTGGAGGGATATGTTACCTTAGAATAAAAATAGGTTCGCAATGCGTACATGTGTCTAGTGCAGGGTAATAGAGTAATATGTATATGATTATGTAGGATTGCGTTAGACTTCGTGAATGCAATTAGGATTTATCTGCCATAAAGTACAGGAGTGGAGGCTGGGGTATAATGTGAAGCTCCAACAGTGTAGCAAAGAAAAATGGCCAGAACTAACAAACGTGTTGAAGGTGATATTGAAAAGTAAGGAGGAGTAGAGGTTGGTCTGCTTTGGGGTGTGGTTGAAATTATTGCAGACATTTTTCTGGAAGTAGTGATAACTATTATGAATTTGTTATTTTTAACATCACAATGTCAACGATGAAATGAATTGAACACAACTTTATTTCAAGGCAACTAGGTGACTCTTAAAGTAAGATTCATTGTGACGTCATTCTTGCTTTGCCAGTCTGCTTGTAAATAACAGTTTTTGTAACTCCAACAAATAGCTTTCATCCAACTTGTGAATTAACAACAACAACAAAAAGAGGAATTAATTACTATAATAACGTGGCTGTTTACTGACTGACATTCTGTTGTCATTCTTGTCTTGTCATTCTACAATGTACATGTAATATATAAGATATACGAACAGTTTGTGTAAATTTTAGAAGCTTTCATCCAACTTGTGAAGCAACAACAACAAAACGAGGAACTAATATCAATAATAACATGGCAGTCTACTGACTTACATTTTCAACTACTTTGCTTCGTCGATTATAAGTTATACAGATGGGTGGCGAAGAAAACAGTGTAGATTCTATGTCTGCTTGAGTAAGACCTTTTACTTTGACAGTATCACTAGTACTAAGCTTAGCAATTTGGTGAACAGCATCTTCAAATAAAGTAAGATCTATTTTGTCATCATTTGTGTCTTGAAATAGCGGTCGCAAAATTGCAGCATGGAGATTCTCTCGGCGCCAAGTACCTTGATCTTTAACTTTGAAGCACCTTTCGAAACCTTTCATTCGGCCGGATTGACCGAAAGCTGTGGCATACTGAGAAAATACGTCTTAAGAAATTCATAACAAAGTAAGAAACTAAAAGGTAACTTGCCGATAGGACAACTCGTATCACACACGTATCACCACTCTCTCTTTAAGCTGTTGGACCAGCTCCACTTTTTGCAACAAAAGCAAATCGTCATAATCAGTTTTCTTGCAGTTGTCGTGGAAAGCACATGGTGATGGCGCAATTGTCGTCTCTACTAATACACATTCGATTGGTTCCGATTGTCATTGGTTGTTTATTTTGGGTCACGAAGAGATTAAGAGTGATTATCGATGATATTACCCTCCTGGTACCCAGTAAAGAATGCTTCATGTAATGTGTCACGTAGGAGAAACCTCAGTGAAACTTCATTCGTATGACGTAATAATTTGCCATATATGAAGCACTTACCAGAGGATTTTAGCGTTTTCTCATAGTGTCTGTGCTTCGCACTAGACACAAAAACCGACGTCATTTACTATGTAAATTTTTAGTCATAAGTTTGTAGTCTAGTTTGGACATCATAAATTTATGAGATATTCGTAGTTGTGTTTGGCTTTCATAAATTTATGAGATAATTGTAGTCTAGTTCGGACATCATAAATTTATGAGATATTCATAGTTGTGTTTGGTTTTCATAAATTTATGAGATATTTCTAGTATAGTTCAGACATCATAAATTTATGATACTTGTTGTTTTGTTTGGCTTTCATAATTTTATGAAATATTTGTAGATGTTTTAATGGACTTTATTCAGCCTAATGTGCCTCTTAGGTGTGAAGAGGATTATGTTTAATGGACTTTATAAAATTATGAGATTATTATAATTTTGTATACCAGTTTGGACATATGTACTTTATTTTGGATATTCTCAATTTATTGAGTTGTTATTGAGCTGTTTGTCGTTAAATTTATGGTCTCTTGTTGTGAAATAGATAAATCAAAGAATATTGATTGAATATTAAATGTTAAGAACCATTAAGTGTAAGAAATGCTACATTTTTCTCTTGAATTGTCATAGTTTTCATGATCAAGACATTTCATATATTATAGACACATTGAAGGTTTATAATTATCAGCAAGTGAATTTTGCTTGTTTCTATTGATATTTTCTGGTTCAACAACTGAAAGAGATTGTGTGATAAATCACACCTATTTTATCAAGTGTTTTTAGTGTCTTGTACTGCCTTTATAACATTTTGGATTGGTTGTTATAAAACACTTTGAAAGTGGAATAAACAAAATTTACAAGCTTTCTATTTATAAATAATCCATTCTTTTCATGAAACTCCAAAAAAATGAAAAGTGAAAATGTGTTAGTATTTGTAGTTCGAGGCAATATTTTGTTTGTGGTTATTATTTTTGAATAACCTCTCTCTCAAGGCTGATATGAAACATAGGCACGCTAAGCATGCAGGAGTTATTTTTTTCAATTGATTGGGTTGCTTGGGGTAAGACTGGGTGTTAGTCTTGTTGGGATGGTTGAACTATTTGTGCATCACTAACTACATAGCCCCTTGCTACGACTGGGAGGCATTTTTTGAAAAAATGTTGCAGACAAAATAATTTTTACGTGCAATTTGTTACGTCAAAACTGTTTCGTTCAAAAGTAAATTTTTATCATTTAGAAAAAACAAGAACTAATTTAATTGTCAAAATGTCACAAAACGGCTTATTCTGTTAGCGCTTATTTTGTTGCTAGCTTTTTTACAACCCCAACGCGATACTTTTGTTTGTTACAGGATACTTTTGTTTTTGTCAAACACTGTAAAATGATACCTTTGTTTTTTAATAAATCATGTATTCCAGGTCATCACTAATGCAGACAAAAACATGGTACTTGTGTTGTAGGGGTGTGTCCGATTTCGGCACCTCCTGTTGAGAAAACCTGTCATAACAGAGAAATATGAGATCGATTACGTGTTGCTGGATGTACAGTTGTGAAATGTTATAAGGAAAACATGTACGTATTGCTGTGCAGTTGTGAAATAATAAAATACAATTTTGAAACATTTCCAAGCAACCATTGCTTACAAAAGAATATTAGTTACAAAGTTGAGTCGAATGAATGCGGGACGGAAGAACTCTTCTCTTACTCCACAAAAAGCAGCAAAGCCTGCGGAGAAATCCGAAAATTAAGATGCGTGCCGTCTTTGTGGCATTTATTTTAAAATTTCAGTCGGTAATTTCAGCGCAAAAAACAAGTACATTTCGACCGAAAATCTATTTAAGATCCCCCAAAGGGCTGGGGTTGCCAAAATTCCTCTCGTCGATCTTTTAAAAATACATCTTGGTGTTGAAGTGGATCCACAGGATGGGAAATCTTCCCGTGTGTGTGCCAAGTGTTCAGTGAAGATTCGCAATGCAAGTACCTTGTGCGAGTTTATCAGGTCAGCTCTTAACTGCGAAAACACTGATGATGAGCATGAACATCGTTTCGCCACAGAGAAACATCAAGAAACGTCGTGCCTATAGCTCGCCATCGACTTCAAAGCAGCCCAAGCAAGCATCCCTACCCCGGGAAAACCCCTCGCGTTTACCACCAGCAAAAAGGCCGTTGCTCTTCGAGCAGCCAAATATCGAGCCAGAAACTTCGCCAGTATCTCCAGTCATTCTGAGGGAAACAGCATTGACTTCAGAGCAGTCTGCAATTTTGGACTTTTCCCTTGAAAATCCAGCGCTTTTACAGCCAGCGGCTTCTTCATTCCAATTGCTTAAATTGGAAATTCACTGCGAAGATCACATATCACCTTCAAGTCCTTTGCTTGTCAAGAATGCAAACATCAACAGAACATCTCCAGCCGTGCTCACGGAATCAGCAAGCTTTCCATTGAATATCGAGGCGGAAGATATGAGCGGGGAAGAGAACAAGGAGACTAGCAAGCAAGACGACCAGCAAATTAAATTAGCAACAGCCTCTTTCTGCTCGCGCTTGAGCACTATTCCTCCAAGACGACTTTCAGATAGACAATCAAAATCAAAACATTCCCCAGAAAATTCCTCTGTAATCGAAGCCATTTTTGACTGAACCGCGAAGTGATGAATGTCCTATTCCGTCACTCAAGTTGTCAATGCTCCTCTTCGGTCTAATGATTTCTATTGTGAATTCAACCAATCAGGTACTGCCGTTGCTGGAGCAACGGCAGCCGTGAACATGACATGGAGGAAAGACGTGAAAGTCCCCCTATTTTTTCCGCTCCTCCACCCCCACGCTATTAACCACCAGTGCCCCTACTCACGGGCATTTTGTACTCTCCCCAGGTTTCGCTCGCACAAAGAAAACAAGATGGCGGTCGCTCAAACTCAACGATTGATCTCTGCGACTTCACGGAAAAAAAGGGGACTGTGAACAGTCTAAGAGGGACCCAAGTAGCTAATCTTCCCTTGAGGCCTTCCAGAAAGCATAAGATCGAGAGTTAAGAGGGATGTGCGTGCTGAAATTATCGAGACACTTAAGTCAGTGGCACTCAAGTATGTTCATTTTGAACCTGAGCCCCCATTAGTTCACCTTATGGAAGACATTCTGCAAAGCAGAAATTGGAAACAGCTTTTTGGTTCATTGCAGCAACCTAAGTCTCATGCAAATGAATTTCTTCAGGCCTTGGCGAAAGAGTACAAAAGCTGCAAGGACAAGGAGGCTCGAAAACAAGCAAAGGAAAACTCAAAGGGACAGAAACAAAAACTTTTGATTAGCAACACCAAGGCCAAGAGCAAAATTGCTATGTTCAGAGACACACCATTAGATGTAAGCTCACGGGTTGAGGCAGCAGAAAAGATTGGCAGAATTTGTCAATATGGAGATGAGAAGCGGCGTCTTTTGTCCATTGTCGTTCTGATTACACTTACAGTTTTCTGCAAAATTTGTTCCAGTGCTCGCCCAACACCATCACTGCAGCAAGAGTCCATTCTATCTTGTTTGGACATGGTGGTGTACCACCTTGTGACTTTAAATTCAGTAGGGAGCGGGTTAGCCAATAACCGAGAACTCCGGCCATCAACAGTAACAAAAGTCCGCGATTCATGGAGTCATTGTTGAATGTGACAAATCTGATTGCCAGAAACTTACGAAGGAATGCTCAAACACTGAAATGGAGGTCTCGATTCTTGGTGCTGACCAAAAGGATCACAGCAAATGGAGACGAAAATGTTGCAAATCGCCCTCTAACACCTACAGCGGAAGAGCAGCAAGAGGAAGAGCAGCAAGAGTCCATTCTATCTTGTTTGGACATGGTGGTGTACCACCTTGTGACTTTAAATTCAGTAGGGAGCGGGTTAGCCAATAACCGAGAACTCCGGCCATCAACAGTAACAAAAGTCCGCGATTCATGGAGTCATTGTTGAATGTGACAAATCTGATTGCCAGAAACTTACGAAGGAATGCTCAAACACTGAAATGGAGGTCTCGATTCTTGGTGCTGACCAAAAGGATCACAGCAAATGGAGACGAAAATGTTGCAAATCGCCCTCTAACACCTACAGCGGAACACATGAAATGTTTTGCTTGTCGCTTCATAAGTTCACAGTGATCTCAAGCTTAATGTTTTCATTACTAAGACCCAGGTTCAGACATCGTGCTTCTGCTGTGCCAAACTAAACTCAGGAATTAATTTCGACAAAAGCACGGCAGAAGTACGGCATCTGAATTAAACTAAAAATTAAGTTCGGCAAACCAACTAAGTTCGACACGACTCTGGCATAGCAGCGATTCAAACGTCGCGCTTCTGCGGAGCCAAAAAAATAATTCATAAAATATATTAAATGTATTTTAACAGGGGTAGTAACGGCGCCATTTTTTCTTAGATCACCTGACTAATTGTTACGTGACTTCAGTAAATCCTGAATTTGGCACGACTGTTGCACGACATCTGAATCACAGCCCTTTTTTGCCATACTACAGTCGAACCTACTGCAATTAAGTTTGGCACGGCAGAAGCACGACATCTGAACTAAGCTTAATACGCTAAATTCAGGATACAATCATATTAAAATAGTGTCTAATTTAGTGCGGGTAGCTAACTAATCTTTACGAGAGAGAGACCTTCACGAGCAATTGGAGTGAGGGGAAGTAGGTTCCACTTAAAAACAATATGAAAAAAGCAAGGTACTTTTGTTTAAGCAACTGTATTTATCTGTTAATTGCATTACCAATCTTAAAAACATTTGTTAAGAGTTCACGTTTCGTTGATGCTATTACATTGGAGTGGTTCTACCGAAACTGTGCAATAAATAAACCCTATAAGATGCCACACCATTTTTTAGCTTTGAAAATAGTTCACTAATTAACATATACTGTTAAAAGATTAAATAAAATTAGTCTGATTCAAGCTAGATACTGTTGCTATTAATTAAAGGATTAAAAAATTGAGTGATTTTAGCAATGTTCTCACCTGGCAAAATTGAAGCCGGTTTTAGAAATAAAAATGTATCTGTGATTTCTGAAATTGAATGTAACAGGAGTATATGTCTCGAAGTAAACAAGCTACAGCAATCAAACTTCCAGGGGAAAAAAAAATCTCAAACAATGGCTATTACAATTGTTTTACATATATTTCCTTCATGACACTAACTACTTGTACACTTGTTATATGGGTTTACTTTATTTTTTTACACTAAAAGGCAGCGAAATGAAACCATTGAGATATTTGTTGGCGAGCCTTAGCGGGGAATCATACCAATACTTAGCCTGTGTAGCTGGCAGTATTGTTTGGTTTTAAAGCGTGCACAAGCAAGCGTGAAACTCCTCCTACCCAAGCCTCTCACGGCTGTGCCACTCGTTGCGAGCACTTTAAAACCAAACAATACGGCCAGCTACGCGGGATAACTAAATAAACTAATACTATTCTAGTCAATTGGGAAAAAAACAACGAAAATTTTGTCGAACGTAAGATTGGAAGCCAGCACAGTAGATTATTATCATCATGCGTACATCACATGACACATTGGGGGGTCCAGTAAATGCTCTCAGAGCAAAAAAATGAAATCAATCAAGTTCTGCTCCATGGAAAAATCTGTGTCGGGATTCATTTGAGGCTTTTGAACCTCGTTTAGGTATCGCTCTTCACTCGATCCTTTCTTGATGCTCTTTCTAGATTTCCATTTATAAAATAACAAGTGTTATGTAATCAGTATGGAAAAAGATAAACAAATGTCACGCAGCACAATTTCCGGTTACGCAAGAATCGGTGCCACGTGCTAACTAAGCCGCGCAGTTCACAAGAGTTTTTGTTCTCAACTACTGTAGGGCATACGATTGCTAGTTGGCTGCTTCCATAACGAAGTATGGACCAGCATTACTTCACTACGCTTAGGCATTACTCTGCATCAAGGATGATCATGATCCGGTGGCTGCAGAATCGGTTGCTTTTGGCAAATCATCTTCATTGCAGCGTTTGTAACAAGGACATGTTAATAGTTAGGAGAACCAAGGCCCATGTTGACGGATATCAATGGTAATTATACTCAGAGTTCTGTTATGGTACTTGAAAATAAGCTTTGCACAAAGTTTTTTGATGTTTCTGTAAACAAGATTTAACTTGTGAATATTTACTTTGCAGCGAGAAATTCTGTGCGCTTGGTTTTGATTTGTTGCATTAATAAACGTTATTTCAATACCTTTTAGTGTTTGCTTAAATCTTCCAAAAGCAGTCTGATACACCTCAAAATGGTGAAACTGCTCAACTTAATTTAACCAACTCAGTAAAAGGTGATTTAACCCATTGACGCCTGAAGGTTTTTAGCGCGCACCCACCCCTAAATACCTGGCTCTTTTACGGCATTTTATGCAAGCGTGCGAGTGGAAAAAATAAACCATATGCGCAGTAAATCCAGACAAATAATTAGTTCTTGAAGTAAACTTTTATTCCAACTAGACATGTTGAAAGACTAATTTATGAATTGAAGAGTTCATCAGCCTTGATAAATTGATCCCAAACCAAACTTCAAGACAGCGACAAAATTTAATTCACCTCCGCGCGTGATTTTAGGAGCTCGCAAAAACACAGACTTTGAACAAAGTCTTAAAAATATCGTAAAATACTCTGGAAAAAGGTAGGTTTTCATTCTGTACAACTGACACTGCCATTAATTCAATAGTACTAAGGTATTTTCTTGGTGCAGAATAGCGGTAATTCGAGATGACAAAAATATTTACATGTCACGGCGGCGTGAAACAGCGAAAATCGCTGACAAAACTACAGAATTCTTGCCACTTAATGAACACTAGCAACGCTTTCTAAGCTTTCCTTTATTTTTAACGTTAATAAACAAACTCCTTTGTATTTTCTGAAGCACTGTAGTAATTTTTTAAAGCTATAAACATAACTCAAAACAAAGCGGCTAAATAAACAACTGAAGCAAGTCTCGGTGAAAAGATGCGTATCAGATAACAACACGTGCGTGTCAAATCTGTTCGCTTCAAAAGCCTGAAAAGTCCGAACTTAAGATTGATAAATGAAAGAAACTTGAAAGACACTTTGTTTCGAATTATATTTTATTAAGGATAAAGCCAAGAAATGTATTCAAAAGCGTCAAAAAATCAAAAAAATTCAAAGCCGTGTAATTCTGCATCAAGAATTAATTATTCACATGTTCACGCTAAAGCGAAAGTTTTAATTTTAGCCGACGGCTTTTGCAGTCAATTGTTCACTCAGTGGCTTTACCGATCCTTCTAAAAAATCCATCCATATTCGAAGCACTACTGTACATTACCATTTTTGTTTTCAAAAGTCTTGAGAAGCCGCATTAAGCTTGTGTGTTGGTCTGTGATTTCTATTCAAAACACATTTCGAAGCGCCATGACACCGTGTCTTCGCGGCCGTGGGAGGAAGATGAATCCGTCCTCAACGAGGTTTAAGCACTCTATATTCCATGATTTTCCATTTTAGAGCCACTTAAAAATTGGTCGGTGATTCTTCTTTTAATTTTTAGCCCCAAAGAAGGAATATTCTGTG
The DNA here is from genome assembly GCA_963693305.1 of Meandrina meandrites. Classification (NCBI taxonomy): domain Eukaryota; kingdom Metazoa; phylum Cnidaria; class Anthozoa; order Scleractinia; family Meandrinidae; genus Meandrina; species Meandrina meandrites. Next base: position 42,033,194 of record OY855903.1, read on the forward strand.
TTCCGAATGAAAAACAAGGGCTTGAAAGTTTGTAAACAAGGGCGGTGATGCGCCATGATTTTCTTGTACATTTTGAACGCACGAGTCAAGACGAAAAACCCTCTTTCTAGGACCCCTAGAGTTCTCTAAAAATATGCGCAGAAAACAGATTCTGATTGGTTTATTTGCCCTTATTATCAATAGAACAATAGGAGAACCAAAAGGTCTCCAGGGAGGGACAGAAAGGGCATTTGTCACCATGTGCTTTTTTCGGGCGGTTACGGGCGGCACAGGCATTTCAGGGGTGGTTTTCGCACGGGCGGTTACGGGCGGCACAGGCGCCAATGGGTTAAGTATAAAAAATGGAACGCAGTATAAAACAATAGAGCGGAACCAAAATCCAACACAAACCACAAAAATGGCATCCTGAAACTTTTTTTTTTGTTATTATATCTGACGAATGTTTTGGCCAATTTTCATCAAAATCTGAAAAATATACATACCCTATTAATTCATTTACTATCAAACTCAGAAAACCATGAACACCTGAAATATTTCAGGAATGTTGATTGTGTAGTGCCCAATCAAAATAAAGTTCAGAACACGCAAGCAAACCTCAAAACCACAAACTAAAAATAACCGTTGCTGTTTCGGTTTAGTTTCCTCACGCCTGATTGGCTTTTTCCTTGCAACACAATAACATTCCATTAATATTTCTGGTGTTCACAGTTTTCTGAGTTTCACAGTAAATAAAGATAACTTGCGTAAAAGGGAACCTTGAGGTTTTCGGCCTCAAAGAAAATTCACAGTTTTTGTAAGTGGGTGTCAAAGCAGTCATGCCCCCAAACAATAAAATGCCCTAAAGGACCTCCAAGAGAGTCTCGCAACAAAGACTTTTCACTCGGGGTTTCGCATCATTATGACACAATTGCTTATGTTGAAAAATGGCAGCTTGCAGCACAAAATTCATCGGCTATTTGAATCAGCAGAAAAAATAAAGTGAAAATGAGAGGAACAGAAAGCAGTTACATTGATGCACCGCAATATTCCCACAGTAATTTGAGATACCGATGAACTTTTGCGCATGAAATTGTCAACAGGCTGCTGGATCCATATGAGCCTGGATATAAGCTATAACACCTATTGCTCTTCCTTGCCAGTTCACACAAACCACTCTTTCCAGAGTATCTCACGTTGCTTTTAGGATTTAGAAAATTTGCTTTCAACTGATTAAGCTTAAAAACTTTCTCTAACTAAAGAGCCAACAAACAAATTTTTGAAAATGTTGACCATATCCCTGGATATCACGTGAATTACGTGCGCAAATTGTTTACGCCTGTTAACCTAATTCAGCTCTTAGTAAAGCCTCTACACCAGTGTACATGGAAGCTATTTTTGAAAGAGAACGCTTTTGTCGCCAGTTCAAGAGTTTGTTGCCCGATTTAGTTCCACCATACCAGTACCGGCTATCGGAAGAAAGTTGAAAACGTTTTAGTTAAGAAAATACATTTATAAAGAAAGATTCCAATTATAAAGTACAAACGAAAGTTTGAAATTTTATAATGAACAATTACAAAGTAGGGTCTCACGGTCTTAACTCTTGTTTTATTACTTTAGGAAATGCAGCACATGCAAGAAAAAGAGAAGTTTAAGGAAGAACAGCTTCTTTGAAAAATACCCAAAGATTCCTCTAGGGGAACTGATGCTCCTTTATATACTTTTGGTCGATGGACCAGACATGCACTAAAACGTCTAAAATGATGTCCATCAACAACAACCTGTTGCAAAAACATGAAATAAAATTTCTATAGAAATACCGCACGCACCAGTCCAAGATGCGACTAAAAAAAATGTCCAACATGAAATTAATTTGGACATTGCATTTCAAATGAAAGTAAAATCCTGTATCTGATTCGGCTCATGTGCAATTGAAATTTGACGTATAAAGTTGGGTTTTCAAAATTTTACATGCGCATGTTGAAATTGTAGAATGTTATTGAAATATATTTCACCGATTAGAAAGATTTGACTAATAAAATGCCGGATAAGAAAAATCTTATTTTGCTATAGTCGATTGATTGGCAGCAAATGTCTGAAGAGGATTAAACAGTAACTGGGCTGGTTAATACATATTAATTTTGTTAAAGAAAGAAATAAGGTAGGACATAAAATATTAAAAACTGAAAATATCTAAAATATACCATTTTTTAAGAATCGATGTTAAAACAATTGGTGCTTGTCTTAATCGGCAATAGGTTTTCAAGGTGTAAAGAGGCAATACTTATTGTTAAAATTCCTGTTTTAGTACAACCGAGGTAGACGTAGACCCGATACTTGGGTGTTTGGAGTGATTTCCACAGAAACAAGCCCAGCAAGAGGTTATTTCGAGGTGGTGCGAAAGCGTGATAGGGCAACACTTTTGCCAATCCTGCAAAAATGCCTTTCGCCTATGTTAGCGTGGTATACACAGACGATTGGGGAGCATACAGGAACTTAGAGAAACACCTTCCCAACCCACATCTCCCGCCACAGAGTAGTGGTTCACAGCAATAATTTCGTGGACCCCACTACAGGGGTACACACACAGGAGGCTGAATCTGCCTGGGCCCAATTGAAGGGTCAAATGAAAGAAAGGCACGGCATTTCAGGAGATGATCTGCAGTCACACTTGAACGGCAGGATGTGGAGACAATGGAGGGATCAACAAAATGTCGTCCAAAATTTCTTGCCAGTCTTGGCCTCTCAGTATAGAAATTATGTTTTGTAAATTTCTAATATAGTGTTAATTATTAACCCATTGACGCCTGAAGGTTTTTAGCGCGCACCCACCCCTAAATACCTGGCTCTTTTACGGCATTTAATGCAAGCGTGCGAGTAGAAAAAATAAACCATATGCGCAGTAAATCCAGACAAATCATTAGTTCCTGAAGTAAACTTTTATTCCAACTAGACATGTTGAAAGACTAATTTATGACTTAAAGAGTTTATTAGCCTTCATAAATTGATCCCAAACCAAACTTAAAGACAGCGATTAAGTTTTCTTCACCTCCGCGCGTCATTTTTGGAGCTCGGAAAAACACACAGAATTTGTACAAAGTCTTACATATATCGTAAAATACTCTGGTAAAAGATAGGTTTTCATTCTGTACAGCTGCTACTGCCATTAATTCAAAAGTACTAAGGAAATTTCTTGGTTCAGAAAAGCGGTAATTCGAGAAGATAGAAAATATTTACAAATCACGGCGGCGTGAAACAGCGTAAAATCGCTTACAATACTACAGAATTCCTAGCACAAAATTAACACTAGCAACGCCTTCAACGCTTTCCTTTACTTTTAATGTTAATAAACATACTCCTTTGTATTTTCTGAAGCACTGTAGTAAGTTTCTAAATCTATAAACACGACTCAAAACAAAGCGGCTAAATAAACAACTGAAGCAAGTCTTGGTTAAAAATGCGTATCGGATAACAACACGTGCGTGTCAAATCTGTTCGGCTTCAAAAGCCTGAAATTCCGGACTAAAGATGGAAAAATAAAGAAACTTGAAAGAAACTTTGTTTCAAATTAATTTTCAGGTAAGAAGAAGCCAAGAAATGTATTCAAAAGCGTCAAAATATCGAAAATTTCAAAGCCGTGCAATCCTGCATACAAGAGTTAATTATTCAGTTGTTCACGCTAAAGCGAAAGTTTAAATTTTAGCGGACGGCTTCGGCAGTCAATTATTCACTCAATGGCTTTACCGATCCTTCTAAAAATTCCATCCAAACTTGAAGCAATAATGTACATTACCATTTTGTTCTCAGAAGTCTTGAGAAGCCTCGTTAAGTCTGTGTTCAAGTCCGTGATTTGTATTCAAAACGCATTTGAAGTGCCATGACACCATCTCTTAACGGCCGTGGAAGGAAAGATGAACTCTTCATCAGCAAGGTTTTAGCACTCTATTCTCGATGATTTTTCAGTTTAGAGCCACTTAAAAATTGATTGGTGTTTCTACTTTTCATTTTTAGCCTCAAAGAGGGAATTTTCCGCGTTCAGAATGAAAAACAAGGCTTTGAAAGTTTGTAAACAAGAGCCGCGATGCGCCATGACTTTCTTGTACATTTTGAACGCACGGATTAGTACGAAAAACCTTCTTTCTAGGACCCCAAGAGTTCCCTAAAAATATGCGCAGAAAACAGATTCTGATTGGTTTATTTGCCTTTATTATCTATAGAACAATAGGAGAGCCCAAAAAACCTCAGGGAGGGAGAGAGAGGGCATTTGTGGACACGTGCTTTTTAAGGCCGGCTACGGCCGGCACAGGTATTTTGGGGGTGGTTTTCGCGCGGCCGGCTACGGCCGGCACAGGCGCCAATGGGTTAATTATGCTTTCAAGATATGTATCACTGCTTGATAAAAGTTATAAGTTACTTTGTTACTGATAGTTTAGTTAGTTAGTTAGGTTGCTTGCTTGTTTGTTTGTTTGTTCGTCCGCTCCTTATAATGTTGGTTTGCTAGTTAGAAAATTAAACAGGTAGCAAGGGAGGAAGTGCATAGGCAGGTGTTACATTTATATGACAGTTTGTAATGTTTGTTGAAAAAAGAAATGTTAATATCATTAAGCAACAGGAGGGAAATTTGCATGCGCATGCGTGTATCCGCTGAATGATAACAATGCGATCGTGGGAGTAAAGATGGCGCGCGAAATTCGAATGTTTCTTGTGGTCTGCGTTTGCTTTTCAATTCAAGCAAATTTTGCTGCATATAAATACGTTGTTTGTGGAAAAAATGTTAAAGGGAAATCGGATGCACGTTGAGATGCTTTGTATCGCTCTGAATTTCAATCATGTTTTGGAATCAGTGATTCACCCGGTGCAAAAATATGTGGGAGGTGCAGGAATGTCGTAACTGACTTCCGAAAAAAGAAACCTTTATAAATGTAAGTATGATTATTTTGTTATCAGAACAATGCGTTTTAAAAGTAATCGATGAGGTGCACACAAAAAACACGCAAATATATTGCATTACAGCTCGCTGGAAAGTATGTTCATTCAAAGGGTAGACCGCCAAAGAAAGGCTTCCCTCTCACAAAGGGCTTCCCTGGGTCTTTTAAAATGGACCCTATAAAGAAATCTGCGGCGACGTAAACTGACGCACCAGTTGTTAATGACGGCAGGAGAATTCTGATCTCGACTGATAACTCGCGTGGTCTGTTAAACTTAACAGAGTGGACTGTTAAAGAGACCTGCTTCGGAGATGTCCTCCGTGGCCGCAGTGGTGAGACTCTACTACCCACAGGACTTTTTGAAGAAGTTGTGGATAGTATGAAAGAGCTCTCAAAACGTGAGCATTTTTTTTTGTAAATGTTTATTTTTGTGGAAGCGCAAATGTTTCCAAGGCCACCTCAACTTTGATGTCAAAGAGGCTCTGGCCACAAGGGCTGATCATTTTTCCTTGACAATTAATGAAGATTTTGGATTGTCTACCACTGCCTGTTTAGAAAACAAATTGACAGAAATTTGTCAGATGCAAGAACAATTGTGTGCAGTTATAATAGTTCCCCCTGACAAATCAATGCTCCTTTGTTTTGACCCTACACAAAGAAAGATTGCATTATTTGAAAGCCACAAACATGGCGCAAATGGAGGTTTGACTGCAGTTGGCCATTATCACGATCTAAGTGGATTTATTCTGTATCTAGAAAATGTGTTTTCTTATGAATGGCACACAAGCATCCCTGGAACAAACATTGCTGTTCTTAAGAAACATATTCAGTTGCTATAATGGAAAACAAGTCATAACAAAACTCTATGTGAACAGAAAGAACATTTTATTTAATATTTACATAAAAGCTGACATGTAAATTAGGAAAAAAAAGCTCAATCTAGTTATACAGCTATTTTTTGTAGCAGTTATGAAGAGGAATGGGGATTATATGTTTGCTTTTTGTTCATTTCATTGCATTTTCATGCTGGGGATCTAGGTTAGATTTTATTTTATTTGGCTTAGTAATGAACACAATAACCCAATAAAACGTAAACAAACGCTGTATCACCTCAAAACCTCTAAATTTGGTGCGATTGCTGTTATATTCGTTTCTTTATCGAGAAATGGTGCTATGATCCCAATTTCAAGACATGAATAATACTAAAAGAAATCTTGAAACTTTCAAAGACTACAATTCCATAATAAAAGTTACAAGCCTGAATGCATGGTAAAGAAATCTTCCGATTTATAAAGCAGGCGATTTTTAACAGTTAGTTTCACAACATCTTATCATTGTACAGGTTTTTCTGGCTGCATTTATCGGTAGTTTATGCTGGGGAACAAGGCCAGATTTTGAATGATGCCTATCGGCGAGAAAGTAAAATGTAAATTTTCAAAACATAACCGAGGAAAAGTTAACATTATTTCTCATTTAAAACGATTCTTGATTGTATCACCAAGTTATGAAAAAATACTTCACTACATTTAATGACAAACCAGATGCAGAAATTTGTCCGCTGAGCTCCTCGTGTTGTTTAAACTTGGGCATGATGTTCAGGCGCGTAACAACATCCAGCCGCCATCTTGTCTTTCTTGTGTTGTTTAACACAATAAAAGGCTGGTCCAACAGCGGCTCGACTAGGCCAACATACCCTCATTTTCACCCCCAAAATAAAATGCGCCTCTGAGGATCACATCCACCGAATAAAACATCTGATAATTTTCGTTTTAAGCGAGAAATTCGGCTACGAACTGTTCTACAGTGTGTAAACAAGTTATGTAAACAGACAGGCCTCGTGCCCACTGGCCCATAACGACGCATGCGCATGCAAATTTCCCTCCTGTTTCATTAAGCAGTCTTAAATGACAATGAAAACCACTATCTGTAAATATGATTGATGATGAAAATCGCCATACATAAATTTTCAATTTTTCTCTTTTTTAAATGATTCTAGTTTCCTTGAACAAATAAAAATAAAAATAAAAAATGTTTCTAAAATACATGTATATATAGAAAATAAAATGTAAATATATTAATTATATTATATGATATTATATTAATTTTATATTATATAATATTATATTAATTTTATATCTTCTTATGTGATTTCAGTGGAAATACGAAAAAAAAAGTGATGGTTCAATATCACAGGGCTCAAAAATTTTTCTGAAGTTCTTATAGCCATGGGCTAGCTGGCATTGCTTCTTTACTAGCCCTGAGCCTGAGAGCTCTAGCCCTCTTTCAGTTCAGTTGTTGCTTTCTTTCAATTTTGTGTTGTATCCACACTCCACATCCTTCATGCTCTTCAATGGGTAATCGCGAAAGATTTATGTAACAGAGGGCTGGATTTGTCCGCTTAAGATGATATTTGCGACAGGGGTGGCAAAACATTGCACCCTTTTCCTCATCATACTCCACCCATTCCTATTTTGTTTTTCACTCATTAAAAGAAACAAAGCGAAATACATTCATAACATCCCACGTGCTACATGCCTCTTTGCACTAACCAACATCTTTTCTAAATATTTCAATGCAGATCTTGCAAGTCAATTCAACAACTGAGCTTTTATGAGCATATGACTGTAATTTTGAAGAATCCCGAGACAGGACTAAAAAATCGAATTTTTTTTTTAAGATCAAAAATACCCTTTTAGTGAACTATGAACTTCAGGCGTTGAAACTTCAGTGAGAAGCTAACCTTTATGTGAACTATTTATTGGTGATAAAAAAATACCATTTCTGGAGTGACCTTCTCCTTTTAAGTGCCCCTGTGATCAAATTTTTGAGTTTCATTTTTTTACATTTTCGTGTCCTATTAGACTTTCTTACTCACCTTGCCAAATTTCAATCCATTATGAACATCAGAAGTCATTTTGTTTTAACATTTAATTCAGAGATAATTTACGGCCGCCATTAATCAACCTTGTTCCAAGCCTTGGTTGCAAAATGAGAGAAAGTGACGTCAAAGGCTCAAAAATACCTCACGGGTTGAAATGAGAATAACAATAAGTGTTCAAAATCACACGAAAAGGAACAAAAACTTTTGACGTGTTCTTCGTGCAATTTTCTATGCTGATTGTTATTAAAATTTCAACCCGTGAGGTATGTTTGAGCCTTTGACGTCACTTTCCACCATTCGCAACCAAACCTTGGAACAGGGTTTTGTAATGGCGGCCGTAAATTTTCGGAATTAAATGTTAAAATAAAATGACTTCTGATGTTCGTAATGGATTGAAATTTGGCAAGATGAATAAGGACGTCTAGTTGTACACGAACATGTAAAAAAAGAAACTCAAACTCAAGTCAACTCAGGGTTGAAAGTCTAGAATCCAAGAACCGGGTCTCCGACAAAGCTATCGGCGAACTTCAAGAAAGCGCAATTCACCTATGATACTTTCAACAACCTAAAGTCAACTCAAGCAGCAGATAAAGATGCTTCTAAAGCTGATATGGCACGCTTGAACAGAGAAATTGCCTACTTGAAGGGGCACTCTAGACGTGAGAATCTACTTTTTGAAGGAAAGTTTCAGTAGAAGGGAAAGATTATGAAGATGCAGCTTCGGTCTTACGCACGTTTTTGTCTAACATCTTGAAAGTCGACAGCCCTGAGGCAATTGAGTTCCAATGAGTCCACCGCTTAGGAAGACAGAACGCCAAAGGTCCCAGAATAATAATCGCCTGCTTTCTTTGATACAGCGATAGGCAAAGAAAAGCAAAGCTTGGCAGATCTCTTGAAGATGACGAAATCCGTATTTATCCTGATTTTCCAAAATCTATACAAGAATCAAAGCGACGTCAAATATCTACATTGAGAGCGGCCAAGGAAGCAGGTAAGACGGCGTTTTTTCACCCAAACAAGCCAGATTTACTGTACATCAATGGAAAACTTGTCCTGGAATAATATCTCAAAAAACAAACTGATTCTTGATAACTTTGTGGGCCATTTTAATCGCTGCAACAATCTGGAATTCTAATTCTTTGTACATTAGAATAATTATTTCTTCATCACTTGTAATATTGCTTTCAACACTTGGGGTCGCCCACTACCTCTCGGAACGAGTTACTTCATGGGCTCTTAAAACAATAGATAACAGGTCATAACAATGCCCCTAGCCCTGAATAACAATAGAGGTAGTGTTTAAAGCGGGCGAATTAAAATACAGGTTCCAGAGAGGTAGTGTCTTACTGAACACTTGAATATCTTTTGAAATGAATGATACTGGGTTCTGAATGGAGCTCCAATTGGGATGCTAGATGGAGTCTTGGTTCCATCTTTCATTCTTGGAGGTAGGTTTTGTGTGTATTTGTATATAGTATATATGTGTACTAGTCGGTAAAATTAGGTAATTAGTAGGTGAAGATTTACTTAAACAATTAGGCCCACAGGGGTGCGATGAAGAAATGTTATTTTTTGTAGTAGTGTAATTTTTCGTAATTTATGTATGTAAACTATTGGAATGAATAAAAACAAAATACAAAAGGGGAAGGGATATACTTGTAAGATCAAAAATATGAAAATGGCTTATACATGTGCATGAGAGTTGTGCAGGCCTGTCCTTTCATATCACTATTGAATCATTACTCGAACAGCATTGAAAATCCACGGCACGAAGACTGCCCAGAAGGTCCCTCTTCATGGCGTAGTTACCAACGCGATGTTGCTAATGGAAAAAATTGCACAAGCCCATAAAGAAACCACTCCCTACTGCAGTGCTACTTTCTTAGATGGGCGTGAAGAGTGCCACACACAGAATAGAGATTAATGTGATATGGTGCATGGCTTTTTTCCAAACTGGGTTAAGCTCTGGCTAAATAAGGTTTGGTGGTTAGATAATAATAAAAACCCTAAATGCTAACAACTTCCTTCTTTCTATGACAGCTACCTCAGAGCCCAGTGATCAAGAAGAGGTTGGGCAAACTGACCAAAATATACCCTGTGCTGGGTGCAAGAGGCTGAGTCCTTACAAAAAAGGAATGGTCCAAACAGTGGATTCAGTGTGCAAATTGTGAACAGTGGTTTCACATGCAAGTATCCAGTTAAAAAAACAAAAATACAAAAGTCTATCATGTGAATAAGGACTATAGTGGAATATATGCTAACATTAAAATTATTTGTTTTAATTTTTTTAACCAAACTATTATATATTCTAAACTAACAAATTTATAATGTGCGTTTAATAATGTGATGGGATGATGCCGAAAAGTCATGTTTTGGCATAATTTTTTTTATAGTTTTTAAAAACTGATTGACGAAAGGAAAAAGGATACTTGAAACCTTACATGTAAGCTGAACCCCAAAAGCAATTTCAAATGCATTTTATTAGTTTTAACCTATGTACCTTTCTACAGGGAATGCTCAAAACTCAAAGAAAAGCCAAAGGAGGAAGAACCTGGAACTGTATTGTTTGCCACAATGTCAAAATCTTACAGGGAAAAACATCCCTCTCTACATACATTATTCAGCCCTCTGTCCAAGCTGCCTGAGTGGGTAGATCAAGAAGCTTAAAACTTTAAATGACACCGGAAGCTACAAGAACTGGGAAGTAGGATGGCTTGAAAGGTAAAACGTGAAGGAATACAGTTTGTTAATGATATTATTGGCAAGTTGGTACACATATTTGTCTTGGCTAATTTTACCCCATTAATTAATATACACTTTAGTTTGTTTTACTGTGTGCTTTGGCCTGGTTTTTCCAGGGACAAACTTCTGTACAGAATCAACTTGAGACAGCTTTAAAACTTCTGAAAAAACTAATGTGATATGTATATTATTTTTTGGCCATGTTTAAATAAATAATAATATGCATGATAAAATAACTTGATTCTAATTGGCTGAGAGCAGTGCAGTTCAGTTGTAAGACCAGTGCAGAAAAAAAAGAAACAAAACAGATGGAGTTTTGAATCATGGTACAGATTACAAATTTAACAAGAAGTTGCTAGCAACTTAAAACCGCGCTTTTATTTTTTGCTTTTTAACGGTTTTGTTCCTTAAAAGTTACGGTTTAATTGCAAATAAATGAATGACCGTCGCTTCTGGCGGAAGAAAGTTGCAAAGAAAGCACAATCTTATTTGTCACGTAAGCATGGCTGACGTAATATACTTTTTACGCGTATTCAATATTGCCTTTGAATAGAACGGTTTGATAACTGTACTTTTAAAAATTAAGTCCATTTTTGCTAATTAACAACTTTCTTTCTGAAAAGTCATGGTTTAGATTAATTTGTTTCCACTTTGAGTAAAGGACTTGTAAAGTAGTTACGCGAGTCACACAATTGGTGGTGTACGCTATGTTCAGCTATGTTAAGCTGGTATTTTGGTTACCAATGACGTACCCTCGTAAGTAGGGGCACACTCAATTGTTTACCTCAGGAAATATTTAATTTTTCTTCAAATCTCTGAACGCGCTTCGATAAAAACAGCTAAAGAATGATTGCAATCACTTACCTCGGGAAAATTTGTTTGCCTCAGATCTCTGTATTGGCGTCGATCAAACAGGCCAAAAATTCACTTGAATTGCCTAAACCCTCAAGAAATAATCGCAAAATTGGAAAATTTGCATGATCGACAAAGTGATCAAGCAGTTCGTCGAGAGGAAAAAGAAGGAACTGAAGCTGCCACTAACATAGAAAGCGTTTCTGATCTGTGTTTAAGGGGCAAAAGACGGAGGTGTTGCCAAAGCTGGCTTGTGTTAATATCGTGGTTGTGTCCGTACTCGCTAATATGAGTCACTTTTTTCAACCATTAGATCTGAGTGCTAACGGTGAGGCGAAGTGCTTTATGGAAGAGAAATTTACGATATGGTACTCCGAAGAGGTAGGAAAACAGATAAACCCAGGAAACGGTGATGCTAATGGTGAGGTCAACGTGGACTTGAGCCTTACAGCCCTGAAAGCTCTTTACGCTTCATGGTTGGTGGACCTGTACAACCGTGTCAGTAGTGATATTGGGTGGGAAAAGGCTGGCATCGGCCACCTATTAGATGAATCGTTTAGTCTTCGCCCTGAGAATCCATTTGAAGAGATTGAGGTTTCTACTGAGATCGCTTAGAAAGGACATGTAACCATACTCTGGATAGTCGATAATGACTGGAAAGAATAATAAGACTTTTTTATTACTGTAAGAGTGACTTCAGAGGAATATACCTGGTGCTAGCATATTGGTTTGTTTAAATTGTTGATTAACGTACACTTTTTGTATTAATAAAAAAGAAAAAAATACGTTTAATTTGGTCCGCTATTCTAACTGGAAACTTGGGCACAATTGGCATTATGTGCAGATTTAGGTGCTAGTAACATCAAACTAAACGGTTTTGTCTCGAAACAATATCATGATAAAATTGCATCATCCCCAGTTATCCTTGATAAGTTTTGAAGGAATCGACATGCAAAGTTCGGAGAATTAAACCTTTATAACAAAACAGCCCCTCAAAAAAGGTTGCTACTAAATTAATTAACGAGCAAGGGTCTTGCGCGAATAAAGCACCCAAGTGTGTGTGGGAGGCCATGGGTTTGATTCCTTTCGGGAAATCAGTTGTTGCAGATGAACGTTACATGTTCATTAAAGAAGTTTATTGAAAATAACAATGAGAATAATATTGTATGTTGTCCTGCAGGTTTGATTCGCTTTCCATTAGATCAGTTGTCATCCTGGTACAAGATGGTTCAACACCACAGTCATGTTCCAACATTTTTCACAGTTGATGGCAGTATCTTTTGAGACTGAAGCTTTGGGTGTAACATTTGCTTAAAGGCATCCAGGAGTTCCTGTTGACATTGTAGAAAATGTACATAACATTGTAGCGTGGTTTTGAAAAAGAATTAAATTGTCTATGGCAGTATATGTTTAGACGGCTGGAAAGTATACCAGTGATGATAAAACTGCAACCGTCCACTGTTAAAAATAGGAGTTGTATTTCAATGAAGCATGTGATAGACATCAAGGATATTTGACTAGAAAGTACTGAGAAAATAAATTGGCATAAATATTAAGTTACAATAAAAACGTTTACTTGCTTAAAATATTAAACGAACATGAGCTTTCGGCTGTCGCTCTACAGCCTTCGACGGGTAAAAATGGAATACAAGATGAATATAATACATACACAAAAGGTGAGATAAAAAGAAAAATATGAATAAAAGCAAAGTGAAAATGTGCTAATTAGGTGAATATTTCTTAAAAAGAATACAATACTGGTTTGGAATGGGCTTGGAGTTATTGTCAGCATGCTCAGTAGCAGAGGTGTGCCAAGCTTCCAAAGTTTTTCTAATCTGAAAAGAGCCTTTGTCAATGACGCTAGAATTGTCAAAGTCTATGCGATGGTGGAATGACCACGCATGTTTCGCAATGTTTGAGCCATTAACACAGGTTTTGACATTTCTGATATGTTCTTTCTTGCGAGTTTTAAAGCAACGGCCAGTTTCACCTATATAGCACCAACCACAATCTGCACAGGGTATTTTGTAAACCACGTTCGGTTGATGTTCAGTAGATGGTCTGAATTTGGGAGAAGGACACTCCTGTTGTAAAGTTTTCAAGGGCTTATTAATGACTTGAATTTCGTGTCTTCGAAGAATTCTTGTTAGTGGTTGCATGACACCATTGATGAAAGGAAGGACAGCGTAAGTGTTAGAATTCTCTGGAGGCGCAGCCCATTTAAAAAACATGCAAACAAGTTCTTCTGGTGAAGGATGGCATGTGTGGATGGTTTGGAAAATTTCTTCTTGAGGATGTGAGAAATAATATCAGAGGGATAGTTGTTAGCTCGTAGAGCATCAGTGACGTGGTTGATTTCAGTATTTTTCCGTTGTGCTGTATTAGGGAGTTTGGTAGCACGGTGTAGGAGGGTCTCAGCTGTGCTGATCTTATGGCTTTTGTCATGATGAGAAAAATAATCCAAATATCTGTCCGTGTGGGTTGCTTTGCGAACCGAGAGCCTGGAACAGGCTAAAGAAGTTGTTATTGGACACCAACGTGGATGTGGGCTAATTAATAATGGTAATAGCACTGAGTGAAGTCCTATTCGGGTAGTAATGAAACGAATGATTAAGCACGACTGTGAATATAGAAAATTGGACGAGACGAAGTCTCGTTACTAATTAATCAAGACTATGATAAATTTAAGACAAAATATCGATTGGTTAAACGTCGTTATGAATAAAGACATAATAGTTGATTTGTTTTAGCGGCAATGCAGGGGAGAATAAACTTGATAGTCTACTTAATAGCGCGCGCAAATGGCGTGTATTTTCACAGGTATGACGCGTAAACTGTCCTATTACACTGTCCGATTATAAGTACGACGAGTACACTGTCCAATTAGTTCTGAAATCGGGCTGCTGGAGAATTTTGTTATAGTTTTGATTATAGCAGAAAGCCATGAGGGTTTAATCGTGTAACTACGTGTGAGTCGTATTGTACAAAGCGTTTGCGGATTGGTTGTACTAAGTACCATACTTGCAAAGAATCAGGACAAAAAAAATCATCCAATGAAAGCTGCAATATTTGGATTAAATTCACAGCGCGCGGTAGCTCGCGCTAAATGGGGTAGTCTAGGTTTTGAAGAAGCGTGGCTGAATGAAGTTAAATTTGGTCAAAGTGTTCAGTATTAATAGTCGGGTGGCTTAGCTCGAAATTTCAAGTGAATTGTACACTTTTTGATACAAGAATGAAATTTGGGACACTGAAAGTGGTGACCAACAAAAGTTTTTTTTAGATATGGTGCCAAGCCCGAAAAGATGCAATTCCCACGGAAAACGTCAGTTATTAAAATCAATGAATACGAAAATCAGGGTAGGCGAGTGGTTAACTGAAGTGGTGGATCTAGACTTACAAACAAGATAGAGACGCCAAGTAATACGTCATGTTAACGGTTCTTCGAAAAACTTTTTAGCCAAAAAGGTGGTTCCGGGACATGAGGACCCCTCATCTGGCTTCGCTTCCGTCTACTATAGAGGGTTTTCGCTCACGTGACCAGCGGACATATTGGTTTGCTAAACAAAAGATTTTTGCATAAAAGTAGTGTTTATTGCGGTTTTTAATAATATGCAAACTCTGCTATTCATTAATTGAAACGTCAACGAACGGTTTACGTTTTTCTCTTGCGTCAATCATCTAAGCGGACCTCTCAGGAAACAGAAGTTCACACTTTGCGGGTCAAAAGGTCACGTGTGTCGGTTGTGATTGGCAGATTTCGATCCATTTTGTTTGTCTCTGTTTTTCGAGGTTGGTTGGTTGTGGCCGTAATTGTGATTGACGGCAGCGAAAAACACAATCGCTATTAAAAAATATTGGGTTTGAACTTTAGAGTTCGCGTGTTATGAAAGGGGCAATGATTCCCGGAGTATAAAAATGGCTGGTACACCAATATGTACGTGGTTTGTTTGTTTTGGAACAGCAATATGGTTGCCGTGACGTCATAAGATAACTTATGGCTGTTTCAAACCTGCGACGAAATGTTGGCGTAGGTGAGAAGCTAGTTTACTTGTCAACGCAAACACAATAAGATTGTTGACCAAAAGTCATGCTGGTTTAGGTATAGCCACGTGGTGTGACGCAATGGTGGGTGTGGCACTAACGTATTTTTTTGTTTGCATTACTGGTAATGTTGCGTGACACCTATGAAACACTATTATAAAAACCACCAAAAAGTCCAGACGTGACGTGTAACAAATCTACAAATGGTGGATTGATGTTCTAAATGATAGACTTCAATTTTAAGCTACGCCACTTAGTGAATTGGAGCCCAGGCACTATAAAAAATACATATATAAATGTGCATTTGTTTTTGTTTTTTTTTCGCTCAAAAGGCAGAGGGGCGCAAACGCACCTGTCGCATCGCACCTCTAGGTAAATCAAACGAAAATTTAGCTGGGTGGCATAATTGGTTTTGTTGTGTAAAAAAGGGGGACCCGGTGTTTTCCACATGCCGGGACCCCGTGTTTTTCACAGACCTTGGGACCCCGGGACCTCCTCGGCGCCGCGGTATGCACTTATCCTAAATCAACTGTTTTGTAATGAGATGTTCGTTTCAAAGCGGATGTAATTAAAGCTCCGCCTTTCGTCAAGTCACTGC
This sequence comes from Meandrina meandrites, assembly GCA_963693305.1. Lineage (NCBI taxonomy): Eukaryota > Metazoa > Cnidaria > Anthozoa > Scleractinia > Meandrinidae > Meandrina > Meandrina meandrites. The sequence goes on from OY855903.1 coordinate 42,049,212, forward strand.
ATAAACTTGAATAAAAGTTGATATTAATACTAATTTTTCGGTGTGTTTGGATAAGCAACGACTTGGAAATTGTTACTAAAGATTCCCTATGAATGAATATTTTCCTCCGTTTACTATGAGAACGAGGATGATGGAAGGATTTCGTTTGTTTACATTTCTTGATTTTGTTGTCGTTTGGAAGTATAAACTGATGACTCCGTGTTTTCACGAAAACAAACTCTAACAGAAGTGTATTGAGTAAACGAACTAAAGTTGCCATTGAAACTCCGAGTAGGAAGAATGAAATGTCTCAATTTAGCCGTTTCTTGTGATAGAACTTACCCATGTTACTGTACCGGAACATGTTCTTGGAGATATGAAAATTTTGTTTACACCACGCGTTCGTTTTGAGAGATATTTGAGTTGTATACTGCGTGTTTTTATAGTTATTTAGCAGTGTGAAAACAGTGTAAATTAAAGTTTAAGATCCACAAAAATCTTAAAAATGACTGCTTTTTATAAAGTTAAATCTGACCAAATTTCTGGAGGCGTAAGATTTGTTTAACGGCAGTTTGCTTTCGTTATCGCTCTTGAAAAACTTTGTCTGAAATCTCTTCAAACTTGAACATGTTTATTCACGACGTAAAGACAAATTCAAATTCTGATTCAAACATTGATCGCCGCTGCCATTAATAACAACATGAAAACACGGTATGAAGTATTTGTGGTTGTGAATATTATTTCAAAAGAGAAACTTACCTTGATCTTTTCGTTTGAGGGTGAGATTTTCCATTCCTTAGAAATCCCTTAGCCATGGATGGTCTCTGATAATGTTACAAAAATTGTTTTGTTGCAAATGAATACTTGTGAATATGTATATGACATAGATGGGTAAGGTTGCATTTCATGAAAACGACTTCAAACGGTTGAGCGAGACAACGACCTCCATGTTTCATGTACTGTGTATGACTTACCTTCATTCGTGGGAAGTTGAACGTTTTAAGGATGTATTAAAAATGAAATCGGGTAAATGACTCAATTTCTTTATGTTCGAGGCCAAGGAAAGGATTTAAAGTTTATACTATATAGCTCCTCTAGTAGATCGTTGTGGTTAGATTGGAGCTCAAGGATTTTTGAAGACAATTGTCTCGTTTCCGCAGTGAGAAGAAAAGGTTGACCGTGAACGAGGAGGGTGGGGGTGGTGGTGTGGGGAGGGGGGGGTGGTGGTGTGGGGGAGGGTGTGGTTAGTGCTGACGAAACGCCATTCAAAGGAATGTAGAGCCAATAGCATATGAAAAAGGACAACATGTGACTAGGATTCGCTATAGAAGTTGGGGCGCAGTTCTTTCTGTCTCTTTTTCACTGGGGCGCGAAGCTATAAGGTGGGTTTCTTTTCACTGGTATTTTAAAAATTAATATAGCATTTAGCGCGCCAATGACGCATGGTTTTCAAAGCGCAAGATGACATCAATAGGAACGATGTAATCGTTTCGCAAGTTGGCAATTTTGGAAGGAAAAATGTTTTGCTTCGTGTCCAAATTAAAACCAACGATCGCATCAAAGATGTGCGTACGTCAGGTTAATTTCGAATGTGTTGTTTTACAGGTCTAAAAACTTACATCGAGACGTTAACGGCGTGTGTTATTTTCCTTAGATTAAGAGTTCAAGTAAGAATATATGCTCACAGGACTGTATTGCGTTTTATTTGTCGTTCTTCGGAATAGGATAAAGAATTAAGAGTATTTACTATTGGTTTGATAGTGCAACTGCAAGTACAGGAAGTGTAGTTGAAAACTTTTATATAGGAAGGCAAGTATCAGGGAGGTTGTTGACTGTATGGGAATTTATGTTAATTCGACTATTTTCAAAATTTTTGTTTGTTGTTCGATTGAAGACAATATTGTCTTCGTTATACGCGTTTTCCACGATTGAAATTGCTTTCACGTAGAGCGCGCGTGAGTGCGCGCGCGAATACATTTATTTGCATGAAGGTGTAATCATGTACACATTTATTCAGCGGTCTTCCATCTGACTTCAACAAGTGAAGTGAGGATGCGTGTTTCAGCGATTTACCTTCAAAGAGGCTGTCAAGGAATCACTCACAGTACTAGACTAGTTAAGGAAAATTGTTTTATGTCTGTTTGATTGTTATAAAAGTTGTAGAAACTCCTAAATGATCTTTGATTTGCGACTTATATAATTGCTATTAAGATGAAATGTTCTAGTTTCCTGTAAGGTAGCTATCTGTTGTTGTAATTGATTTCAAGTGATCACCTGTGCATGTGGATACCAAATTTATAAACTCTTATGGAGAGAAATTTTTTTCTACCAAGGGTCATTGAATTGTTTAGAAGTGAAGTGTATTATAACAATCTGATGAAATTAAAAGGTACTTGTTCTTTGGAAATTTGTTAGCAAGGTGAATAAAAATGTTAGAAAACTGTATCTTTGTTGTGTGTTTTTAATTCTCCTGGAGTTATTGGAAGGCTGTGGGGGGTGGGGTTTGTTTTGGGGAAGTATTTTTTGTGAATGGTGAAGCTTGCTCATTAGCATGCTTATAAGCATAATTGTCAATAAAGGAATGTGCAATAATTACCTGGAAGGGTTGGGGGGGGGAGGGGTGGTGTAGGAAATGGGTAAAATATGGTTCAAAACTCTCACTAAAGCAAAATTAATTTTAGTACTCCTTGTAAGCCTGCAAATAACAGTTGGTCATTGGACAAATGTCTGGTAAATTTCAGCTTTTGACCGGCAAAAGCTTGGTCTGGTCGGATATTATGACTGTGCATGTCTGATAAAATAAGACATCAATTGACTTGGAGTTTGTAGCCCAAATATCTGTTTCCACAGTCTGTAAATCAATCTATGCAATCAAACTTTTATGCAATCATGGATGCACAATAGCAAAACATTGGCAAAATCATTTGAAACATCAAAATTAGAACCCATCAGATACCATTTTGCATCAGTGATCTTGAAAAAATAAACTTCTGCGAAGCTGACCCGACAACCAGACAGCATAATATATTGCATTTTTTTTTGCTTAAGCACAACTGGAGTTAATGTTTAGCATGATTGAACATTATGCTCCCGCGGATGGGTTATTCAGCAATTTTTTCCCTGCTCTTTCAACCGTAAATGCGTACGTACACACTTGTATTCCCCTCTATTTTTAGCAGCGAATGGAAAGATAAGCTTGCACATGTTCACAGATTGCCAGCCAATCAGTGTAAAAATATCGCGCATACTGTATTTTCTCAATTAAACGCTGGACCCCAATTAAATGCTCAGGCGTCGTATAAATGCCGGGTCAAAACATTTGTTTTTTAAATAAATGGTGTTTATTTGCGTTTGAACCAAAAAGTTGATTTTTTCCATATAAATAGCACTTCTGTGACATACCAGTATGCTATGGTATTTTGTTTAATCTTAATGAACGTTCAAAGGAAAAGTCACTTATAACATGTTCGTGTTGTCAAGAGGTCTCATAACTGATGATGCACTTTCTTTAGTGTGTTATAGTGCTCAGTGTCACTAAAGTCGCGAGGATCCCTGCAGTGTTTGTTTATAAGTAGTTTTAGTCTTGTCATGAGTTGTCCTTTCCGATAGGATATTGTAAGCTGCCTTGTTCCAAGTTGCTAGCTCGGTGGATTCCTGTGTCACTTTAGCCGACATATTCCGTCCATGTTTAGCGAGCAAGAAGCAAAGTGTGGAAGAGAGCTCAATTGGGGTGTGTCCAACATTTAACTTCTCATTTATCTTCTGGTAATAATGATCCTCAGACTCATAAATAAATGCCGGTTTCAAATTAATGCCGGGTGCACCAGGCCAATTTTGCAATCGGGTAAAAATGGAATACAAGATGAATATAATACATACACAAAAGGTGAGATAAAAAGAAAAATATGAATAAAAGCAAAGTGAAAATGTGCTAATTAGGTGAATATTTCTTAAAAAGAATACAATACTGGTTTGGAATGGGCTTGGAGTTATTGTCAGCATGCTCAGTAGCAGAGGTGTGCCAAGCTTCCAAAGTTTTTCTAATCTGAAAAGAGCCTTTGTCAATGACGCTAGAATTGTCAAAGTCTATGCGATGGTGGAATGACCACGCATGTTTCGCAATGTTTGAGCCATTAACACAGGTTTTGACATTTCTGATATGTTCTTTCTTGCGAGTTTTAAAGCAACGGCCAGTTTCACCTATATAGCACCAACCACAATCGGCACAGGGTATTTTGTAAACCACGTTCGGTTGATGTTCAGTAGATGGTCTGAATTTGGGAGAAGGACACTCCTGTTGTAAAGTTTTCAAGGGCTTATTAATGACTTGAATTTCGTGTCTTCGAAGAATTCTTGTTAGTGGTTGCATGACACCATTGATGAAAGGAAGGACAGCGTAAGTGTTAGAATTCTCTGGAGGCGCAGCCCATTTAAAAAACATGCAAACAAGTTCTTCTGGTGAAGGATGGCATGTGTGGATGGTTTGGAAAATTTCTTCTTGAGGATGTGAGAAATAATATCAGAGGGATAGTTGTTAGCTCGTAGAGCATCAGTGACGTGGTTGATTGTGGCTACCGTTGTCACATCCGGTTTTTTACTTCCGGTTGTAGTCACGTGACGATTCCCCTGAGTATTCGCACATGGAACGTTTTGGGAAGACAGCGCGAGTTTGAGTTTTTCAGTTTATTGTATCAAACAGTTCTTTAACGTGCTTTGCACGGTTTTTTTTGTTTATTAAAAGACCAGCTTACGGAAGCTACAGTTAAAGAACTGTTTGGATCTCAGGAGGCAGCTATTTGGTTCTCAAGGGAGAACATTAGTTTGGATCGACTTGTGCGATTATTTGACTGTTTCGTTCTCAAGGAAGAACTGTGCTTCGTGTTTGGAGCGACTTGTGCGATTATTTGACTGTTCCGTTCTCAAGGGAGAACTGTGCATCGCGTTTGGATCGACTTGTGCGATTATTTGACTGTTCCGTTCTCAAGGGAGAACTTTGCCTCGTGTTTGGATCGATTTGTGCGATTATTTGACTGTTCCGTTCTCAAGGGAGAACTTTGCCTCGTGTTTGGATCGATTTGTGCGATTATTTGACTGTTCCGTTCTCAAGGGAGAACTTTGCCTCGTGTTTGGATCGATTTGTGCGATTATTTGACTGTTCCGTTCTCAAGGGAGAACTTTACTTCGTGTTTGGATCGACTTGTGCGATTATTGAACTGTTCCGTTCTCAAGGGAGAACTGTGCTTCGTGTTTGGAGCGATTTGTGCTTTGCTGATATTAGACTTTCAACAAAGTCCTTCGTCTTCATTATGGCACGTCGCTCACAGTCCACTTTGCGGCCTCAAGCTCGCTTCACTTAATTCGTCGCTCATCTAGCCCGTAAGTCAACTTGTGGCAAGTGTACAGCGAAGTGGGGATCCTTCTTCTTGGTCTCTTTGATGACAAATTTATCCATATAACCACAGAAGAATTTTCGATAGACCGAACGAGCGAAAGAAGTGAAAGAAGACAACTCGTGTCCAGGCCCATCACGAAAAGACGCGTGGAACGCCTGGAGGTTAAAAATTGCTCACGATCGAAGTGCCGTGTTTTCGTCGCTATTTTGGGAGAAACACTGTGTCAAAATAATCAATTTCTTCGAAATTTATGTTTGTGAGGATGGTAAACAGCTGCTTAGTCATTAATATGAAACAAATTTCTCTTTTTTATGTGGAAAATGTTCTCAAGATGCGGAAGATGCGGAAGTCGGCGAATTATGCGGATCCGCACCACCGCATCCTGTCAGATGCCCTGTTATAAGCCAACCAAAACCCCTTACGAAGTTGTATAAGCCCAGGGCTTATAACCGGAATTTTACGGTATCTGCATAACTCATATTTTTGTTATTTGTTTTTATGTCCACTTGTAGATTCTGATGATGAAGAGATAAATCGTAAGTATTTGATTTTCAAAAATCTTCTTTATCTGCAATCTTTCAATTTACAAGATGGACCATTTTAAGAACGATAAAAAATTTTTGGTACAGCTCACATAAAATGGAATGCATACCAGAAAATGTAGCATGGATACCCTGTTTGGACATGGATTTTTGTGCTCTGCTAAGTGGTGTGAAATAATGTTTTGGCTTGGGGGTTTGAAATCCTTGTTATACAAGTGCTTTCATTTTGTTTGTCTCGAACACAAGAGTGTTGTGGTAATGTCCATTGTAAGTATTTTTATGTTATCTAAAAGTTTTCTTGTGAAAAATCATCAGCTGTGAGAATGAGTCTCTGAGGAGTCTGTGAAGGCCTCTTTATACCTGGGGTATCACATCGAACGTTCGGTTTTTGGAACTCAATTGAACGCAACTGAACGTTAATCAAACAATCAAATTCAATTTTGTTCGGTCATCAAACAAAATCGAACTCACAAAAAATAAATGCAAATTGAACCGAATCGAACATTTGATAAAATCTGATGACGTTCAATTTAGTTCGGTTGCTGAACGACACCTGATAAATATATATATTATGATGGCCTTTTCTGGTTGTTGACTTTAATTATCACCGACAGTTTTTCTGACAATATAATAAGCCTCAACTTTTTCATCATTTTGTTATTTTTTCCAGTGGACAACAACAATGATCCATTTATGTTATGTAAGTACTTATTTTCATAGTGCCTGAACTCTTTATTTGGTTCCATTGTGTCATTGTGTGTCCTTGTCAGTGTATTTAATTTGCATGGTATTGTGAATATCATAACCCTCAACTTTTCATGATTTTGTTATTTTCTCCAGTCAGAAACAAAAAAATGCATCCAGTTATAAGCCCACCTGGATATAAGCCCCCCTCTGCTGGATGACAGTACTGAACAGGGTTAAATGTTGCTTTCATTTTGACAGTTTAGCTTAAAAACATATTTTGATCAACACTACCGTGGCTCCTTTCAAACCATTTTTTTATTTAGCTGATAAGCGCTTTTGGATATAAGCCCCTCCGCTTATAAGCCAACCAAAACCCCTTACGAAGTTGTATAAGCCCAGGGCTTATAACCGGAATTTTACGGTATCTGCATAACTCATATTTTTGTTATTTTTTTTATGTCCACTTGTAGATTCTGATGATGAAGAGATAAATCGTAAGTATTTGATTTTCAAAAATCTTCTTTATCTGCAATCTTTCAATTTACAAGATGGACCATTTTAAGAACGATAGAAAATTTTTGGTACAGCTCACATAAAATGGAATGCATACCAGAAAATGTAGCATGGATACCCTGTTTGGACATGGATTTTTGTGCTCTGCTAAGTGTTGTGAAATAATGTTTTGGCTTGGGTAATAGATTCAACATCTTCATGGGCAGTGTACACAAATTTTCCTTAGCTAGTATGCAAGTAGCTATTTCATTAAAGTGACAGAAGTACTTGGAGTTTTAACTTCTTAAAAGGGCTGCTGATCCTTTTGCAGGAGATTTGCAAATAAGTCTTGTTCACCTGTAGCTCTTCTTTATTTGCAGAAGAATAGAATTGGGTGAAAATAGAAGATGTTCGTTGTAATAACAGCATGCAATGCTCGCTTGCAACTATGTAATATTGAGTAACAATTTTGGATCTTGACATGCAGTGACCACTGGTTTGAAATGGTAGAAACAGTCTTCTCCGTCAAGGAGTGATAGATACATGTAGTTTCTGTGTTTTGAAAGAAATATTCCAGTATATTGTCTCAGAGACTGAAGCTGAAATTGTTCACAAGGAAAAAGTTGGTTTAGGATGGCTTAACCTTTACATTACTCAAGTTATCTGAGCTGGCCGGTAACATCTTCAGGAATTGGTATCAATTTTAACTGTGGTTGGACTCATCTATTCAGTACTTACATCAAAGCACTGGTATAATTTTCATTCATGACAGATGAGGAAAAGTTGTGTACATTGCAAAATTTATCTGTGCTGAACCATATTTTTTTTGGATACCTTTTTTATCCAAGCTGTGCCAAAAATTCTCTGGCCTTGAATTAAAGTGGCTATTCATTAAAATGCTATTGCTCCCATTTCTTTGTGTACTAAATTTGCATATGATATTTGATATTCGGCACTCCAATTCTGTGATTATCTCAGAGTTTGTGATGTAAAGCATACAATATCATAACTCACAACTCTTTTACTTGTATTTATCTCCAGACGATGACATTGAAGACATCAGTGGTAAGTAGTCTTTTGCTGTCAAACATTTGTGTGTAATCAACATGTTTGTCTCTTCATAAGTGTGAAAAATGCTGTTAACAGCAGCACACACAAATTAGACTGTGCTTTCTTGGGACGGTGCGGTTATGGCGCATTTTAATTGATTGAAATGTACATTACACATGCGCTCAAGTTGAAGGTATTTCCTTTCATGATGAAGAAGAATAAACTCTTGTAAGCACTTTTTTCAAATGAATTTTAAACAGTGTTTCTGATGTAAACAATGCAAATTATACTCTAACCAGTGATTTGTATCTGTTATTATTTCCAGTCCAAGGTTCTGTCGAGGAGAACTGTAAGTATTTAATTTTCACAATTTTTTTATCTCCAATCTTTCAGTTTACAAGATGGACTGTTTAAGAATGATTCAAAATTTTTGGTACAGCTCACATAAAAATGGAATGGCCATACCAGATCAAATGTAGCATAGATACCCTGTTTGGACATGGTTTTTTCTGCTAGTGCTAAGCAGTTTCTGCTGTGCTAATCGTTCAGCCTGGGCAATAGATTCAACATCTTAATGGCCAGCTTACACGAATTTTCCTTAGTATTCAAGTGGCTATTTCGTTGAAGTGGTTGATGAGAAGTAAATTGTGCGACAGATTTTGTAGGACCATTCTCCATGATACAAGGACAGCTAAACAAAAGTATTACAATTTAATACATTTGAACAAATTTTATTGTCATCTCCCCATGGGGGCTTTCAAGAGACAATGAAAAAGAAAAAAAAATACAATAAATATAATAAATTGACTATAAAAAATTATTGATAAAACTATTTACAATGATAGAATAAAAATTCTTACAACTGCTAAAAATTGTCTATTAATAAAAAGTAATTTCTAAAGCTAATCACATGCAGAGTTTATGACATTAAAAACTGATTTAAAAGATAAGCTTTCATTGTGCGTTTAAAAATAATAAGTCATTCACTTAATTTAAAATGGGGTTTCAGTGCAAATTGCACAAAGTTACAGTTCTGTAATAAAAAGATCTTTGTCCCAACTTGGTCTTAAAAAGCAGTATGTTAAGCTGCGTTATGATTTATGTAAAGTGGTATGTTAAGCTGCTGTATTGTTTATGTGCTTCTTCAGACGTTTTCAAATGAAGACTTTTGTCTCTTCTTCTCTTGGGACAGTACAAGTGCACAGTTATGCTGCATTTTAATTTATTGAAATCTATATTACACGGCATGCGCACAAGTTGAAGGTGGTAAGCACCCTCCCATGGGCAAAATTGGCTATTGATTTGCGTCTGTCTGTTTTATTGTAGTAAATGTGGATGGTAAATATTATAATGGACTTTCTTGTTGGTTAACTTAAATTGACAATGCCACTGAATAGTGCGTTGAAGTGCGAATTCGTTGTAATGTTACTCCTTTGATTTTTTTTTTAGTAAATTTGCATTTATAGCATTATTGATATTCCTGTTTGTTGACATTAATTAACACTCAAGTTCTGTATTATCTCAGTATGTGTTTTTGATGTAAGGCATGACAATATCATTATAACTCATAACTCCTTCATTTATTATTTTCTCTAGTTCACGATGATACAATTGAGGTCATAGTTAGTAAGTAGCCCTTTGCTATTGAAAAATGGTGTGTAATCAACATTTTTACTGTCAAGATTCTTGTTTCAGCAACAAGATTATTGACTTTGAGTCAGTGTACCAATTCATTGCCAGTAATGTTATTGGTTACATTTGTGTAGACCCTATCTCTAATAAATCATTACAGTATGGGCATAATTTCTAGTTTGTTGACTAAAATTATTTACTCCAGTTCGGTGTTTCTGATGTAAATAATACAATGTCTTAACTGATAATTTTTTATTTGTTCTTATCTCAGTCAGTGACGAGGAAGAACATGTGAATGGTAAGTATTTAATTTTCAAATATTTTTCATCTGAAATCTCTTTGTAGTCATTGATCATTTTGTACTGAATGGTGCATTGAAGTGTGAATTCGTTGTTCAATGTTACTCCTTTGATTTTTTTTTAGTAAATTTACATTTATAGCATTATTGATATTCCTGTTTGTTGACATTAATTAACACTCAAGTTCTGTATTATCTCAGTATGTGTTTCTGATATAAGGCATTACAATATCATTATAACTCATAACTCCTTCATTTATTATTTTCTCTAGTTGATGATGATATTTGGCAGTGTGGCCTAGTGGTTAGGGCGCTGGACTTGTAATCCGGAGGTCCCGGGTTCAAATCCTCCTCCCTGCCACTAGATGGATTTGTGTTCGGTGGCCCCGAATTCAACTCCTCCACGCTTTGTAAATAGCCAGCTGGTCAGCCTCCTACCAGTTGGGATTTTTAATAAATTTCTGTTCTATTTGTAATATTTGTTTGCTTATTTACAGTGTCCACAATTAGTACAACGGTGCTAAATACTCTGACACTTAAATAAAGTAATTTATTTTTTATTTTTTTTTGTCATTAGTAAGTAGCCCTTTGCTGTTGAAAATTTGTGTGTAATCAACATTTTTACTGTCAAGATTCTTGTTTCAGCAACAAGATTATTGACTTTGAGTCAGTGTACCAATTCATTGCCAGTAATGTTATTGGTTACATTTGTGTAGACCCTATCTCTAATAAATCATATTACAGTATGGGCATAATTTCCAGTTTGTTGACTAAAATTAATACTCCAGTTCAGTATTTCTGATGTAAATAATACAACGTCGTAACTGATAATTTTTTATTTGTTCTTATCTCAGTTAGTGATGATGAAGAAGACTTGAATGGTAAGCATTTAATTTTCAAATATTTTTCATCTGAAATCTCTTTGAAGTCATCATTTTTTCTGTCAACATACTTTTTTGACCAACATTGAGTTAGTGCCAAATTTTTTTATTCTGTTGTCTTAAATTTCTGTGTAATATTTAACAATTATCCCACGAGTGTGTGTTGGATATGAGGTGGTTCATAGCCAATGGTGTGCGTAGTGCTATTATAACGATGTCATATCCAACAAGCACAAGTGGAATAATTGTTTTATTAATGATGCCCAAGAGAATTACAATACAGGTCTCAGATCTTTTCTTACTTTCCATCATGTTTAGCAAGTTCTGGCAAAAAGAGGAATGTTACTGTTGAGTATTTTGGTAAGTTGACTTAGTTGTTTGCTTTACTAGAATTGATATTAAGAACCTTCTTTGTATTCTTTGTTAAAAGTACCCATTAACTCTCTTTCAGTGTTAGCTGGACAGCAGTTAATTATCTTGTGACTTTCATCTTTTGACGTCCTAAACAAACAAGCCAAATCGAATGCACCAATTACAGGCCACTAGCATGCCCTGCTGGATTTTTGAGCCCATTTCTTTTGATTGATTCATCTCTAGCGGCATGTAAAAAGATGATGTCTAAAGCTGATGCAGAAACACAGCTGCTATGGATAGTAATAGTAAATTAAAGTCACTTTACAATTGAAAAATGGTGGGGTATTTATTTGATACCATTGTTATAACATCAACTCATCAAAAGATAGTACTACACCTGATCAAATTAAGAATCACACTCACCTCAAATTTATGTTTCAGAGCTCAAGTTGACACAATTCTAAAATGAACATTACTTGTGTTTGTTTTTGTTGCAAGTTTAAAATTCTAATTTTTCTCCCCCTTTTCTTTTCAGCTTGTAAGAACAACCCATGCCGCCATTGTGCGGTTGTTGCAAAGATGCACAGTGGCGGCCTTGCCAGTTTTAATTAAAAGTATAAAATTATAAAATAAAGTAAAAGTAAGGTAAAAAGAAAAAATAATAAATCTAATTTAATTAAAAAATAAATTAAATACTGTACTAAATAAATAAATAAATAAATAATTATTTTGCTAATCAATAAAATTGTGTAATTTCATCATTTGTTCTTTGTATTTTTTACTTTACCAAAAACCTTCTCTCTAATCTAAAATTCTATTCCTTGATACATGCCATTATAATCCAAAATTGCAGAACATCATGATAATGGAACTCGAAACATATAACTAAATCACTTCTAGTGTAGTATGTAACAAAAGTTCTCAGCTTGAATGAGACAGCTACCTAGGTGTTTTAAAAATCAAAGAATACCTATGACCAACTTCATTTTTGTCCCTGCAGAGCCTGTGATCCCTCTGGTCTGCACCAGCAATTAAGACCTCAGTTATTATTCACTTCCATGGGAAGTTGTTGCTAGGCACGCGAATGTGCTATATATGCTGTTCTTTGCTAGTTGTATTCATTCCCTGAAGAAGTCTCAGTTAGAGACGAAACGCGTCGGAAATAAACGACAAGTTTACAACTACAAGAAGTCTTTCCTTGTGCTGCTCACTAGTCTTCGTTAAAAAATTAAAAAAAGTTTCTCTGACTTCTATGCAAACTAATTTTTTAATACAAATGATGTTTGCAAACAATTATTTATTTTGTCTTTTTAGGCCCTGCAAACAATTTTTTTTCAATATTTTTCATTCCCCCCCCCCCCTCCAGAAAAATAATGGTCCGTCCCTAAAGCCGAAAGTTAGGACAGTCACTGCTTATGCATTAGAAATTTGATAATTGTTATCCACTGAGTCTCCCAGCGAGAACTTTTCTTTCACAGTGCTATTTTTATAACGTTTTCGTGCAAGTCTTGCATTGCACACTTTCGCTTCAAACTCTTAAAAAAGTTCGAGGCAGCGAAAACCAGAAGTGGCGTTGGACTTTCATTGCATTTCCCGCCAAAACTTCTCCACAAAAGCCTTAAATTTTCGAAATCTTTCGCTTTAAAGCCGAAAGTTAACACAGTGACTGAAAAGTTAAGGTTTATACGCCGCTTATGCATTGGAAATTTGATAATCGTTGTCCACTGAGCGTCCCAGCGAGAACTTTTCTTTCACAGTGCTATTTTTATAATGTTTTCCTAGTACAAAGGTCTACAAAAGTCTTGCACACTTTCGCTTCAAACTCTTACAAAGTTTGACGCTGACCGTTGAGCCCGTGAACTCTGGGAACCAGTTCACAGCGGTCAAACGCAAAAATGACGTCACCTTCGATTTTCGGCGCCTCGAACTTTTCTGAGAATTTGACTCGAAAGTGGGCAAACTTTTGTAGGAAATTGTTATAGAAATAGTACGGTGAAAGAAAATTTCAAGCTAGGAAACTCAGTGGAGATCAATTATCAAATTTCTCATCCATAAGCTGCGTATAAACCTTAACTTTCCAGGGACGGGGTTAACTTTTGGCTTTAAAGCAAAAGTTTTCGGAAAATTTAAGACTTTGTATGGAGAATTTTGGCGGGAATTGCACGGTAACTGCGCACGCGCGTAGCGTTTGACCGCTGTGTGGGGAACGAGATTGTTTAGGCCCAACCATAAAGCACAGAGTGCTAAAAAAAGGGATTTGAGCCGTAAAATTTCGGTTAAAAGCCCCCCCGCTTATATGAGCCCTTCCGGTTATAGGCCCATCTACCTGGAAACAAAAAAAAAATACATCAGGTTATAAACCCCTCCGGATATAAGCCCCCTCTGCTGGATGACAGTACTGGGCTAAATGTTCCTTTATTACGACTTTTTAACTGAAAAACGTATTTCGATCAGCACTGCCGTGGCTTGTTTTGAAACCTTTTTTTTTTATTTCGGTTATAAGCCCACCCGGACATGAGCCCCTCCGTTTATAAGCCCACCCAAAACCCCTTATGAAGTTGTATAAGCCCAGGGCTTATAACCGGAATTTTACGGTATGCAAAGAATTGAAGTCCGCAAATCCTGGAGTATCTCAATGGACTTGGCACTGACAGAAATGAAAAGTGGGTTTTCGGAACGAGATTGGTAAAGAGTACTCACTCCCTTCATATTTGGAGAATAAGAAGCTTTTGGAATAAGCCAATCACCTGCAATCACAGAAATGAGTCCAAGAGGTGAAACATGTTAGTAAACTTCCACCCACAGTTCTGTTCCATTCGTGTTTACTGTTGTTATGCAAATCGTTCTAAAGAATTCCTGGTGGAGAGGTGTAGCCCTGTGATATATCGTGTATATACCTTCTTAAGGGCGCGGGGGACACCTTAGGCAATCACTTATTTACAGAATTTTGAAAATCCATATTGAGGTCTATTGTTTTCCACTGAATTTTAACATATCGAAATTGGGCTATTGATTTCTTTGAGTTGAAAATCGGTTTTAATCCTGAGAATCCTCAGTACGAGGCTCCGGGGAATAAACTATAGAGTTTTGTGCGCTTTATTCCTGGGAGCCTCGTAGTGATGTCTATTGTTTTAAGCTGAAAGTTCAAATATCGAAATTGGGTTATTAGAGAAGCACGGGGCGCGCAATGCATTGAGGGTAAAACTGGGCCTTTAGAAGAAGAAGAAGAAGAAGAAGAAGAAGAAGAAGAAGAAGAAGAAGAAGAAGAAGAAGAAGAAGAAGAAGAAGAAGGAGAAGAAGTATCGTTTATTAAAAGTATGGCACTTTGCAGTCCTTGGACTGAATTACGTGTACTGTTAAGCGTATCCTCGAAGCGTAACGACTGGCATCGATTACACTACGGAATATTCATGACTAAACAATATATGGCGCATAATTTAAAGTGTTTGTGTGTGGCATGGATCCTGTGATGCCAAGAAAAAAGATCTAAGGCATTTGTTTAGTGTTGATAACCAAGCTGTGCATACGACAATATTTCAACAGTTTATTCAATGTTTTGCTTCTTAGTAATATTACAATATTTTTCACAAATGAATTATTTCTTACCCTACAAACAACAAAACAGTTTCTAGTAGAAACACAACACTCGATATTCTACAAATTATTCTACTCACTTCCTGTACACATAACTAATAGGAGTGAGTTTCCAGTAAGCTTTTTAATTTCAACAAAGTAAAACTCAACTGGGCGCTAAACCGTTACTTGATTACCGAAATATTTTTCAATTTCTTTACGTTGCAAGCTGGTAACTTAAAGAACTTTAAAATGCTAAGTTATCTTATATCAAGAAATGCACAATATGCAGGCCGATAACTACATTTTGTTGAAGCCCAAGAATGTCATTTTAGGAAATATAGAAAAAAAAAACACCTCTTCAGTATTACTCACACACAACTTGTTGCAAGAACATGAAAGAAATGTTAAACTGAAGATTTTTCAGGAGAAAAGAGCTTCACTTTTCCAGTCTGCTTGCTACGGCTGTTGCATGCTAAATCTAATACGCGAATAACACAAGAGCCAATGTTACTCTAAGTTATTTACCGGCGAAAACTGTTGCAAACTGCATAGTATTGAACTCCTTACAATTAAAGTGTTTTTTGAAAGGGATCGACTCTTCCTCCTCAGCGCATCGGATTTCACTGAGGTACTTGATAAATATTTCTCTCATTGGTATGAGTGAACCCTTCCATTGACATTTCGTATACACTTGCCCTTTTTGGAGTAACGGAATGTTTTTGTCCCAGAGAGTAAGTTTAATTGCACTGGTGTCGTCCGTTAAATACCAATCAAATTTCACTCACTTTAAACTTTTTTTCTGAAATATAACTTCGCTCTTCTCTGATCTGATTGTACTTTCCCGATAATTGAAACTAAAGTGAATTCTAAAATGTTATCGATTTCAATGATTTTTGTAAATCGTTTTGGAGGTACCTCGTGATCAAATGGCCGCTGTGAAACGCCCTCAGTTTTAGTACGATTATTAACAACAATTGCCACGTTCCTGCTATCTTGCAATGACCGCTTTTAATGCGGAATAGTTATAGTGAGCTTGATACTCTCTAACCTTTCATCTATTTTCTTTACCTGATTATAGAGGCCTTTATCAAAGCAAACTCCATCACAGGCTGACCATTCGCAGTTTGAAACTCTAAGTTTAAATTTGTATAATTACTTCGGCTTGGCTCTACTGCTGAAATCTCATGAGCATATCCACAGATCGGAACTTTTTTTAGATGGTCACTGGCATTCTTTTCTATCTCCATCAAACTCTTTATTTTGACATTCACTTGTTTTATGAGATCCTAAAACTCTTAGGCAAACCAAGCCACAGACATACTTCAGAATGTATTTTCTCAATGTCACTCTAACTTATTTGCTGAAAAAGATCGAAGATACCAGCTTAGTTTTAATGTTGAAAGTTATTTTCAAGTCGCGCGCTGCTAAAAATGCATCAATAATCTCAGAATTTGTAGGACTTTCGACGTTAATTTTGTTACACGACTCAGCTTGATCATTATACATCTTGATAAAAGATTCCACCTGATCTTGAAGAACCCTTAGAAGAACATTATGTTCTCCGCCAATAAACACCCCTACACTGAAATGTGTTTGATCTAGAGCTGTTTTCACCTGGCTTAATCCACAAGAATCGCAAACACTTAAAGCTGACTGCAGATTGCCCAGCTTGCGGCGACAACTGTTGCAAACTGCATAGCGTTGGATTTCTTGGACCCTACCAATTCGATTGACGATTATGGTACTCTCGGAAATCGACTCCTCATCTTCCAATAGCTGTGAAACAACTGTCATCTTGCACGCATCCGATTTCGCCGTACTAATGATGGTGTCAAAATTACTTGATAAATATTTTTCTCCTTGGTATGAGCGAACCCTTGCGTTCTCAATTTCGTATACTTGCCCTTCTTCGACTAACGGAATATTTTTATCCCACAGGGTGAGTCTTATTGCACTGGTGTCGTCGGCTATATTACAATCCAATTTCATTACTGACCGTTCCTGAATTTTAACTTCACTCTGCTCCGATCTGATGTGTACTTTCCCAATAACTGAAACTAAAGTGAAATCTGAAATGTCATCGATTTCACTGATTTTTGTAAATAGTTTTCGTGGTGCCTTGTGATCAAATGGGCACTCTGAGATGGTTTCAATTTTAGTGCGTTTATTAACGACAATTGTCATGTCACTGGCGTCATGCAATGACCGCTTTAATGCATAGTTGGAAAGCCTGATACTCTTCTGCGTTTCATCTTTTTTTTTCACCTGATTATGGAGGCTTTTATCAAAGCAAACACCATCGCAGAAACCATTTGCAGTTTGAAACTTAAAGTTAAAATATGTATAATTACTTCGGCTTGGCTTGATTGGGGAGGTGTCATGAATATACCCACAGATCGGAACTTTCTTTAGATGGTCCAATTCTTTTGCCTCTCCATCACACTCTTTATTTTGGTATTCACTTGAAGATGCTACAAAAAAAAAGAAGAAGATTTCATCTCAGTTGTTTTACTCAGTTTTTTAAATGTAGATGTTTCAAAGTAGTGGCAGGGTTTGATCTTTTAAGCATTTCTCGTGACCAAATTGAGCTAGATTTTCCTATGCTGCCCACCACTTTTCTAGGTCGATCAGCGGATTGAGTTATTACTTATTTACAATAATTTGCTTAAATGGCTATTTTCCGGCACATTTGGAAATGAGGGCTGTGGGTAACGCCATAAGTCGTTACACCGGCGCCTATATAGTTACTAAAGGCATCTGGGAAACTAAACTTTCAGTTCGTAATGCAGACGAAAAATAACACACTTCTAACATTCTGTACCTGAAGCAAACGTTGACTTCTGTCCACTGTGCAAAGAGTCGTCCTGAGATTTCGACGTTTCGTCTTTCTTTTCGTCAGTTTTGCCTGTAACAGATTCATAGCAGTTCGCAATGAGTATAAGAAGACATCTCTATTGCTTCGTGCGACACCACAGTCAGACTAAAACATAAACAGATAAATCTCCTTCGTTATCGTCCCCATCCCACAGCTGTCTTATTGAGCAAGCGTCACCTAACTCTCCACTCCGTTCTTTGTCAGGGACAGGGGCACCGCTCTAAATTAGATATATACTCCACCGTCCCGGGCACAATATCTATCCTAGACTTTTTCACTTTATCAACGGTGATTTTTGATATCATAATCAGTGTCGATACACAAATAACAAAATATACCATACCTTCTGGCAATTTAGAGCTTTCTTCACTCAGAGATGCGGCATCACACGATTTAATTTCCCCATGTTTCTCTTTTTCAAAAGTTTTCTTACCTATGATAAGAAGAAATCGCAACGTTATTACATTCCAGATGACCACTTCAATTTCTGATTTAATACAGAAATGTACTCGTAATGATATCACAATATATACTCTTTACAAGTTGCAGTCAAAAGGTTTTTTTATCACAATATCAGAAACGTTTTAAAAAAAATACTACATGAATCGAACAATCCAACAACCTTATTTCAAAATTAAACGAAAAGATAAAATACCTTTAAACTGAATATTCAGTAATTCACAAAGGTTAAGCATCCACGGAAAGACATCATTTTACTCACCTACAGATTTTGATGTTCCTTTTTCATCAGGAGAGTTTTCAGTGTTGGCACTAAAGATTTGCTGTTGTTTAGTTTGCTCTTTTTGGTGACCTACCGACGCAAAAAGAAAGGTTACTATTTTTATCATTTTTCTGAAAGGATTGCCGCCATTTGTACACAACAAACCTGTATTTGACAATCTTTCCTCCACGCTGCTGGCACTCTTCCTTAAACTTTTACTTTTTCCAACGTCTTTTCTTTCTGCAATAGAGAAAATAAATAATAAACATATGGTCCAATGAAATAAACCGAATAAACTAGCACAGTTTTCTGTGTACATGTATTACCTTTCGACATATTCACCGCTGATGGACGACAACAGTTCACCTCTCAGGATTCGAGTGACTCAAAAACGGCTCCACTGTACTGTTCAACAACATAATAGGTGATCTACATTTATACCCTTTCAGTTCTCCTCAGTCAGCAAATTTAACCCAAGTATTACGCCATCAGCATGTAACGTATTACACCATCACCGCGCAACGGCCAGCTATTATTAGCTGTGACAACAAGGCTCCAGTTAATTAACTGTTGCATCATCATTGTGCAATGGATATTCAGCTGACTCGTCATTCATGATCTCCTGTTCATTACCGGGTTCATTACCGCAAAAATTGCAATTTTTGGTAACTGGCCCTCTCCGACTCCGCCCACAAAACCTCGCCCATATCTTGAACTAAAGAGCCTGGGTCGAGCCCCTTCCTTTTATGACAATCGACAATCATCGGAATCAGCGGTTATCCCCCAGTCGCTTCCCGCCTCGGGATATTTTTTTCCCAGAAAACGTACAAAACCGAAAACGTCTCTCTGGAAGACTTCCGTAGCACAAAGGATATTTGAATACTTGGAAACATTTCGAACGATGCCGACGGCCGTACGCGTACAGTAAACGAAATGTTGACCTTCATTAATTTCAGCTTTTTGGACCGACTCAGCCAGAGCCTATCAGATGCCATCCATGTAATAACAAGGAATAAACGAAGGTAACTCAAAAATTCTTTGTTACATCTTGATTTGTATGCTAGTGAGGGGGCGGCCGGTCATACTGACAGTAATACTTTGTCCGATTGGTACAGTCAGTGGCTTCTGTGTAAAATAATCTTAATGACGGTCTACGACAAATGCAGATTACAAACCAGAAATTTGAGAAGACTTTGTAGCTCACGCAAAATTTGTTGAAGCTATTATAAACCAGAGTACCAGTCTGCAGTCTGCATTTGACGAACACTGTCTAAATGGGTAGGTGTCAATTAGACTGTAAGGCCAACAGTCAATTTTAAGACCATTCCTAGGCATTACGTCATTGTACACATTCTTGGTGATTGTACACAAACTTCATCGCTATTATGCATTTCATCATCAGCCTTGCCCCCGCCAACAGTAT
Organism: Meandrina meandrites; assembly: GCA_963693305.1. NCBI lineage: Eukaryota > Metazoa > Cnidaria > Anthozoa > Scleractinia > Meandrinidae > Meandrina > Meandrina meandrites. Next base: position 42,069,115 of record OY855903.1, read on the forward strand.
GTTGGATGTCATATATGAATCCGTGAAACATAAACCACACTCCAAGTGCTGAGCAATACTGGTGACTGTCATGCAATAAATCACAAAGCTGTTTTTTAGCAAAATATCTTTAAATTTTTTATTTGTTAAGCTTATAAAAGTCCTTACAAAAGTCCTGAAAGTAATTGCACACTTGTGACTTTCTTGTTGAGACAGAGAATACTCCACTTAACATATGCCATGGACTAAGGCTCTTTCTTGCAAAATGAAATGTCAATTTGCAACCAACATTTACATGAGTTTGCTACTTTGTATACTAATCACAATTTTTTCACATGTAATTCAACATGTATGATACAATACTTTTTTTAATCTGAATGCTCCTATTCTCCATAGAGAGAGAAGGATGATGACAAATCGTAAACTATACAGCATATTATGTCATCCAAATACTCCACTGAATACTGATAATCAACAAGATCATTGTTTTTGTTTTTCAACAGTAGCTTTAAAAATAGTTGTTTATCTCCCAAGCATTGAGTGTAAGTTTTATGTTCCTCAATGTGATTTTGAAAAAATATTAAAGTTTAGACACAGAAGTGTCCTATGGAATCAGCTCAGTACTCAACAATAATTGTTGAAACATAACTAAGCTTCCAAATTAGTGCAGAAGATAATTCTTCTAAAAGAACTGTGATTTCAGTAGCATTGGATATCATCATGTCTTGAACTATGCCTTCGTCTTCACTTTGTTTTATGCCAGTTAGATTCTCAACAAGATTTCCTTTCTATTGTGAGTCTTGAAATTAACTGGACCACCAATTGATCAACTAGAGTAAGTGTTGATGACTTTGATACTTGTGATGTACCAGTGATGTTTCTGTGCAGATTGAAATGTCCATTGTGTTCATACCATACTTCAAATTCATTTGCTGTTGGTTAATAACATGTATACTTTCTCCATTGGTGAGCAAGTGAGACGATGTGGTACAATTCCTCAAACTGCAAGTTAATTAACAATCAGACTTTTGCTATTTTCAGAAAGAAGACTGTTAAATTATTTATGTAACATCATGATAGAAATCAAAAGTGTTTTTTTTTGCATTGCACTCTCTACAGTTCCAACAACCAGTAGAGAATGTGTTACAATTATTTAAATAAATAAAAAAAAAAACAGCCAGGAAATTTTTAATCAAAAGTATCTTAGACAAATAGACACGTTGAATTGAACATCATGTTTCTTAACATAAATGCCTGCATTAAAGTAAATCAATGTAATTCCAAACTATGAAATAATCCAAAGCATATTTTGACTTTAAAGCTTAGTATAAATCCTAAGTTAAAGACAAGACTTACCTTGGTGGTGGTCCAGGCTTCATGCTTCTGCACACTTCACTGTGCTTCTGCATACTGTGCACAGCAGTCAATGCTGTGCACTGGAATGAGATTTCTGTGTTACCCACTACATTCACTATTATTCACGTCATTCATTAAATTTCACTGCTCACATTAAATGATGTTCAAGTTTCTGTTGCATAACATTAACAAAGGTATGCAAAATGTGTTTTATAGGTTTCAGAAAATGCTTTCAGATCTTCAGAGCTTGTTTACATTATAAATGTAGGAAGATTTTAACTGCATCATGATCTGAATAGTAAACCCCAATCACAGTATTATCAACCCTTTTAAATTTATCTGATCTGATGTAAACATGATCAAGGAGACTTCCTGATAAAAATGTTGGTTTGCTCACAATTTGCTGGTAACCCAATGTACTCTCCAATATATTCTTTAAATTGTGTGATTCTTTTTCATCAAAGTAATTGATATTAAAATCTCCAAGTATTACATCAACTGTGTACCAATTTATGATATGATTCAGATTGTTTACAAAATCATGTACATTAGAAGCTTGCTTTCTGTAAAGGAGCAAAAATCTTATTTCACAATTTCCTCGTCCAGTAAAAACTGTTGTGAACATCAAAGCATTTATGACTGGAATATACTCTTTCTCTCTGATATGCACTGTTGTTTTGTTACAGAAAGCTAGGCTGGAATATCTATCATCACTGTCTTGCCTGTTTAATATAAAAGGATATAGGTGATCTTGAATATCATTGTCAGAATCAGATGGTGTAAGTTGAGTCTCTGTTAAAAGCAACATATCACAGTTGAAAATATTGGTGTCACATTTCATGTCAATACTGTGCTTTCGAAGTGATCTGATATTTAACAGGACAATAGGTATGATAGGGTCATCTTCCTGTACTTGAAAATTGGCATTCTCTTCTAGCAGTGACGTATTTCGTAGTCTCTCGTACTCTTCAACTACTCTTGGATCGGCTTTGATATACTTGTGTTCCAATTTTCCGAGAACATAAAGACCTTGCAGAGAAGTGGCACGGCTCAAGGCAACATAAATTTGCCCGTAATTAAACGACCTTTGTTTAAATAATTCAAAACTTATGACAATTTTGTTTAAAGTTAATCCTTGAACTTTATGAACAGTACATGCCCATGCCAAGGCTAATGGAAACTGCAATCTTTGTATTTCTGGTGACGAACGCTTCCCAGGATTTCAACTTTATTTTAGCTAAGATTGGTTTAATTGGGACAACTCTGTTTTCTATAGCAAAGGTATCAGCAGATTTATCGATAACCAAATTACCCGCATCTTCATCATCAAACTTAACATACACAGTACTGGGATTCTGAGTCATTTCATTCACCAAGATTCGAGCTACAGTACCTAACTGGCCATTTATGAGTCTGTCACAGATATCAACATTGTTTGTTAACATGACACGAGCCCCTTCTTTAATAGGTACCTCCAAATCTAGACCGCCCGTATACGAACGTCCTTTTGAAAGAACTCTTTCAATTTCATGCCTAGATACATTCTTTGGATATTGGTCCACTGCTTGAAGAACATATAAAGGCATCAAAATTTCCTCAAGTCGTTGATTGTTGTAGTCCATTACAGGTTTATTTTCAGCCCATACGTGTAGCTCGTTGAGAGGATAATTATTTTTGTCATTCACATCTACTGCCCTAGATTGAATAGTTTGTATGTCAGCTTCTGTGTGCTGTGCAACCCTCAGTCTGTTTAAGAGCTCAATGAAAGGTTGATCATGCTTTTGCCTCATGATTTCAACCAGCTCTATCATCTTGAATTCGTACCATGGATGTGACAAGTTGTATATGTCATTAGCATATCTACAGAAAATAGGTTTTTGTTGAATGGGTGGTGGCTGATATAAATCACCCACAGCAATAATGCTTATACCAGCAAATATCTTTGAGCTCGAAGTTCCAAAAATTTCCTTTAGCCTTTGATGGATATGCAACAGCCTATTATTTGAAACCATCGATACTTCGTCAATAATCAACAGCTTCAGTTCGCTTAAACTGAGCCTCAACAACGTTTTCTTTTGATCCGGTAACGGAGGTAAATTAATTCCAGCGTGTTTTGGAATAGCTAGAGCTGTATTAATAGTCGTGCCACCAATGTTAACAGCTGCAACACCTGTAGGTGCCATTAGCAGAACCGTTGGTAAAGACGGATTCACCGCACCGTGCTTAAACACATTCACTGCAGTATGATAGATTGTTCTGATTAAGTGACTTTTTCCACCACCACCACCACCTGTAACAAAGATATGTATCGGCTCAACAGTTTCCTTAGTGAGGCAATTAACACTTTTAATCGAGTTTCTACACCAAGACATCGTACGTAACACGCTGTTTTACATTTAAAGATCTTACAGCATCACGTAATTCCTCATCTCTTATAGCAGATGGCTGGTTATAAGTAGCTATTCCTGTAAATCTTTCGCTTGTTTCAGGTGGTAGTGATACCACTTCCTCAGATAAATCGTCAGCTGCACATTCATCCTCTATGTGATTCATTCTTTCTGTTGACAAGTCGTCGTTTTCTTGATCATTAATAGGATCAAATGATTGATGATCTCTTACTCGATTTTCCCTAACCATCTGTAACGCGTTGTCAATAGCTTCGGCATTTGGTTCAAACGTTCTCCTGTTTGTTTCTACTTTAGTAAAAACTTCAGGCTCCGAGAATTTTGTTGAATATAATTCATCATTCCCAAGAAGATTAGTTTCTTTTCGCCAGGGAAAGTAGAGCATAAGTAAATGGTGGTAAAATTTTTCAGGCTCTTTTGCCTTGCTGGGTGTGTGGAATCTTATCACAGCCTTAATCTTACGACGCTTCATTACTTCTTGTCCGTTATTGAGCTTAATTGTTGGCGGAAGAACTGATTCACAATTAGAGATATGGTTGGATTCCAGTAAATCGTCTGAAAGTACATTTGGTTGAACATCATTAAATTCATCAGGGTCTCTCTTATAGTCTTTATAGTAGTAAGCTGCAAATTCAGCTAAGCACAACTGGTCAACAATATTTGGCCGATCACTGTATCGTTCGATTATGTTTGACATGAAAATGTCAGTACTGTCGTCATCCAAAGCTTCAATTTCCTCATGAGATTTTGCGACTCTGCATCTTTCTTCAGGTAAACCAGTATTTACAAACACTGTGCAAGGAAAGGTCTTTCGTAGCCAAAGCTCAGGCATGCATCTGTAAACGCATTCTTGAGCACTAACTTCTCTACAAGATAAAAATGCTGTACCAACCTTTTTCAAGCTTTCCCTGATATTCAGGTTATTATCTTTAGCTTCCCTTGCTGCATTCATTATTGCTTGAGAACATTCCGTCTCGTCTTTTGAGAAATACGAGCACACGTACGTTATACATTTGTAGTGATTAAAAACAGGCTGCAGGTCCACATTAGCTCTGAAACCTTTTATTCCTGCTTCAAAGTAGTTATTGATGAAGCAACTGTCAACTGCTCTTTTAAGATGCAGCTCAAAATCGGAGTCCGCAGAAATAGATAAAGCCCAATTATACTAGTCTTTAGAAACTTTGCACATAGCCAACACATCTTCTGCACTTGTGCTTGAATCATAATCAGGTTTACTTGGATCTAACTTTTCGTTAATCTTTTCTTTTACACGGCATAAGAATTCATTACGCCTTTTCAAGACTACTACTTTTTGATCATCAGGCATGTCATCCGGTAGTGGCTTGGACACGACTGTTTGGTCAGTGAAAAATTGCCCAAAGTTAAATCTGCATGGAATGTTCTTATACTTTTTACAACTTCTAGAATGTGTATGTTTTTGGTACATGTTCACTAAGTCATGAAATTCGCAATCATTTGCACTATTTGGAAGACTCCCTTGTACATGTTCATCAATGTACCTTATGTAATCTTCTTCACTGCCATCTTTCAGCTCAGGACAATCTGAAGTCCATATCAATGAGTGCAAATGTGGAGAACCTCGCATTTGAAATTCAATCCTAAGCGCATAATACACAATCTTTCCGATGGGTTTCGCATTGCTCAATAACACATCCTTGAAAAATGTCTCTACTCTGTGTTGGAAGTGCTTAGCAACAACAACAGGATTAAGGTTAAGCAAAGAACAATTCTCATTATATGACAAACTGTCAATTTCCTCATCCGTCATATTTTCGCCTCTCACACGAGACAGTATATGAAAAAGTTCGTGCCATCGGAGATCAGCACAAGACAAAGTCATGAACCACGTTGGGATTCCAAGTTGTTGTACCATTGCTATCACTTCGTACATAAACTTTTGCCAATACGGAGGACTACCTGGAATACCTCTCAGAAAAAGATATGCCTGGTCCTTGAAGATAAGATTTTTCACACACTGTTCATTTGATCTAAATTGTGATGCTGTTAGGGGCTGCCCGTGTAGCTTTTTTAAAGCAATATTAATGCTATCGGAAACTTTTTTCTGCTCAATGATAAATTGCGCAAAGAAAAGATACTCAGGATTCATAGCAAATCTCCCGCTATAATGGAGTAAACGAGCATTAAAGTATTTAACTGGTGTCAATTTCTCTTTTCTATCCATTTTATACCCAAATCTACCCTTAGGAAACAAAACAGGAAAGGCTAATTCCTCACAATGTCTGTCAGTCATCATTGACACGGGATGTTTATTTTCCCCAGGAGCAACACTAAATATTTCATTGCCTGCAGATCTCGCCCTTCCCTCGTCATCAGATATTATAGGGTAATCTGGCATAATGGACTGTAAACACGTTTCACAAGTCGCTGCTCTGTGTTCATTAAGTGGGTCCTCCCTCTCACAATCGTCATCATCATCATCATTATCTAACCTTTCATTCTGAGAACAGTGTCCCTTTTCTTTTTCAGCTTGTTCGTTAACACCCCGTTCGTTCTCACAATCATCATCATTGCGGTCACTCTCACCAACTAAAGCTCCATTCTGAGAACAGCTTGCCATGTCCGATCTATTTTCTTCTTCGTGAACACAAAGACTCGATAGTTCTCTATCAATGTTTTCGAGATTAATGGCTACATTTTCATATAATTCATTATTCCGTTGAAGCCACTGGAGAGCATGCAGCACTACCTCAGGGCGCACTGCCTGAAAGTAAACATGACCCCTGAATTGCAATTTCCTCTTTAATTTTAACATTATAATTCCAGAACTATCTGGTGGCCTTGGTAAAACTTGACACGTTTCTTCACAGGACACTGGGACATTACAAATTGCTCCCCTAATTTTTCTTTGCTGGCCTTTTGGCATCACAACAATTTTTTGAAATACGATACGTTGAGAAACCAATATTTGTTCAAGTTTTTCTAAAATTGCAAGCTCACGTGGTACATCGTCAACCGCGAGATTGTTGTACACTGCTTGACATGGAGTCTTGTTTTTCTTCTTGATTGTAACGTGACAAGTGTTACAAATGTACATGTTCCCGTTAAATGACGTGACACTTGTAAACAAACAGGGATTGCAGTTGTAGTTATCCTTCTTAAATTCTAATACAGTTTTTCTGTACAAAAGCCTATTGCACACTACACAGATATAATAAGGACCTTCCCTTATATCTCGTTTAAACTGTTCAATGTAATAGTCCAGTGAATGTGTAAAAGAACATTTCTTCTCCTTTGATTCTTTTCCTTTAGTTACTATTTGTTTTATGAGCTCCTTCTTCTTATCAGAATCCATAAGTCTGTATTTCTCAGCATTCTGAAAAAATAATTCTTGCTTTTTGCTCGGCTCCATTAGTCTGTATTTTTCAGCATTTTGAAGGAGCAATTCTTGTTTTTTGCGCTTTTCCATAAGTCTGTATTTCTCAGCGTTTTCAACACTCAATTGTCGCTTTATATTCGGCTCCATAAGTCGGTATTTTTCGGCTTGTCGAATACTTAACTCTTCCTTTTTACAGGGTTCCATGTTCGCATACTTTGCAGCATAATTATCTAAGCAAGCTCGTTTTTTCGCTGGTTCCATTGCAGCATAGTTTTCTCTTCATTCTTTCGCAAACTTCACCTTCTGTTTCATTGACATGTGTCTTCTTATAATTTTCTGGCGATCTTTTTCTGACGCATCACAATTACATTTGATGAACTGCATTTCAAACGTTTTTGTCTCCAATGTAGTTTTGTCTGTCAGCAGTTTGACAAGAATTTCGATTGCACTTGTTACATTTTCGACAATTTCATAAACATAACCTTTCGACTCTTTATTGTCAAGTCCAAACACAGCGTAAAATGTTCTCCCCATGTTTCGTCTCTTGAAAATGCAGCAAACATAATACTTTGATGTGGATATCAAAAATCCGGTATTGTCGGCTTGATTTTCTCTTATAACGTTTTCCATTTGCTCTTTTTTTGTTTCTTTGTATACTACATTGAAAGATGCTGTAATGTTAGCAACGTCTATTGCAAGACAATTTGGAAGATCGGAGACTGTGCAATGATCTTTCAACATGATGCTCTCGTGTAGCTGGTTACTCTTTTCAATTATGGCATCTAATGTATTTTCATTCCAATATCGAATTTCCTTTAGGACCGAGAAGCAAATTGCATAGAAACAAATGAAACAACACCGTGCGCACGAGCAATACGTATCACTCTCTGGTGAACCTACTAAATTTATTTGATTTCCGTTTAAATTCTCGATATTTGCAGGTAAAGAGATTTCGCGTGTCGAAAGACCAACAGTTCCAGCCCCATCTGTTAATATCTCGACGCCTTTCAATTCATAAACTGCATCTTTACTTCCAATGTATAAGTTTTCAAAATACTCTACTACTTTGTCAAGGGAAGCTGTCTCTATAAGCACACAGTTTCCACAGGGATCAAACATTCCCTTAGAATCGCGGCTATGTGAGTCAAACACTTTAAAGGTGCCATTGCACTTTACAAGAATACCAACCGTACAGATCGTTATTGTGAGAATAAATGATTTGAAATTATCTCTGAGTAACAATTCAAACGCTTCGATCAAGGGTAGACAATGCGAATCTATGGTATAGTCATTAAAATTATGCAGATTTCCAAAGTAGCTGTCACTGTATTTTACCCTATACATGGTCTCTCTCAGGCATAACACTTCCGGTAATTCTTTCAACATTAATAACTGCTGTCCTGCTGAATGCGATAGCCGTGTGTATAACTCGTTGCCAAAATTCATTATTTCTACAAGATCTCTTGATGATCTTATTGAAAAGATAAAGTCGAATAATATTGCTATTAAGGTCATTGCCACGCACTGCTTTCCTGCATTTGAGCCAAAAACTGCACTATTTCCTTGACTATATGGGGCAACAATGGTTTTGGAAGGATCAACAGGAAACGGACCAGGATTTTTTTCTATATCCCCAGAAAGCTTAGTGGCAATGTTGTTTATTTTGTGATTCAGACTCTTGTACACCTTTTCATTCCTTAATGGCGCAATTTTACTGCCACTTCTCAAGGTGTATTTATCACTCATCGTAAACTCATTGCCTTCTCCTATACGTTGGCCATTAATAACAGTTTTGCGAAGAATGGGAGCTTGCATAATTTGATGAAGTCTCGATGTCTTAGGAACGTTTTTTGATACATAATTTTGAATTCTTTTCCTTAGTTTTCTCTTTTTCAAAATTCGTTTCATCTGTTTCACGGGCAGCCTACTCGGTTCTCTACAGCGTCGTACTTTACCATTCTTTCGACTGTCAACACCACCAATAAAGAGAGCATATCGAGATCTAAAGGAATTTCGTTTTATTATTTCCATTGGGAAGATGGGTAAAGTAAGTTCTCACTGTGCACCTTCTGATACACGTTCACTGTATTTCACTGTTGTTCAGTTTCTTTTGTTTAGCTTTGTTTACTTTGCGTTTCTCTTTGTTTACTTTGCGTTTCTCTTTGTTTCTACTACAATCGTTTTTTGTGTTAGGCCGAACAGGGTGACTCCTCACCCTGGTAAACTCGTAGACCACCTTCACAAACTTGGATCCTAAAAAGAGAAAGAAAAAGACACTTTAAATCAAAGCCATCTGACAGCCATTTACTTTATTTTGTTTCTTGATATTTTCGCACTAACAAATACTAGTACTACCACATGCAAGAACTAAAGGTCAAAACATATGACGATATACAAAAGAGACTTTGCAGCGATGCGATAAATCCTTTCTCTGAGCGCTTTTGACCTTACGTCAACCACACGTCGATCGATAATATATTAAAGTTATCCCCTCTAAATTTGCTTCTGTAAGCGAACATTTTTCTTCTTCAGTTCTCGAACATTTAACTTTTACATGACCTTGCCAATTCCCTTGCGATCAATAAAAATCATGGCGAAAAGCATACCAAAAGCTGCAATACTCAAACACCGTTTTATCCCCGACATTCCGATATATTTTTTGGCAAATTCTTTCGTACAAGCCCTTCCAAAATAAACACCCGAATACCTACCTTGACGTTTCTTGTCTGCAAGAACCCTTCTCGACTCACTGCTTACTATAGACAAAATCTCTTGCTCAATCTCTAGCACATCAACTGACAACAAAGACTACACGCGAACTTTTAAAGCCAATTATTGCACCATCACTCGAAACCACTGTGCACCATCAGCTAAAATCTTCAATGACGTAATGATCTCAATCTGGAATTTTGCTCGCGACATGCCTATGAATGATATGAAAAGGAAATTACTATCACACCATTAAAAACTTTAAAACTGCTTTCTTCCTATAAAGTAAACGTAGAATTTAATTCATTCGTACTATAAGCAAAGGACCAGCGAGTCACGCGACTCACACAACACAACCCGAGATTTAAAACTGACGTAATCGTTGCAACTTCTGACACGTTCTTGCTTACGTCAGCGAATATTTAATTCCTCTTAACTTTTTCCAACCCACTATAATAGAACAGCCACGGAGTTCACACACCTTTCCTAAAACCACAACAGATACTTGGAAAATTACAACTTGATCAATGACTGTCACTTCTCAGCCAAAATAAAAGTTCAAAAGAGACATAATTATATTCATTACCCTGCTAAAGAGAAACTTGCAACGTCCACACATTTCAAATTCGCTACGTGGGCACATTCCAAGAATGACAAATTCGCTACATCAGCACATTCCAAGAATGACAAATTCGCTATATCGGCACATTCCAAGAATGACAAATTCGCTACGTGGGCACATTCCAAGAATGACAAATTCGCTACGTCGGCACATTTCATGAGTGATGTCATGCTCCTCAATGACACATTTTACTCGTTTAAACCTGTTTCTGCTCTCGTGGCATGAGAATTTACAATTGTCTTTAACTCGCACGCTTAAAATAGACAGATCGACTTCACTGCAGTTTCTCGCAAAATACAAAAGAAAAAATGACCTGGGTTATTTCAAGATGCACTGATGGCACCCTTGGCTGAAATCCCTGATCACTTAATGATCTTAATTTGCATCAACCTTTCCCACATCATTCAAAGTACCGGCGACCGGGAGCTTCCGTCCGCTCAACGACAAAAAAGAGTTGTGTAAACAATAACCGCGTTTTTTTTAACTCCTTTGCGCTCACAAAAACGTTACGGGACATCTAACCACTTCAGTGGAAACTTGATCATCTGATTCTACAGCAGTTGCTGACGAATTACTTTACGGTATAACTTTACGTTTAGCAAAGTCGTCACGCGAGTCACACAATCCGAGCTTTACGCTATCCACGGCTAATTTTAGAATGGTTGTGGGTTTTTCCCTAACATTGACATACACGCTCTTGTGGCACGCTCTTGTTTACCTCAGCAACAATTCTACTTTCCTTTAAATCTCTGAACTCGCTTCGATAAAACAACCAAAGAATTCACTTCAACGGCCTAAACCTACAACAAATACTCGCAAATAGCAAATAAATTTATGACCACCGCTTCTGGCGAAATAAATTCCCAACGTAGGCAAGATCTTATTTGTGACGTAGCGAAAGTGAAAGCTGCATTCCATGGCTGACGTAATACTTTTTTTTAGGAAATTTAATGATTCCCTTTGAATCCAACGCTTCTATAAGACAAAAAGAAAAAATATTTTATACACAATAAAGAACACAATATCCGTAACATTTTCCGTGCATTGATGTTTCAACAGCTTTTGGCGAGTAAACATCACAGATTGCGCGATTTTAAGTCCCCATGACGATTTGGTAGAGTGGAGGTTTGGGTCTGGTCACCGACAAAAAAAAAATAATAAATCCCGTGTAAAGCAAGAACCGCGCTCGGCCCATGGCCGCGCGGTTAATAAAATTTTCAAGTCGAAGGTTGAGGAGTAATTCTGCCTTAGCTTATACATATAAAATACAATCATTTGTGGCATTTTTTAGATGTATATCCAAATGCAGCAGTCTAGAAGTTACACTGTACTTCAAACATAACTAGCATCACCCTTTGTGTAAAAGTACAAATTTACACCGACCTGTATTCTCATGCCAGGGCCAGGTGGTGCGCGACCCATGATCATGGTGCATGATGGGTCAACGGTCGTATTATGCTCATTTCCATATGACTGTCGGAGCGTGAACACCTCTACATAAGTTAGCGCATTCAGAGTTTTTTGGGAAACCCCTGGAATTTATGCCATTTTTAATATGGGTATAAATACTCTCTTACCGTTTTTAAAAGAGGCTACAAAAGACGCTTTCATAGGCGATTACAAAGGCAAAACGGCCGCCGTAGATGCTTTAACTGTAAGCGTTCAGAAAACTGGTCGACACGAAAGGTGAGAGAATTTCAAGATATCACAAATTTAACTTGTCTTTTGTGCTTATAAACATTTTCCCTTAGTCGATCCAATTTCTTGAAACCTTAGTTATCTTGGAATCTGTAATGGGTATTTGGGACTTCTCCTTTGACAGGATGCGAAACCATTTGTAGTGTTCGACGGTTTTCCCCTTCCTGCAAAGGCTGACGAGCAAGAACAAAGTAAAAGGTGAACTTTTGAAAGCTGTAACGCCTAAGATCCTGTATTAAGTTTTCATTTTGGGATAAATAAGTTTAGAAATGAAAGCATTTTAGTAGACATCCACCAGGGTGTTGCACTATTTCACACTTCGGTTTCCTGGATATTTTAAGCTTAAGCTTATTTTGCCTGTGATTTTCCAAAAATTTCAGTAAATGAGAAGCACTTCTAGAGAAAAGTAGATTGTTGGAAAGAGAGGACAAAAGGGAACCGACGTGGAAATTGAAAGGTCAGGCTGTTGAAGTAACCTACGAGCATGTTGCTGGGTTTATCGAGGTTTGTAATATTCCATAACTACAGCAAAGCGAGATTTCTGTTAAAAATGACGATATCGAATGGGAGGATCTATGATGTTAGCAGAAGTTGCATTATTATAAATTTATCCACACTTTTGTTTATTATAAATTAACAGTGATTGAAGACGGTGTGGATCAGACGACAAACATTCCAAGAGTACACTGTAAAGGTAAAGCCACCAGCAACCTTTCCTTCATTGGTACACACTTGGTGCAATTCTCCACAATGGGCAGGCTCCAGGTGGCAAAGAAATTTATGGGTCTTTTGATTTGACCGCTTCAGTCCTCCTCAGAATGATTGCAGAATGGAGCCAATTTTATAAGCTGCCACCAATTCTGTACCTTCAGTTTGACAACTGCATGAAGGAGAATAAAAATCAGTACATGATGTGACTGCTTGCACTGCTACTGGACCTTCTCGTGTTTAATAAGGCTAGATTACATCGCATTACTGAAATATTGCATATTATCAAATTTATTACCATCAGTAATCAAACGTTATCAAAAGAAATACAATCATTTGTGGCATTTTTTAGATGTATATCCAAATGTAGCAGTCTAGAAGTTACACTGTAGTTCGAACATAACTTATTAACTAGCATCACCCTTTGTGTAAAAGTACAAATTTACACCGACCTGTATTCTCATGCCAGGGCCAGGTGGTGTGCGGCCTATGATCGTGGTGCATGATGGGTCAACAGCCATATTATGCTCATTTCCATATGACCGTCTGAGCGTGAACACCTCTGCAAAAGTTAGCGCATGGAGAGTTTTTTGGGAAACCCCTGGAATTTCTGCCATTTTTAATATGGGTATAAATACTCTTTTACCGTTTTTAAAAGAGGCTACCAAAGACGCTTTCATAGGCGATTACAAAGGCAAAACGGCCGCCGTAGACGCTTTAACTGTAAGTATTCAGCAAACTGGTCGACAAGAAAGGTGAGAGAATTTCAAGATATCACAAATTTAACTTGTCTTTTGTGCTTATAAACATTTTCCCTTAGTCAATCCGATTTCTTGAAACCTTAGTTATCTTGGAATCTGTAATGGGTATTTGGGACTTTTCCTTCGATGTGATGTGAAACCATTTGTCGTGTTCGACGGTTTTCCCCTTCCTGCAAAGGCTATCAAGGTATCAAGTTTTCATTTTGGGATAAATAAGTTAAAAATGAAAGCATTTTAGTAGACATCCACCAGGGTGTTGCACTATTTCACACTTCGGTTTCCTGGATATTTTAAGCTTAACCTTATTTTGCCTGTGATTTTCCAAAAATTTCAGTAAACGAGAAGCACTTCTAGAGAAAAGTAGATTGTTGGAAAGAGAGGACAAAAGGGAACCGACGTGGAAATTGAAAGGTCAGGCTGTTGAAGTAACCTACGAGCATGTTGCTGGGTTTATCGAGGTTTGTAATATTCCATAACTACAGCAAAGCGAGATTTCTGTTAAAAATGACGATATCGAATGGGAGGATCTATGATGTTAGCAGAAGTTGCATTATTATAAATTTATCCACACTTTTGTTTATTATAAATTAACAGTGATTGAAGACGGTGTGGATCAGAAGACGACAAACATTCCAAGAGTACACTGTAAAGGTAAAGCCACCAGCAACCTTTCCTTCATTGGTACACACTTGGTGCAATTCTCCACAATGGGCAGGCTCCAGGTGGCAAAGAAATTTATGGGTCTTTTGATTTGACCGCTTCAGTCCTCCTCAAAATGATTGCAGAATGGAGCCAATTTTATAAGCTGCCACCAATTCTGTACCTTCAGTTTAACAACTGCATGAAGGAGAATAAAAATCAGTACATGATGTGACTGCTTGCACTGCTACTGGACCTTCTCGTGTTTAATAAGGCTAGATTACATCGCATTACTGAAATATTGCATATTATCAAATTTATTACCATCAGTAATCAAACGTTATCAAAAGAAATACAATCATTTGTGGCATTTTTTAGATGTATATCCAAATGTAGCAGTCTAGAAGTTACACTGTAGTTCGAACATAACTTATTAACTAGCATCACCCTTTGTGTAAAAGTACAAATTTACACCGACCTGTATTCTCATGCCAGGGCCAGGTGGTGTGCAGCCTATGATCGTGGTGCATGATGGGTCAACAGCCATATTATGCTCATTTCCATATGACCGTCTGAGCGTGAACACCTCTGCAAAAGTTAGCGCATGGAGAGTTTTTTGGGAAACCCCTGGAATTTCTGCCATTTTTAATATGGGTATAAATACTCTTTTACCGTTTTTAAAAGAGGCTACCAAAGACGCTTTCATAGGCGATTACAAAGGCAAAACGGCCGCCGTAGACGCTTTAACTGTAAGTATTCAGCAAACTGGTCGACAAGAAAGGTGAGAGAATTTCAAGATATCACAAATTTAACTTGTCTTTTGTGCTTATAAACATTTTCCCTTAGTCAATCCGATTTCTTGAAACCTTAGTTATCTTGGAATCTGTAATGGGTATTTGGGACTTTTCCTTCGATGTGATGTGAAACCATTTGTAGTGTTCGACGGTTTTCCCCTTCCTGCAAAGGCTATCAAGGTATCAAGTTTTCATTTTGGGATAAATAAGTTAAAAATGAAAGCATTTTAGTAGATATCCACCAGGGTGTTGCACTATTTCACACTTCGGTTTCCTGGATATTTTAAGCTTAAGCTTATTTTGCCTGTGATTTTCCAAAAATTTCAGTAAACGAGAAGCACTTCTAGAGAAAAGTAGATTGTTGGAAAGAGAGGACAAAAGGGAACCGACGTGGAAATTGAAAGGTCAGGCTGTTGAAGTAACCTACGAGCATGTTGCTGGGTTTATCGAGGTTTGTAATATTCCATAACTACAGCAAAGTGAGATTTCTGTTAAAAATGACGATATCGAATGGGAGGATCTATGATGTTAGCAGAAGTTGCATTATTATAAATTTATCCACACTTTTGTTTATTATAAACAGTGATTGAAGACGGTGTGGATCAGAAGACGACAAATATTGCAAGAGTACACTGTAAAGGTAAAGCCACCAGCAACCTTTCCTTCATTGGTACACACTTGGTGCTATTCTCCACAATGGGCAGGCTCCAGGTGGCAAAGAAATTTATGGGTCTTTTGATTTGACCGCTTCAGTCCTCCTCAGAATGATTGCAGAATGGAGCCAATTTTATAAGCTGCCACCAATTCTGTACCTTCACTTTGACAACTGCATGAAGGAGAATAAAAATCAGTACATGATGTGACTGCTTGCACTGCTACTGGAGCTTCTTGTGTTTAATAAGGTTAGATTACATGGCATTACTGAAATATTGCATATTATCAAATTTATTACCATCAGTAATCAAATGTCAGCAAAACGGCTGCCGTAGACACTTTAAATGTAAGCGTTCAGCAAACTGGTCGACACGAAAGGTGAGAGAATTTCAAGATATCACAAATTTAACTTGTCTTTTGTACTTATAAACATTTTCCCTTAGTCGATCCCATTTCTTGAAACTTTAGTTATCTTGGAATCTGTAATGGGTATTTGGGACTTCTCCTTCGACGTGATGTGAAACCATTTGTAGTGTTCGACGGTTTTCCCCTTCCTGCAAAGGCTGACGAGCAAGAACAAAGTAAAAGGTAAACCTCTGAAAGCTGTAATGCCTAAGATCGTGCATTAAGTTTTCATTCTGGGATAAATAAGTTTAGAAATGAAAGCATTTTAAAGGAGCAGGAAGATCGAAGGAAGATGAATCCGTCCTCAACAAGTTTTAAACACTCTGTACTCCATGATCGTTTTAATCGTGCTATTCATTAGACGCTCGTGACATGAAGGATAACATGTAAACTATTCGCTCATTTCTAAGAAACCGATGCTGCTGCAACGAGGCCGAGCAGAGACTGGGGTCACGTCAGGAAACAGCGTGTGTGTTCACACTTCCTTTCGAGTCATCAGGAACAAGTTTTTGCTAGAATTGCAATACTTTTGTCTTTACGGATCTTTTTAACAGTTAACACTTGGCGGAGAAGAAACAGGTAAGATTATTTTAATCTTTGGTGTTGATTGTAACCTGGAGACACAAAATTATTACGGCTTTGTTTTACGCTAGGGTTTATACGGAACGAAGATTCATGTGTTTTACAGTGCTCTCAGAGCGTACTTTGCAGTAAATGTAAAGATGAACAGGCCGAAAAGCCGCTCGAAAGTTCGCAGCGAATTATCGGGGAGAGGGAATTATCGCTCGAAAGTTTGCGGCAGCTGATCGTGTGCGGCGAATTATCATTCGAATTTTTGCACGACTCAAAACAATAGGTGTCACGAAAATGCGGAGAAATATCACTCAGAACGAAATTTCTTTGAAAAGCCACGAATTTCGTCAAAATTCATGTGCATTACTTTTGCACAATACCGTAACTAACCCTTGTTGCTTACCTAATTAATTTGAGACATCATTCCCAATTAAGCCAACTTTTATGATGGCAGATACTAATTGTGTGGCAGACAGATAATTATGTGTGAACATCCTATGTTAAAGAGCCTTAAACTTTACAGTTAATTAACTAATCATTTCTTCTTTCAACAGTTAATTTACACCCGATTCTTCAGTGGAAAATCAGATGTTGACAGCTGCACCATGTTTGCAGACAGGACACTCATCAACATGCGGAATGTCACGGTGACCCACATTCCTCGTACTGTGCAAACAGGGACTTCCTGATGACTGTCTTCCAGTCTAGGGTGATTGTTGCTGCCAAGAAGGTGTTGGGGTTTGAAAACCAGTCAGACATGCCAACAAAGTTTAACTTTCCAAATCCCAACTTGGAATCAGAAAAGCTTGAATTGCTTCATGAGCTCTCTGCTAAAGTAGTTGATGAATTTGTATTTTTAGACCGTTCCATAGTGAATGCCCTTGTGGATAGTGTGTTAAGCTAGCAAGAAAGAGATGATTTGTTGCAACAACAGGACTGAAACCTGAAGGACGATTTCCCTGTAGATTTCCAGGATGTGACAGATCATTCAAATATAATGGGAAGAGTAGGAGAAATCATGAACTTGCTCATGAACCACCAGTTCAAGTTGACGAGGAATCTCCCATCCTCACACCCTCCAAACCTGTTTCACCCCCAAAAGAATCCAAAGAAGGAGATGTGTTTAACTATAATTGTTCCCTAATGAGTGACAGTTTCCTTTTTTTAATTTCCTTGATGCAATCAAAGAAGAGGATGGAGCAAGAATTTTAAGGCAGTATAAATACATAACTGACTTGCATTGTATATTTCAAAAGACTTACTATGTTCTAAAATAAATCAATGAGTAAAGGCAATGTAATATAATGTAGCGTAAGTAATGACTGCAAGTATATTAGCACAATTAGTAAGGAGATATTGTAACATATTGAAAGCTATGTTTCTAAATAAAATTTTAATGCACGAAAAAAACAAAACATAAAGTTGTACTGCAAAACAGATAGGTCACACAGCACAAAGTATGCTCTTGAATGTCTCTATCAGTTTTTTCTTGTATATGCTCTGTTGACACCAAGGGACTCTGAACGGTTCACTTTGAACCGTTCAGTAAATAATACAGGTCAAAAGGGGGCGAACATTCCAACTGATGAGGACACAGAGCATTCCAACAATTTCAAGAAACAAGGAATCAAGAATCTCTGGCCAAATGTGACAGAGAAAGCTGTTTTGCGACTGTCTCGCACTGAACATTGTTCAAGATCAGTCCTTGCAAATCTTGATGGATCTATCAAGCAAACAACAAAGTCAGGCAAACATTCTGAATCATGTACAGCAAGGGATCTCGATGAGTTAGTGAAGAGAACAACAAAATTTGACATCTTCACAGAATTTGAGGGGAGGAGATACAAACATTTCTGTAACTTTCAGAAAGACAGACTAGAGAACTTGGATGCCTCTAGTTTGTATCAATGGATAAATAGGCACAAGAAAAACATTACTTGGGGCATCAGGGCTTGATGAATGTTTTGGAAATGGGTCAATTCAAATTTCTTGTGTGAGGGTGGCTCTGAAACAAACAAACAAACAAAAAAGTTATGCAGTTGCTTACCATATCATACTAATAATAAATATTAACACATTTCTTTTAATGATAAATTGGAACAAAAACCGCTGCTTTTGGGAGGGACCATTGTGTGACAACCCCAAATGAAGACTTTCCGGTTTTAACAACAAATAAGACCCACACCATTGTTTTGAAATCAAAACACGATGATAGCCAAGCAAGGAGCAAGTAGAAACCAGGAGGGATCACCAAGCCGATCGCCAGCCAAGATGGTTACAAGTGAGGTGCAGTGTTGCAGGTTGTAGCCAAGAAAGGAAAGCCTTCAAAGTTGCAGACACCTGTGCAAAAACCCTTCCCAAGTCAACATGGGAAACAAGCATGCACTGCTTAGCAGCCCGACCAGCCAATTGAATGTTCGAGACCACTGAGACGAGCAGCAGCAATTACTGCAGACAGCCTTAGGAGACTTATTGACCAGCAATGAGCTGTTGGTCAAGAGGGGAGTGTGAAGAAACAGAACACAAGCCTTAAGAATGAAGTGAACATTCAAACACTGAGAACAATCGGAACCTTGTTTTTCTATTTTTGAACTTGAGCAAAGCATAAAACGAGCCATTTCTTGTTTATCATATCTTGCGAAAAAGGGCCTGTTTATTGACATATACATCATAGCCTTGACATACCAGAGAACATTGATTTTAGTCTCAAGACGTTCGAGATAGCTGTTCATATACCAAATAGTTTGTGACGAATTAGAGCCTTCAGAACCTTCAACTTGTAACACCTAGAAGGATACAGCCGATAAAATCCTTTACAGGGAACCAAGGCATATTCTTGTCGCCTAGTGAAACTGTTTTACCCAAAATTTAAGAGTGGAGTTGCTTCAGTGAGAGACGTCAGGATACAACTAAATTATGGTAATGACAAGCTCATTGCACCTTTCTGTTTTTGTGTGTTTGATTTTTGGTGGAAGGAGTGGAAAAACATTTCTTGAAGAACACTATCATACCTGTAAGAAAACTGGTCAAAGGACACAAGAACTTTAAAGATTGTCCACGGAATATGGATAATAGCCAGTTAGGATCTAAAAAATCTGTGCATTTTTGTACATCTAATGAAAAAAACAAATCATGTTGCCCATGTGTTTCTAACCAGAGATTGTGCACTCCCAGATGTCGATGCTTAAATTGTATGAATAGGATGGAGACCAGTGCATTAAAAGCTGACCAGGAATGTAGATGTGGTGAATTCACCCAAAAACCAGAGAGATCCAGAATCCAGGCACATGCAAACATCCTCTGTGCAAGAAGAACAAAATGTCCATGGTATGTCAGAAAATAGCCATGTAATGCAAAGTGCTCTTGCCATAACTACAGAAGTGACTATGGGAAGACGGAAAGCCAATCAAGTGTTATAGCAGAAAAAGGAGTGAAATGCACGTCTATCTCATCTTCTGTTAAAAGAAAACGTACTACAGCATACCACAGAGAAAATGGTCTCGATATAAACCAAGGTTCTTGGACACTGCAAGGAACATGCATATTTGTAGAATCAGTTGAGTCGTTCCTGTTTTTGACAAGTATAATTCTTACAGTCTTACGCAATTACGTAGTAAGTAGCTCCTCAGCATTCAGCAATAACTCATGTGCAAGCCATAAAACCATGGAACAGGTCATGGGTAAGCAAGAATATTATCAAGAGGCAAAGAGCGTACCTTACAAAATTGATTAATTTCTTCGACTATTTTGCTTGGTTACCAAGCAAAAATGTAAGAATTGGGACCATTGAAGCACTCTCTGACACACATTTTTGTATACTCTCAAGGGACTGCTTTAATTTGTCAAGGGAATACTTTTCGCTGTGGGTGATAAAAAACGTCACTGGATAGGAATGCGTGAGCAGTTCTCGAGCGGAAGTCTTATTTTCACACGTCCCTCGGAAGTGTTATTTTCATGCGTCCCTCGTTAGTTAGCCTGTGTCGCTTTGCAATCTACAGGTTGGTATTTTTCAAAGATCTGTTCCAGACATTGATTGAATGGTTTAGTTTTCTTTAGTTTAATATGTTAAAGGTGCTGCAAATTCTTTGTCAGGGGATATTGGCGAATTCTATTGTCTATTGTTACAAGTCTGCTGTTTGTCATCTTAATTCATAGAAGTATTTTTAGCTCGTCACGCAATGTGCCCTCACGTACAGTTTTCAAGCAGCTTCTAAAGACTTAATAAAGGAAAATGGTAATGTACAATAACGGTTTTAACTTAAATTGAATATGTTTATTAAAAGCGCATTAATAGCTCCATGCATCTAAGACAGTGTTATTATATCGGCGCATTGAAATACGTTTCTCACCGAATGTCGGTCGTTTTGCCTATAAGATGATTTTCGTAGAAGTCGATTCGTCTACATTTTCACTCTTTTAGAACGAGGAATAACATTGTGTTAAGTGTGTTTGGGCTCTGACGTTTGAAGAACGAAGAATATACATTATGTTAAAATTTTAGGGTAGTGTAAACATGAGAGATAGTCTGGGTGTAGGCGAATCGATTGTCGAAAAAGATCGGATACGTTTTCACCAGAACTGTTTTAGCATACTCTACCCCATGATTTTCTGTTTAGACCATCGGTGAAGCGATTGAGCGAGTGTACAATGATGGTCCAAACTTTAATGGAATGTATAGAAGGATCGGTAAAGAGTCTAAGTTAGTAATGTAGGATCTCATCGGTTCAAAATGTGCTGAAGTTTGTTACCTTGGATACGATTTGATAGTCACCTGACGAAACACGTGGATTAAGTGTTAGCGTAATTTTTGCTTACGCAAGCCAGATCGATTTTATATCTGGAACGACAGAATGTGCACAGTGGCTTTTATCTATTCATACGAATATTATTAGTACAAGGATACGTTTGTTACGAGTTGAGACAACAGAGGTATTGCTCGAAATAAGTTTGCTTTAATAGATCACAAAACTCAAGAAATTTTGTTGAGTTTTTAAATAATTCATTGCAGAAGAGTGGTTGGAATTTCATTGGAGCAACAGAGTTGCTTTGAGTGCCTAACACATCGAAAGTGCAGTGGAGGAAGAGGGAGACCTTGAGAACTCCTGTTGCCTTGAGTTTTTAACAGCTCGGACGTTTACTGGAGCAAGAGAGCCACCTAGAGTGCCCAACGGAATACCATTTGCAAGAGAGACACCATAAAGTGCTCAACATAACTTGATTTAGCTGAAATCTCTTGTCTGAATCAATACATTTCTTTTTAATAATCACAATTAGTTTTAAAAAGTTTTTATTTGTGACTACAGAGTATAACAAGATATGTTTATAAAATTAAAACAGTGTGAAGTTGAATCTTATGATATATGTGGTAGAGTCATTTGTCTCAGTGGTGACATTGAAGAAAACCCAGGGCCGTCATATGAAGAAAATACAAACCCAGAGCCATCATATGAAGAAAATACAAACCCAGGGCCGTCATATGAAGAAAATACAAACCCAGGGCCATCATTTGAAGAAAATACAAATAGTATTTTAAAAGCACATGGTGGTTCATTAGCAAATTCTGTTTCACTATTTGATATTAGATTGTCCGACTTGAATCTCACTGCAATTGATGTTGGAGGAGGTGCTGATTGTTTTTTTCGAGCTGTTTCTCACCAACTTTATGGCAATCCCAATAATCATTTTCATATACGTACCCTTGGTGTTCACTATTTAGTTCAAAACCCTGATCATTTTATAGAAAGCAACACTGAACGTTCTTGGGAAGGTTACTTAACCAATATGTCATGCCAGGGTACATGGGCTGATGCTATTATAGTTCAAGCAGTGGCTAATTGTTTAAATTTAACAATTTATATTGTTGAATCTAATGAAAGTTTTGCTCCTCTGACTGTTGTTCAACCAATTAACATGACAGGGGACTGCAGAAATATTGTCATTGGGCATATTGGGGAGACTCATTATGTATCTACAATTGCGAAAACTACTAATCAATTTTACTATCAAGTTCCCACCAAATTTGGTCAATCTATAGAAGGTTACAAATTATGTGACAATGTGGATGAAAAACGTAGAAATTATGTGAAAGAATATAATCAAAAAACGAGAGTTGATGCAAAATCTGTAAAGAAAACCAAATCTATAAATCAAAAAAGACAAACCTGAAAATACAAAAGAAAATTCCAAACGTACAAGTAAACGTTTAAGACAAAAACAGAAACAAAGTAATCCTGAAACACTAAAAGAATATGAAAAACAAAAGTTTAGGAAAAGAAAAGCTGAGAAACCAGAGAACATCAAACAAACAAACAAAAAAATGTAAATCCAGGAAAATAGAAAGCAATAGAAATAATAAAGATAAAAAATAATTTCATGTCTGTGGTTAATTTGTTTCATAAAAATATCAAATGTGGGCCAGAATACGTTTGTACTTGTTGCGATCAGTTGTGGTACAGCTCATCAGTGGTCAAATGTGATGCTAAAAAGTACAAGGTTGAAGCTCTGATTTTTTTTTTTTTTTCAGGCTTCTTTATTCCAATTGCTTAAATTGGAAATTCACTGCGAAGATCACATATCACCTTCATATATATCCGCAGTTCACATATGAATCATTTCATATACATTACATCAGTACAAGGTTTGTTCGCAACTTTTGATTGACTGTTGTCTTACTGGTGTAAAAAGTGTTGATAATATTGAATATATATGTATTACTTGTGATTCAAATCTTAGAAATGGTAAGATGCCTAGTTGTTGTAAAGCCAATGGAATGACTTTTCCAGAAAAATGTGAATTGCTAAATCTCACTTCTTTAGAAGAACGTTTAACATCTCCTCGTATTCCATTTATGCAAATTCGTGAATTACCAAGAGGGGGCCAATTGTCTATTCATGGAAATATTGTTAATGTACCGAGTGATACAAATTCAACTATTCGGTTTCTACCAAGGCCTATTAGTGATTCACAAACCATTCCAGTGAAATTGAAAAGACGTGTCAGCTATAAACACCATTACCAATTTCAGAATATCAGGCCTAAGAAAGTTTTAGATGCAGCACAATATCTTGTCGAAACAAGTGAATTATTCAAGAATGAAGGCATAGAAGTACAAACTGCATGGATAGATAAGATTACTTTGGAATCAGGTGAAAGTGAAGATTGGAATGAGTTTTTCAAAAGCACTGATCAATTGAATGAAGATTTTAAAAGTAAAGATAGTGTTGCAAATGATAATAAAACCGAACATACTCAAAACAATATTTCAACAGATGCAGTTGACAATTCTGACTATGGAAAATGTGATACTGAAGCTACTGACTTATTTTGTGAAATTGACGAATGCCCGTCGGGTGTTACAGATACGCTATTACACCAACCAGATGTAGCTGAAAATGCAGATAAGATTATTTGTTTTGCACCAGGAGAAGGAAACAAACCTCTAGGAATATTTATGGATAAAGATTCTGAATATTTATCATTCCCTACTATATTCTGTGGAAAAAGAAGACCTGATAACAACAAGAGGAAAGTTCCTGTGTCGTATAGTACAGTTGCAAAATGGGAACTAAGGTGTCAGGATAGAAGAGTTGCAATGTGTGTGCCAAACATTTTTTATAAGTTAAAAAAACTTCAAATTAAACAAATTCAAAATACTGCTTCCATTGCTCTTCGCAAGTGTAAAACAAAGGGTAAAAAATATACTGCTGGTGAGTTGAAGTCAGAAAATTATTTAAACAAGCTTGTACATCTTGATGAAGGTTTTAGAGTTTTAAAACAAATAAGAGCTTCACCAGCTTATTTTGAACGTTGCAAAAGAGATTTGTTTGCTATGATTCGTCAATTGGGCAATCCTATATGGTTCTGTTCCTTTTCAGCTGCTGAAACAAGGTGGAGTCATCTGTTAAAAACTTTAGGTAGAATTGTTGAAAAGAAAGAGTACGTTGGATTGAGCCGTGTACGAAACAGCTCTGCACTGCATATCCTTAATTTAAATGAAAAAAAAATTAATGTTAGTGAAAAGGTTAAAACTGAAATGAAAAGGCTTAGGGAAAATGCAACCCTCATTCCTTTAGCAGACTTACATATTGATAATTCGCCTCAAACAAAAACAATCCTGTTTCAAAATGTTCGATCTCTCCATTTACATATAGATGATATACAAAGTGATTAAAACATTGCAAAAACTGATGTAAACATTTTTGTAGAATCAACGCTTTGTTTATTAGATAAAGACTGCACATACCAACTTAATGGTTTCACTCTTTACAGAAATGATTTCAACAATTCTAATGTAAGAAACTGTTACGGAACTGCAACATACATTAACAATGATTTAAATTGTTTCCAAATTCCATACAGTTTTAACTTTAATAGTGTAGAAATAACTGTTATGATTTTAAACGTCCCTATTCCCAATTTACATATAATTGGTATTTACAGGTCAAAATGTTAAGTAACAATGTCCAAATTACTTGATGCCCTGAATCATCTTCATAACACAGTGTTGACAGACCCTAACATTCCACTTGTTATTCTCGGTGATTTCAATATAAATCTCATGGAGAACAATAGCGAACAGAAATCTCTTTTAAAATATATGATAACAGGAAAAGGATACAGTCAATTAATTAACCAATACACAACTGACTATCGTACACAAATAGATCACATATATACCAATATACAGCAATATGTTAAGTCTAAAGGAACACTAGAATCATATTATAGTGATCATAAGCCTATATTCATTTCTTTGAATGCTTTTAACGGTATTTAATTTTCAAACATTAACTTCTAACATAAAATGTCGACTTTTTAAGCCAAATAACTAAACAGTTACTACCAATACGATAAATAACATAAACAAACCAGTGAAAACAATTACCTTGTCACAAAAAGAATGCTCAGCTCCTGAAATATTACCAACATTGTTGAATAAATCAACCAAGATAACATCTCCATAATATAGTGTAGAACAATAAATCCTTTTATCTTTCACTATTTAGAATACAAAAAGGATTCGAATGACGAGGACAGAGAACATCGGTGTAGCTCAATAATTCCGCCATTTTTAATAGCCTTCAGGACATTTATGCAGCGGTCTATTTCACAATGAAATGCTTTATAAGGCTATGAAGACCGTATAAAGAAAGTCTATTGTTATCAGTAATCCAATCATAACCAACAGTTAAACAAAGAAATTGTTACCTAGTAACTAACCGCTGTGCACACTATCAGCAACCATCACTCCCACTCACAAGAGGTTTTGCACTCTCCTCACATTTCGCTTGCTTTCGTGAACCAAGATGGCGGTTCGTAACACTGGTCAATCGATTTTTACGTCTTCACGTATAGATACTGTAACTCGATAAGGTACTGTAATAGCCAACGACATAAATTACCGATCAAACTACGAATTTCAAATATTGATTTCACATTCCGCGTTGCTGTACAAGTATTATTGATCGTAAAACTAAAAGAATATTCACAATAAAATATTACTGTCATAGAATATCTTAATAACACACTGTAGACAAACCCTAACACTCAAACTGCTATTCTGGTGATTTCAATATCAATCTCATGGAAAAAATATCAATATTTTTCGACGCGAATTTAATTTTTTAAAGAGTCCAACCGTTTTAAATCATTCAATAATACCATTGCTGTCTATAACTTCGCCCATTGGAAATTGCCAAATCAGCATTACGTTGCAAGAACCAAAGAAAAACAAGAAAATCTGGTACAACATCCAGGACTTAAAAAGCTAATGCAGCAGCTTTTTAAAACAATTCGTTCACTACGCGGAAAGGAAGAAAACAGGAAAATCTTGGCCAAAATCCAGTAATAAAAGAGCCAACGTTGCAGTTATATTTTTATCTCGATGACGCCACACTACCGCTTTATAAAGAGATCACAAGGATTGCACAGTACACAAAGCTCGTAGTCACATCGAAGTATCATGGCTGCAGAATTAAGAAGAACTTTAAGAGGCAAGGAAAATCCCAAAAAAGGTAACTTGCTGTTTTCCATTACAATCCAAAACTGAAAGAAAAATTTAACCTTGCTTTGCTTTTTTTTGTTCTTGAGAAACCAAAGCCGGCAAAACGGACATACCTCTAGATTTTGTAGCCAAAAAGAACATTGAAAAAGCTGAAGGTAAGTTGTCGTGATATCAACAAACGTTACAATTTCATTCAAAACGAACTGAAAATGAAAAATCTCTTTTTTGGAAAGCACACGGAACAGTTAAATAAAAAACATGAGTGCCAAGTTATCACAACCAACAGAATAAAACGTTGTCGAAACGAATCTCTACATTAATAATGAAACTAATATAAACAATGTTTTCATTTTGCTAGAATGCCATTGTGCAGAAAAGTGTGATCCTTCCCCAAGGAAAGCCAACATACAAGAAACAATGGAAAAGATGGAACAAAGTCAAAAAACACCTCCTCATGTAGGTAAAAAGCCATTTACAACATATGTTCACAATGTAACTGAAGTAAGACAGAGTAGAAAGAATTATTCTTATTTTAATTTCCAATTACAAGCTCAATGCATTGAACTGAAATGATGTGACCAGTAACGAAAACATCTTTCCGTCCTTTGCTAGTGTGAAAATGTTATGTACCTATCAAACACTGTAAACATTTAATAGCGCCAACAAATTACCTTACCAAAGGAACGCAAAGTAAACAACACAGACAATTTTCAGTGTTGTAAAGGGAGTAGGAAAACCGTAACACTGCGCCATGTACTGTCATTCGTTGACTATATTTGCAGCCATTAACCTTGGGTCAAATCAATTATCGGAAATTACACACAACTCAATTGACGCTGAAATCAATTCACAGTCAAGTTACACGTCTTCAAACAAAAACCATTGCATAACCTAAAAGCACTACAATAGATTAGCACAACCTAATTCAAAGTACTTGACAGGTGCTCCAAAATAATCCAATACCGCACGTAAAAAATTCTTCCAGGAATTACCAAAAAGTTCTGATAACCACTTGAAAAACGCCTTTTTTACACATACTAGGAACACTTAAAAAAGTGACATTTCTAAAAAGCTGTACAAGTTGTAAGAAAATGAACTTCACAGACTCTAACAAAGACACAAACAATTATTGAACATTGTACAGACCACACAAAGTCGTTAAGCTCTGCAAAATATGAAGTAGCCCCTCCTGTTCACGTGAAAAGACCCCTAGCTGACAAAAACTTCCAAAACTAGCAAGCTCAAGTGAAATCGACACAGTCACAAAAAGTTAGCAGTGAACATAACGTTAACGTTAGCATGAACATAACGCTGTTCCGCAATCCGAGAGACGAAGACAGCATATCTCCGATAGGGCACATTGGCACGAATCTGGTACCATTTCCATACAACGGTTTAAGCAACGGGCAGCAAAGAAGAAAACAACTAGCCTGCCATTTTCGTGGTCGAGGGATGATGTTTTGGTTGAAGTGAGGAAGGGGCTTGCATTGGCCAACGCGCACACACAACCACCAGGTATCTAACGATACTACCATAACAGTTCAACCATTGCTGGTTATACATATTACCGTTCAGGGGCTTACACAGAACTTTCCACTTTCTGCATCTTTTATCGTGTACACTCAAAATGGGATGGCAAGGATATAGTGGTGGATAGTTTGTTTCCAACAGACCCCTAACCATGCGATCATTAAATTCAATCGCGGATTTGGAAAGGACAGCGAAACGTACATTACCTGAGAATTTTATCTCACATTTTGTACTATTTATGTCAGCAAATTCCAATAGAACATAAAAAAACAGATTAACAACATTGAACAGCATTGAACTAATAATAACAATAACAAACGAAAAAAAAAAAATAATAGTAACATATGCGCTTCTAAAAAAAACCCCAAAATTAAAACAGTGTAAAAAAATTAATTAAAACTTACAAACAACAAAAGGAAGACACCTTCCTCAACCACATAATACTAAATAACAAGGAAGATCACCCCACTGCAAATATATCCCAAAACATTATGCAAAATAGTCGCAGTCTCATAGAGACCTTTGATTTTATCTTCAATGGCAAGAAGGGGCGGGTTTGGCAGACTTCTTCTCATATCGGTGGGGCGATTTTACAATGAATACTGAATAAATATTAAATACAAATCGCATTGTCGTTTGCCACATGTTTTTGGTATACAAATTACATGACAGTGCTAGCATGGTACTAATTTATTGCTGTGATTGACAACTGATGGAGGTTTGCATCATGGTTCAGAATAAAAATGTTAAAAAATTTTCAAGTCGAAGTTTGAGGTGTAATTCTGCCTTAGATTATACATATAAACAGATACTGTAAGTTCCTAGTAGTCAGAGTATAATCCATTATACTAACAATTTCTACCTTACATGACAGGTATGATCACAGAGTGTATCACAAACATTGGTATAAAGCAAGGTTTTCAGACAAGTATTTAACCGTCATCGATGATGGTATGGATGAGACGACAACAAACATACGCCATTACACCAACCACTGCTGACTTTGAGTACCACAGTCAGGAAAATGTCATTTCAATTTCTTCACTAACAAATGTTGCACCAGAACAGCTTGTTGCTATTAAGGGATACCTGGCTCACTCAAGTGCAACAAAGAAAATTATAGTTCAAGGATCTGAACTGAAGAAACAAGAGGGTTATATTGCAGACCCATCAGGATATATCAAGATCATATTTTGGGGAAATCACACTGACGAAGTCCAGCAAGGATCTACCTACTTCTTTAACAAAGTCAGAGTCAAATTAAGTCAAGATCAAAAGTACTTAAACACGCCAAAGCAGGAATCAGAGTGCACCATCGAAACAGCAGAACCTTTCACAGAACCACTGCCTGTTTTGGATGAAGTTTCCACCTGCAAAGAAATCATCAGCAGTATCATTGGAATAAGCAGTGTTAACAAATACAGTTCCTGTTGTACCTGTGCGAAGAAAGTCACCATCAAAGGCAACCTCGCTTTTTGTGACAAATGTAAGATGACTCGGAAGTTAAATGCTTGCAGTGTCCAGTGGAGCTTGAGAATCCTTGTTAAGACTGAAGATAAGCCACAACAAAAGATTAACCTTAACATCTATGGTCAGCAGATAGTGCAGAAGCTGTTTACAATCTGTGCAATAACTGAAACAGCATCAGAAGATGAAGCAGTGGAGGCAATATTCAACACTGACCTCCTTAAGTTAAGCTTTGACACACAGTCTCGTAAACTTATTGACATTGATCCCATCCACATTTAAACATACAACTGTACTGTATCAGTTTTGTAACTTGGAAAACAGAACAAGTTTTCTTCACAGTCCTTATAAGCTGAAGCTCCATAAATGGTGCAAAGAAACCTGTTAAGTTTATTTACGTTAAATAATGGACTTTTGTTAAGCAGTTCATGCATGTTTCACTTACATGTAACATGTTGTGTTCTTGTTTATAATGACTTGAAAACACAGAGCAAATAACTGAAACAGCATCAAGATGAAGCAATCGATGCAATATTCAACACTGAGCTCCTTAAGTTAAGCTTTCAAATACGTACAGTCTTATAAACTTATTGACATTGATCCCATCCACATTTAAACATACAACTATACTGTATTGATAAGTTTTGTTAACTTCAAAAGCAACACAGGCTTTCTTCAAAGTCTCTGTAAGCATCATAAACAGTGCAAAGAAACCTGTAAAGTTTACATTGAGAAAATGAACTTTTGTTAAACAGTTAACGCATGTTTCCATTACATGTAATATGTTGTGTTCTTGTTTATAATTATGACCAAATAACTTGACATTGGAAGTACTAAAACACACCAAAGCACGAATCAAAGTGCACCATTGAATCAGGTCAACCTTTCACAGAATGACTGCCTATTTTACATGAATTTTGCACCTACAAAGAAACCATGGGAAGTATCATTAGAGAATCCTCGTCTGCTTACATTAAGCTTTGACACAGTCTCACAAGCCTGTAAGCTTTACTTATGTTGCTAAAATGAAGTGTTATTTAAGACTTAATACACATTTCGTTCAGTATGTTCTGCTCTTGTTAACAACACAACTACAAAAACTTAACCAGCGAACTAAAACAGGGTGTCTGCTTCAACAAAAAATAAACCATGCCTTCTCAATGCAAAACCCCAGAAATGGCTATTCCAACATAACAATACTCGAACTCACTCTTTAATCTATGATTACTACTAGTCCTAGAAAACGTCCTCGAAAAAGTCCTCAACGACCATTGATGGTTGCTAAACAAGTAGGGTGAACAATACTGCACTCAGTCTAACTTTTGTTCTATTTTCAGTGCAACGAAAGCCAGGTAGAAGAAATCAGCAGTGACAGCAGTGGCAAAACTAGGCCCCGTAAAGTAATTGAAGTTACGCCATAACGGCTTTAATACTTTTTAGTACTGAAATAAGCATAAATGTGCGGTACCTATAAGCGAAAAATGCTTGGGTTAATGTGTCTTGAACTAAATTTGTTCTTCTTTGCATTTTTTTACGAAGTGTCGATGATAAAAAATAAATAAATAAATCAACTATCCTTAACGAGGGTAGCACATAACAGTCTCGCGACTGACAAACCTGTGGCCCTCGAATTCCCGATCGAATTGGAATTTGGAAGTGTTGGTTTTTGTGGAGGGAGGAAAACCGGAGAACCCGGAGAAAAACCCTCGGAGCAGGGACGAGAACCAACAACAAACTCAACCCACATATGACGCCAGGTCCGGGAATCGAACCCGGGCCACATTGGTGGGAAGCGAGCGCTCTCACCACTGCGCCATCCCTGCCGTATCCCGTACTTTCATTCTTTAAGGTCCGTTGAGGGAAAGGCAAAAAACCACTGAGACAACCCAAACAAAAGAAGAATGCAATTGTGATTTCTGACGATGGGGACTCTCTTTGTTCTAAATCTCGTTTTCTTGTTACTTTTTAGATCTCATTGTTTTGCATTTAAATTTATATTAACAATTGACAGTGATTTGGGATTTGTCACGTGACTAAGAAGGAACAAATATTTCGTACAATCTTTATGCATGCCAGATATCTCGATTTTAGAAATATCTAACCTGCAAACCAATAACGTAACCTTGAATATGTTAGTTGGACCCTTTCCTAAATGCACATTAAGAGAATCTCAATGAAAGTGAACATGTATATTTATAATTACCGTATTTACCCGTGTATAAGTCGACCTTTTTTTACCTCAAAATCGGTCCAAAAAATCGTCCTCGACTTATACATGGGTCAAAATTTTCGACCCAAGCACCAGTTAAATATATTCTGCACAATTAGCATAACAATTGTTTTTATATGTTATCAAACATTGTGTAAACAACAGTACAGGTGACAATGTCCTTTCGCTTTGCTCTGTCGTTAAATTGGCAGTTCAAGTTGGAATTCCTTACGATTTGTCCGCTTAATATAAACCTGAATGCTGTAGAGACTCACTGGCACAATGTTTGAATAAAGGGCTGACAGTTTCCACTAATAAAGCTGTAAAATCCACCAGAGTCTAGAGAAAAACATCTTTCTGCATGATCTTTCTCGCTTCGAACTTCGCTACTTAGTAACCTGGCATGATGCAAGCACGTGTAGTTATTAGTTACCAGTACCTCACCAATTTTGTAGCTTGGTTACCAAGTACCCCGAGCAAGCTTGGCACGTTGTTTATCGAGTCGTTTTCAAAGGTTTTTGGTGTAACTTGGTGTTTTGCTTGTCTTCTAAAGCTGCTACTATCTCTCCACAATTACAAAGGTTCGTTTCTGATTAGTGTGTTTGATTTTTTAAGCCTGTTTTAAAAATTATGGACAAAATGCCTGATAAACATGTGTTACAAAAACGCTCACGTAAGCACGATAATAAACTTCACATTGAAACTTGCTGCGAGTTTTTCATTAAGTACCTCTACATGAAAGGAAATTCTAAGAAACACAGGGTTAGTTTTCCAGGAAAATTCTTACCCAGAAACGAAAAAATGTTAGTTTATGGCCTCAAAAATAGGGGGTCGACTTATACACGGGATCGACTTATACTCGGGTAAATACGGTATGTAATTTGTATAACGTTATCTTTTATCTCTCGACAGATCCTTCAGGCGAAATGACATATTATGCGCTAGTATAATATATCTTTACCAAAGGAAAAAGACAGCTGCAGGCAAAACCACATGGAAACTCGGAAACGGGGAAAACGTTTTATCCTACGCAAAAAAGTACGAAAGATGAGATAAAGGGCCTGGCCAAAGCGTGCAACCCTAAAGAGGTTTTCCACCGTCTCATCGAAGAAAAGGGTGGTGTGGAGAGGCTTACTTCTCTTGGAGAGCATCCCAGAAGCTACCAGCAGGTGGCTGACTACAGAAGGTCAGGCAGTACTTCAACAAGTAGTGGTAAGGCACCTCATAGTCTAGTGGACTTAATGCAAGTATGCAAAAAGGAAAATAAAAACCCTGACTCAGCCTTTGTGAGACAGGTCCATTCCTCCCCAGAACTGCAAGCAATCCTTTGTACCAACCGACAGTTATGGGAAATTGAACAATTTTGTACAAATCCAGAACTATTCTCTCCCCTAAGTGTTGACGTTACTTTCAACATAGGGGACTTTTATGTCGCTGTGACAACGTATAGAAACCTCATGTTAAAAACAAAGAATGACTGTCATCCTGTTATGATCGGCCCAGTAATGATCCATCAGCAACGATTATATGAATCCTACCACACCTTGGCGTCGTCCCAAGTTCGCATGAATCCTAAATTGAAACATATATTATGTTACGGGACAGATGATGAAAAAACCTTCATAAGGCTTTCGGAGATGTCTTCCCTTTCGCGGTACATTTACTTTGTGACATTCACATGGCAGATAATGTCATACGAAAATTTTCTGATTTAGGAATGTCAAAGACAGTAGCGAATGAATATAGAACGGAAATCTTTGGAACAAAAGTTGGAAATGCTCGCGAACCAGGATTGGTTGACTGTCTAATGGAAGACGAGTTTAGGGAGCGGCTTAATTGCGTTCGACGAAGGAGAACGCACCCTAATCGAGAACAACTCTTGCTTTTATAGACTATACGACGTTGTCAATTTGGCCCCCCCAGGAAATTTTTCAGGGGCGAATGACGCCATCTCCATGCCATGTGCTTCTGTTTTGCTGTTTGGAGTGATTTCTCTCGACAAAATTGTCCTGTGTTATGGTCTGTTATCGCTGCTGTTTGGAGGGTTTTCATCCAAGGTAGAAGAGTTTTAATCAGCCACCGAACGTCGTAAAAGGAGTGGAAATCGAGTAACTCGATTCGTTGTTTTATAGGCAAGGTAAACCAGCGTGTTTGCATGCAAAACGATTCACAAAACTAGCTAAAATTTAAAATCGTTAGCATTTCATGTAAAACGAGTGAGTAGAATAAGGATCAAAATTGTTTTATCGCTTCTTTGAATTTGTATTCTATAGTTATTTGCAGAATGTTTAGGCATTTTGATGAGGAAATCATTAGTCAAATATTACGAGTGTATTGACTATGAACGAAAAGTTGATGTGCTGTGCCTCGATCTATTTTCAAATTGAAGTGAAAGTATTTGTAGAAGTCTGTGGAGTTTTAGAAGTTGTGTAGTGCTGTGTAGTGCCAAAAGATATTAAACAACTAAAGTGAAATAAATAATTATTTGTCGTGTACATGATAATTCATTTCTATTCCATATGAATTTTAGTGTAAAAATGAATGCAAATTGCCCATTCCTTTATGACTTTGTACGTTTCTGCTTTGTGAATATAATGTCACATGAAGTGCTAGGAGCGACTTCTATTCACGTTGTTTTACAATATTCTGACATCAATGAGAATTTGCCGTGCCATTCATTATTTGAGGTTCTTTTTGACCTTTGGTAAACAATCACTGCTATGATGACAGATCATGTTTCCGTCCGGTTGAATGGCTTCTTGTGTAACAGTGTAACACCCAATTTACGATAACATAGCTTGCAAGCAAAGAAAAATTCTGCTTTAAGGTAGATGCACTGGCTAAATTAAGCAATTTTAGGAAACAGTTTGAGAAGCTATACCTCAACATTAAAGGACGTTACCATAGTAAGATTCGTTCAGTAGCTGTAACAGGTATTTAGCTTACCTGTTCTAACGGCCATGTAACCTGATACCCTAAATTACCTTCGATAGGTTAGACCCCCTGTAGTCCATATAAGTCAGTTATCATCGTTTTTTACAGAATCCAACAACATTGGCTAAAAAACGTCAACAGCTTCATATGCAGAGCAACACTTAGAACGATCCCTAGCTTGCAAAATGTAAAAAGAATATTAATGAAGATTTTACCACAGAATTTTGTTTCAAGGCGTTTGTTAGTTGCGACTTGATGAATATTTGGTGCCACTCAGTTTGCAAGCTAGCGTTTGTTTGTAACATCATTTCACCGTTTTGACTGCCATAGTTTTGAAGAAAAATAAAGTTGAATGCATCACGGAACACTGCGTGTGGTCTATTTCTTGATTAAACGTGTATTTTTGCTCTCCATCCTCAAATTCTGGCCATTCGATCGAAGCTTCGCATCTCGCCGCCATTTTGGACAAAGTTTTACCCTCCCTAGTGGCCTCAATTCATAAAACGACCTTTGTTTTGAGCCCCACTCGACCCCAGCGCCATTTTGTTTATTGGTTGCTAGGAACGCGATGCACGTGGGGGCGTAACAATTTCCAGTTACACATTGCGCAGACTCAACGACGTGATGCTCTTTTGAAGACAATATGGCGTCCAAACCCGAGAGAAAAAAGGTTAGTAAATCAGAGAAGAAAAAACTCCTACAAGAGCGAGGAAGGAAAGGAGCAAGTGCCAGAGGAGCTGGAGTTGGTTCTAGGACTAATTTAACCTTACCAGCAGCGTGGACGACAGAAACACAGTCGTATAGCCATCATGATGCGCTGAAGTTCGTCTCACCTGGGAAGACGCGCTATCATAGTGCAACAAAAGCAAAAGCAGTACTAGTGAAACGGAAAATGAACTTTTGCTTAAATGAGTCTTCTGAATCTTCAGGGAATGAGGTAGATGATAAAGATGCAGATTTTGAACCTGGTCCTTCAGGCAAAATTGCTAAATGTGAGCATGCAGTGTCAGCAGTCGACGAGGTGGAAGTGGAGCACCAATTTGTTGTTTGTGAATCAACACAAATTACATCTTTTGTCGATGATATCAACAGAACTTCGCGTTGCTCTACTTCTGAATGCAATGGTACGTATACTGTAATATTTGGGTCTATTGTGGAAGATATAGTGTCATTTATACTGGATAAATAAATGACAATCTGCTGAGTTGATTTTTGCACCTCTTTATATACATGTAGATCTATTAGAATTGTTCCTTATGCTTGAGGCTTTGGTTCAAATATTTAATATTACTGGGATGCTACCAAGATTCTTTATGTACCTTAGCAAAACAAATTCACCTACATTTTAGGTATTCGTGAGTTATTGTTATTCAGAATGCTAGGTTTTGTCACCTTTCCTGACTGACTCCTTTTTATCACACCTTTTTTGAATATTGCTCTAATCATTGCTTGCCTTCTGCTAAAAGTATAAGGCTCCTTTTCTATTCAATGATGTTTTGGTTTAAAGACTGTGTTTTGTTTTTCCTAGGTGTGCTGGTTCCTTGCAAAGTTGAGACTTGAGGCTCAATCAAGATAACATTTACATGCAATGGTTGTAAATTACGTAGTGTTTGCTTTCAAGGAACATCAAGTGTAGAAGCCTCAAGGCGAACGGTTGTGGGTCTCGCCCTTGCGGTGGCCTTTATTGTCTCAGGACATGGATTTGCCAGATTTCACAAAACTTTACACCAGTGTCTTGGCATACAAGCCATATCGAAGAATCGTTTCTTTGAAGTTGTGAAACTGATATATCCTCACATCCTGGACATTCTGAGTGAAATGTGTGACGATGAAAAGGAAAGAATGAAAGGGATGGACAATGATGATTTAGGAAGCTGGCAACGTGGCGTGGTTACCTCTGATGGAGTCTGGCACACCAGAGGCCATTTCAGTGAGAATGGGTCATTTATTATAAAGAACTATCTGACTGGTGGTTTGTTGTGGTTTGGACATAAGTGTATGCGTGGAAGTTCGGAGGATGAGGAGTTGTTCATGGGGACTGCCAAATCAATGGAAGGGATTCTGGCCGATGAGTGTTATCAGCAGGTGAAAAGTGAAAGTTGTAAGATTGAGGTTGTATGGCAGGATGGGGATTCAAGTTCACAGAAGTCAGTTGAAAAGGTTTTTGGTGCTGAGCCCAGGAAGGTCTTCAAGTGTGGTGGTCATGTTGGAAGGGCTCATGCCAACAATTTGAAAGATTTGTCTAAGCAGAAGGTCTTTTCTGCCGCACAAATTTCGAAATGGAAGGCTAAATTCCCAGCCGTGGAATCAGCAAAGTGTAACTGCAAACGTCACAGCAAAACATGTGGCTGCTTGTCTGACGCATTTATTCAGGGTGCACGGTTGAACCACTTCTGCTGTCTGCAACAGTGCAAGAGTCCAGATGACTATGCAAGGCGGATGAGAAGTTTAGGTGGTCATCACTGCAAAGATGAGCATAAGTGGGGTGATGGAGAGTGTGATTTTCACCCAAGCACTGTTTGTTCTTGTGGTAAATGCAGCCAAGATGAAGAGATATTGTGCGAGGGGAAGGCATACACCACCAAGTCAGTGCTCAAATGTGAGTTCCATCAGCTTGCCTATCAGACAGAATGTGAACTGCGAGCAAATGATGCTGAAGCTGTCATTCATCCAGAAATGGGAAGAGGGCAGTCCAATTTGTGTGAAGCACATTTTACCGTCCTACCTCAGTACAGAGCTAAAGACCAAAGCTTGTGCAGGTATTTATACTATTTGCAGGTATTCAGTTATGGAGGGAACTTCTTGTCACAGAGAAGATGTCCCCTAAGTGACCACATCCACATGTACATTTTACTTTCTGTTGAAGATAAGGATGAAGAAAGACTTATCCTTTATGTAGTTTTATTGTTGTCGACCATCACAAGAGAAAACTCGAATTAATTTATAGCTGCTTCTCTGTGTTTTTTTTTTTAACAAGCACTGAAAATACTTTTACAAAGAGTTAGACATTACTGGAGACAACAAGAAAAATATGGTTTTCTCCTAAGCTGTGCCAGTCTCCCTTTCATTTAACAAAGGTTGTTGATTAACCCTATTTCACTGTCCACAAACTACTATGTAATTTATGGTGACAAAAACAATGAAAGCAAAAATATGGCAATTTGATTTCCCTGTAATGAATTCTTTGTAGGTTGCATTACATAACTTCAACAAACTGTGGACTTGCACAGGGAAACATGACATGGTGTTTCCAGAATCGTGGACCCGAGTACCACTGGGTTATTGATTTGTACGAGCGACTGAATCTGCCTGTCCTACCAGAAGTTGTGCGTGCTTTCCGAAAAGCCACTCAAGAGCGAATGAAGGAGTTGGAGAAGAAGAAAACCGACAAGGCCAAACAGAAAAGAATCTCGCATAAAATTGCCCGTGCAGAAGATCAAGAAGAGCGTAAAAAGTGGGTCAAACGGCAAGCCATATGTCACACCTATGGTGCAGATGAGGAAGGTGATGATGGCAACGAAGAGGACAGGTCTTTGGTCCAAGAAGCAGAGAGTATACTAAGAGGAGAGGAAGAGGATACCACAATAGTAAGTGGAAGAAAATGTAGATGTGGCTCAGCATCTCACCAGCGTACCTCAAGTCGTCTGTGTCCACTCAACAAGAGCAATGCCAAGTGAAACCAGAGTACTTGACTTTTTAGGACTTTTTTAACATGCATATACTGTTGTTTTTTATGAAATTGGTCCGTCAAAGTAGTCAAGTTGTTGAGATTGTATATAGATAAGTGTGTAGTGCAAAAAGGTAACAAACTACATGTAGACTGGCACACATAAACTGGAGGTGTTAGAATCAGGGCAAATACAATCTTCCATCAGGTTGCTTATCTAAATGTGTAGATCATTTTCAATTTCATCATTTCATCTATAGATTCATTTATTCATTTATCTATTTTCTTCCCCCTTTGGGCATGTTACAAACTCACAATTGACCTTCTTTCAAGTTGGCTGGATTAGCTCAATTGGGTAGAGCATTGCATCCATATCACAGATATTAGGGTTTGAGTCCTTGTCAAGCAGGGTCTATTCTCCACTACCTGCCCAGATTATTGATCAGGCCAGGGATGAAAGCTTACCACTCTAATAAATGCAAAGTGAGCCATTGCATCTGGAGGGAAAGGAACATGCAAGAGAAAAAAAAGACATTACAAAATGCCTTGGTATTGACAGCTTTGTTATTCATTTTGGGATGGCCTAAAACTTGCCAAATCTGGGTATTCTTATAACCCAAGGTAAATTTCTGAATTTTCAAATTGCAAGTGCTTGGAATCTTCTGCTTCCCTCCCCTTTGGAGTGAGATCAACAGGTACATGTATGTACATGTTGATGGCCTTCAAAAGTAAAACCCTTTTGCTGTATGTTCAAGTTTTCATCATGTGGGGTAAGGGATTA
Source organism: Meandrina meandrites (assembly GCA_963693305.1). Classification (NCBI taxonomy): domain Eukaryota; kingdom Metazoa; phylum Cnidaria; class Anthozoa; order Scleractinia; family Meandrinidae; genus Meandrina; species Meandrina meandrites. The sequence goes on from OY855903.1 coordinate 42,108,367, forward strand.
GCGATTGGTTACAATGTTGTATTGGAAAATGAAAATCATAACATTCATGTCCATGACTGTCCATTTACAAGTTTGGGGTCACGTAACCTTTATAAAATGATAAAGTATTCACTGAAACTCAAAACTTCAAATAAGTTGCAAACATTATTTATTTCCAATTATTTCTGTACATAGTAATTATAAAAAAATGTTCTGTAGTTACTTCAAACCATGCACATATTTTTAATGGTAGCAATTTCTGTAATAAATATTATATTTTGGTTAATTTCATAAAAATATATTTTGAAAATATTCTCCATATTTGTTTGATAAAATAGTTACCACTTGTTTATGTATGATTTGAAATTTCCATATAATGTCATTACTACATATTTCTATTTCTGTATTATTATTATTTGATTCAATAAAATTCCATGATAAATTGTCTGGATTAGCTCCTAACAGTAACATTAACAGATATATTTTTACAAATAAAACCAATATTTTTCTTCCATAAAGCTTGTGTGCAGGGGCCCTTTTGGATCTTTGTAGACAAGTTCCTCTTACATAGTTTCTTGGAAGATCAAAGTTAGAGTTGGCTTCCTATGCCTTATTTGTCTTTTTCTTGGCAGCAGGCCATTTTGCATGGGCAAGATCCCCAATGTTCACCTTGTAAACCTGTAAAAAAAAATCAAAAGGAGACAATGCACAGTCAGCAGTCACTACCAGCTACTTCGGCAGAAAAGTATCGCTGTAGTTCATATAATACTATCCCTCCCTCAGTGAAAGCTCAAAGCATAAGACCCACCTCACCTAAAGGATGTATGAGATGATCAAAATTAATACCCCTAGCTCTGATTCGCCAGTGTTATAAGAATTGTGCCAGGCGAGCTAATATCAAAATCTTTACTTTATTTAGAATGTTATATTAGAAAAGGCTGTCATTCACTCTATGAAAAAATATTTAAAACAATAGACAGAAACCTTTTGTTGTACTCAATCATAGGACTCACCCCTGCGTAAGTGGGATCTGGCCTCTCCACCAGATCACCGGAGACAATCTCCCTTACAACCCACTTTAGTGATGGCGGGTACACATAAGTGGGCTGGCACCCAACAGCTTTTCCCAGTGTCTTCCCACTTCCAAACTGCATTGAAAAGATATTAATTTTTGTGTCATCAGTTCAGGAAAGACAACACTTTGGTTGACATTTCACTCAATATAAACGGTGATTTGAGTCTCAGACCTTTACCTTCAAGTTAATTGCAAAGAGAGAAAGTCAAGAGCAAATATTCCGCGAAAATATATGGAAACACAATTTCACAATGAACGAAACATCTATTGTGCAATAAAGTCTTACGTTTGATGCTCAAAGATTTAGTCACCTCCAAAATAACAACAAAAGACAATCGCAAAAAAAGCAAAGAAAGCTTTTACGATCAGAATAAAAATGCTTCAACTTACCCATAACAGTGCCCACAGGTATTTATAAAGCCTGTGTCGGCCTTGCTGTGGTGTTTCATTTGGCTTCAGATCAAAACCTCTCAACAGGCGAATGAGGCCTTCGGGGACTTCAAAACTAGGTGAAATAGATTTAATTTCCAAACATGAAAACTGGTGATTATTAACAGAGGTGAAAGAGACCTTTGAAACCTACCCATTACGGACAAACTCTGCCTCAAAAGCCTGAAAAGCAGCTTCTTTTCGTGCATCGCGTACACATGTGTTCACCGCCATTTTGTTTTCAGGTCGAGCAGGAGGGAGAAACCGCTGACTAGAATGTCGTATTCTCACCATCTTCCTAGTAACCGACCCAGCCTCTCTCCCGGTCATTAGAGCCGACTTCCGGTAAAAATGCCAAACTTTGAAAAATTGTAAAAAAATTACCTTTTCTTATATCAAGACAAAACAACGTTTTTTTGATATAAGGCAATATAAGCTATAAACAGGCCAAAAATGATCAAGTTCTGAGACACGAAAAATAGCCAGTGCATCTACCTTAAGGTGGCTCATAACAGTTTAGTCAGAATTAGACATGCCCATTTTAGATGTTCTATCACAGCTATACCAATAATTTTTAGGAAAAACTTTTAGTACAAACTTGTACAAGTTTTACCAATGAACAAATTGACGTCATTGTGACGTCAAAAATCGTTGCCATGGCAACGTCATATGAGGTCAAAGATACCCTATTTTGGACCTTTTGAGGCTAATAACGCAAAAACTACTCGGCGAAAGTTCTTGTTTTTGATATATTTTTATCCAAATGACGAAAGAAAAATTTTTGCAAATTTTTAAAAAATTCTGTAGGTAGGATTTGAAGCTACGTCATTTTTTCACTAATTTAAGGTGGCTCTGAACCCTACCTACAGAATTTTTTTAAACATTGTTAGATTGTTTGTTTTGCCCAGTAGGCAAACATATATGAAAAACAAAAACTTTCACCGTCTAGTTTTTAAGTTATTAGCCTCAAACTGTAAAAAATAGGGTATCTTTGACCTCATATGATGTTGCCATGGCAACAAATTTTGACGTCATAGCAACTGCAATTTGTTCAGTGGTAAAACCTTTACAAAGTTGTACTAAAAGTTTAACCTCAAGGTTATTAGTGTAGCTGCAATAGAATACCAAAGACAGGAATATCTAAACCCCTTCGAGCCACCTTAACATATCAAGAACTGCTACAGTGTCACAATTTTTTCACAGTTTATTGAACCCCTTCGAAAAAAACACAACCCATTTCTTGATGCGACAAATTCCAGTTTATTTTGCAGAGAGATGTTCTTTTGGCAATTTGGCTCGTCACGCAATCTTTCCTCCAAAATGTTGTGTGATGAGATTCCTCTCTCGCTCATCCTCATTGCTCCATTTCAGGCATATTAAATTGCATAGTTTGCCAACAACCTTGCTCCTTTGCTACTACCTGACTCTCCATCTTAGGTCGAACGCACTCCCCTAATCGCTGATTACTACTAGTCTTAGTAGTGATCAGGAAACATATCAAGTTGCTCTTTAGTTCTTTAGTTCTCATTTATTTACTTATACTGCTCATTTAAGAAGAAATTTTAAAACAAATTGTCAGATGAAGACATTCTCTGACTCTCACACTGGGGTATGTTGTTAGCATGTTCTTAAAATTGTAAGTCTCAGCCTCAACCTTTTATGAAAAAAGTTCTTATGTAAAAAAAGAGTGTATCTTGGAGTAAAGGTCACGCTAGTCCATCGCAAAAGTTAACGTGGCCCTGGTAATTTAAACAATGATAATAATCGTTTCCTTTTCATTTTGGGAACATTCACTGATTTGCATCTAGTTAAGTCAAACCAGAAAGACTCAGCCAGTGATATTTGTTTCGAATTTACACATTTATAACTACACCGAGTTAATTAGTGACACTCCAATTCAATTTAACAGCAGAAGCTAACATAGAGTGCAGTCAGGCTGTAACAACCAACATTCCTGCATCTCCTGCCATTGCCAAGTCCACTCCTCCAGTCGCTAAAAAAAGAGAAGGAATTATACAAAGGCCATTTAGCAGAAAAGTGCCAGAGAGAAATTGAATGGCATTCCATTCATCTGGGTGGTAGTGAAAAGGGAGGAAGCGGGAAAGCTGGCGAAAGAGAAACAGAGAGCGAGAAATTGAAGCGAAAGAGAGGGCAAAAGGACAGAAAAGGAAAAGGAAAAATCTTTCTGCACTGCTAATTTATTTATTTATTTATTCAGTTATTTATTTATATATTTATTTATGTATCGACTATATTTAGTCATTGGAAGAGGAGTCGCCTTTCAGGTATTTCAATGTAAGTAATTATGTAGTGTTTTTATTGTAAGTAGTGTATCATAAGTAGAGTACTGTTAGCGTTGTATTGTAAGTAGCGCCCTTGTGTAAGTAAGTGTAATGTAAGTGATGTAGTTAAATGTAAGTTTCAATGTAATGTAACTTGTATGCGTCCTGCAATCAATAAAAAAAAACCCTGTGCCTCAAGTTGTCATCCCAGTTCTCATCGTGAATTCTGACCAGTTGTTATCATGAATTCTGACTAATACCCCTTTCACACCAAAGCTTAAACATGTTTAAATGTTGTTGAACACGATTTAATTTTCTTTTCTTTATGGAAGTTGCTCACTAATAAAAAATCGACTTCAGATTTGGCACAATGAAAGCACAAGTTAGAACATACTTAACCCTACCTCACCCCATATGGTCCCTTCCTTTGCAAAAGATTTGAGTTTGCCAGGTGGATTCCTTATATGATAGCCTGGGATTGGAGCGAGAACTGTTTTAAAAACTACAAAGAGTGATCTCCATGTTGTTGAAGAGTTCGCTCCCAACGTAATAGTTTTGCAGTTAGGTACCAATGATCTGGCCACCACTTTGGCTGTTGAAACGGGCTCCGCCATCAAAGACTTATGTCAATTGCTACATGGGTCATACGGCGTTGAAGTGATTTGTGTCTGCCAAAAACTTTATGGGTAAAATGCTACTTCTTTTAATAGGCAGGTTGACTTGTTAACATAATATCTAAAGGTGGTCTAAGACTCGCTGCCTTATACATTTTAATGGCCTCACAGAGGTTTTTGGCATTGCAAGTCTCGTTTCCTTGCTCGTGATGGTGTACACTGAAATGATCGTGGGAATTATAAATATTTTCGCAGCGTGAGAGGGGCAGTTCTTAGATGTATGCGAATTTTTATGTCTCATTGATTTTGTTTATATATTCTATTTAATAGCAGTACTACATTTATATGTACATTGCCAGTTCCTAATTGTTCTTTGCCAAGCTGGTTGATTTGTTTAACAACAGCCTTGCTATTTGTTCAAATGTTGCCGGGGATTTTATTTCCCATGTGTCAGCAGGCTTGTTATGTTGTTCAGTCACGATTTACATATCGTGTTTATTTATACGGCTTTGGTCATGTTTATTTGTGCTTTTGCTTTACCAATTGAGTGTACAACCCCTTTTTGTCTGCCCCCCTTATTGGGGTGTGTGGTCAATCCATGCGGTAATAGTGATTTTGAAAAATTATGTTCATGTAACTTGGCTATCTTTATATTGTTCTTCTCCATTGCTCATTCTGTTGAGCACAATTAGTTGCTATCTTGATTTGCAATTGTTAATCAGTGTATCTTGGACTACCTCTCTTTAGTACGATAGACAATAATAGTAGGTTACGTGGGGCTCCCTGTTGTGCATCTGTTTCTATTGCAACAAAGTCTATCGCTGTATTATTCTTTATTTTGCCAGTTTTGTTAAGCCTGGTTCACACTGGCGACATAACGACATAACGACATAAGCATAACGACATAAGATGGCCGTTATGTCGTTATGTTAGCAATGTGAACATGCAGACATAACGACATAACGACATGGACATAACGACATAAGGAAAGAACCTGAACCTTTCCTTATGTCGTTATGTTCCTGTCGTTGTGACGTTATGTTTCTGTTGAAACAAGTGTGAACAACATTGACATAACGACATAACAGAGAACCAATCGGAGTGCGGAAAATTATCGAGTCCAGTCCATCTCGGCAAAATCCAACATGGCGGCTCCCTCTACCATGGACGTTCAAGTACAAGAAGTGAGACGTGATATCGTTGATATCGATGAGATTTTAGCAGAAGCCGTCCGCAGCTACCCGGTCCTGTATGATAAGAGTCTTAAAGAGTTTAAAGACAATCACATGAAAGCAAATGCATGGGGAAAAGTTGTCGAGCAAGCGTTTCTGGGATCTTGAAACAGTTGGCATCGTCGCACAAAGCCAGGAACAAATAGAGTTGACGCCACTTGAGAAGGTAGCCCGGAAAAAAGTAGAACAATCGTTAACATACAGCGGTGACCGGTATGAAGTTGCAGTACCATGGAAGCACGAGCGACCAAACCTTCCTAACAATTGACAAATGGCAGAGAGGAGATTACAGCAAGTCGAAAAGAAGCTCATGAAGGATACACACTTGGCAAATGCTTACCAGGGTGTAATAGATGACTATCTGAAGAAAGAATACATTAGAGTGGTACCTCCCTCTGAACCACAACCAGAGAGCGAATGGTTTCTACCGCATTTTCCAGTGGTACGCCCGGACAGAGAAACAACCAAAGTGCGAATCGTGTTTGATGCGTCGGCGAAGCTGAATGAGAAGAGTCTCAATACTGAAGCACTGCCAGGCCCAAAGCTTCAAAGTAACATCTTTGACATCCTCGTACGATTTCGGAAAGAGCTCGAAGTCTTAGTTGGTGATGTCAGCCAAATGTACCATCAACTGGTGCTCAAGCCAGAGGATAGACCATTCCATCGCTTCCTATGGCGAAACCTTGACGTGCAAAGTCCGCCACAGGTTTACGAGTTTTCAAGATTCGTCTTCGGAGGATGCTACTGCCCTTTCTGCGCTCAGTTCACATGGCAAAGACACGCTGAGAACTACAAGACCCAGTACCCTTTGGCCGCGGAAGCTGTTCAACATCATTGTTACATGGATGACTTGATGCCATCGGTACCGACAATCGACATCGCTAAGGAAACGCGAAAGCAGCTTACAGAACTGGGTAGCTTGGCAGGCTTTCACATACGAAAATGGATGTCAAATCAAGCCGAAGTTTTGAAAGACATTCCAGCAGAAGACCGTGCATCAGCAATTGATTTAGACGAGAACAAGCTTTCAACCACCAAGACGTTGGGTGTGTTGTGGACTGCAGATGAAGATACCTTCTCGTTCAAGTACTCGTTAACACCAGACATACAGCTCACCAAGCGAAACGTATTAAAGAAGACCGCTACCATCTACGATCCTCTTGGTTTCCTAGCATCCTATGTTGTTAGAGCTAAACTCCTGATCCAACAGGCCTGGGTCGAAGCGGCAGATTGGGATGTTCCACTTCCAGTTCATCATCAGGAACAATGGAAGTCATGGTTCCAAGAATCCATAGGTCTAGAAGGAATCCGCATCCCACGATGTTTAAAGGAACATAATTCTACAGCAGTCAGTTTCCCTGCACACGTTTTCGGATGCTTCCGAAGCAGCATATGCAGCAGCAGTTTACATTCGCCAAGAGTACGAAGATAAATCGACCACGACACGTTTAATTGGCTCAAAGACACGGCTTTCTCCCTTAAAAGCAATGAGTATTCCACGACTCGAGCTCATGGGAGCAGTAATTGGCTTACGGTTGACGAAACAGATTAGTTCTGCCCTGGAGATCCCGTTGTCCCAAACAACTTTCTGGGTAGACAGCATGAATGTTATCTATTGGATACACGGACAGAGTCATAACTACAAACCATTCGTTTCTCATCGCGTGGGGGAAATTCACGAACAATCGGACCCGAACCAATGGCGTTACGTTCCTACAAAACAGAATCCTGCTGACTTCGGGACAAGGGGACTAACAGTTTCAGAATTAGCAGAGAGCGAGATGTGGTGGAAAGGTCCGACGTTTTTGGCATTTCCAGAAAGTGATTGGCCTAAGCAAGAATCAGCGAAACCAGAGGAAGCCTTGACAGAAGTGAAAGCCGAACGAAGACCAGTTCTAGAGAAACAAATTCCACAACAAGAGGAAGGGAGTGAAACTCGCTATTTGGAAAAGGAACGTTCAACATTCGTTACTATCGAAAAGAAAGATTGGCGTTTAAACCCTGCAAGATTCTCCAAATGGTACCGAGTTTCTTCCAAAGGACAGTTGGAAATTGGACACTCACTAGTTCGAGTGAGGAGTTGGGTCAAACGGTTTATCAAGAACTGTAAAGCTCCCAATGACCAACGTACCATGGGAGAATTGACAGCAAGTGAATTGGCAGACACAGAAAAAGACATCATCAGAGAAGCACAAAGAGAAGAATTTAAAGAGGAGATTATCGCACTATCGTCAAGAAAAGAATTGAGCAAGAAAAGTCATCTGTTGCCTCTCACTCCGATGTTAGACGCAGGCATTCTACGAGCTAATACAAGACTCCGGCGGTCAGAAGACCTGGCGACCGACACCAAGTTCCCAATAATTCTGCCGAAGAAACATCACGTAACACAGTTAATCTTCAAGTATCATCACGAGATGGATTGTCACGAGATGGGTGTTAACTACACTCTCAATCACCTGCGAGAAAAGTACCATGTTATTCACAGTCGACAAGAGGTGAAGGCGTGCATTCAAAACTGTTTTGATTGTAAGAGGCGTTTTCGACTCCACCCTGCCAAACAACAAATGGCTCCGTTGCTGCAGTTTCGCTTACAGATGACTTACAGACCATTTACGAATTGTGCCACAGATTATGGTGGCCCTTACTTGACCATTCAAGGACGTGGACGGGCGCGAACCAAACAGTACCTGTGCCTTTTCCTTTGTTTACAAACACACTGCTGTCACTTGGAAATGGCCACTTCCCTAGACACAGGTAGTTTCATGAATGCGTTCCTTAGGATGACTGCTAGAAGGGGCTGGCCCAAGATGATGGTAAGCGACAATGGATCAAATTTTGTGGCTGCAGACCGAGAAATTCGAGAACTCGTAACGGAACTGGATCAAGGCCAAATTTGGAGAACAACAGCGAACAAAGGAGTGGAATGGTACTGGAACCCACCAGCAGCACCGCACTTCGGTGGTGTCTTTGAATCGATGATCAAAGCTGCGAAGTGGGCCATTTCAGCAATCTTACAGGACGCAGACGTTACCGACGAAGAGCTACAAACTTGTTTCATAGGAGTCGAAAGTTAACTTAATTCAAGGCCACTAACGACCATCAGCGATGACCCTAACGACGAGCCAGTGCTGAGGCCAAACCACTTCATAATTGGTTAGATGGGCGGACATGGTGCCGGAGAGTGTCGACATGACCGCGTTTAACCCTCGTCAAAGATGAGACGGGTTCAAGAGCTCATTCGCCACGTATGGCAGCGTTGGTTAAGGGAATATCTCCCGTACATTGGTTCCCAACAAAAGTGGTTCGTTAAGAAAGAGAATCTGAAAGAAGACAACGTAGTGGTTGTGATTGACCCCGATGCAAAAAGAAGAGATTGGAAAGTAGGCAGAATTGTTCGCACCTATCCTGGAGCAGACGGTCTCGTTCGTGTAGTAGATGTCAAAGTTGGCGACAAGATTTTGAAGAGACCTATAAGTAAACTGTCTCCATTAGAGATGCAGGATTGACAATTCCTAGAGACAATGATAGAGACAATGACAATATATTTCACATTTCGTTTTTTGTGTTAAATCGTTTCGTTTTTTTCCAATTGTTATATTGTTCTTTCGTGAAGGATAGAATTTCAATATTTGGGAAATAATTGTAATTCTGGAGGGGGAAATGTTTCGAAGCGACGTAACCAGAATGCGTTACTATTTTGTTATTTTGCGTGACTTCCGGTCAGGTTAATCGTTACTGTAATTTAAGATGATTTTGTAGATAATAAATGAGATTGTTGCAATGAACTTGGCGTGTGTGTTTTAGTACTCGAACGGTCGACGTCAATTCGGAATATTTATTTGAAAATCGTTACTTTCGGAAATCGGAATTATCGACGAAGTTAACAGACTGTACTACCCAAATAGGTGAATTGTTGGGTCGTTTCAAGGTCTAGCTGTCCCACTTTGATGGGCAATGGTGCTGAGATGTTGACAGGCAATACTTTCGTCTTCTGAGGGCTGATCTTAAGCCCTACCTGCCAAGAGAATCTGTCAAGCCGGTCAGTTTTCTCCTGCATGTCACTAAAAGAATGGGATAGCGAAGCAATGTCATCGGCATAATCCAGATCCTCCAGAACAGTTGACAGCGTCCAGTGTATTCCTCTCCTTCTGTCTTCAGTAGCTCGAGACAGCACCCAATCGATGACAATGTTAAACAGTGGCGCTGACATAACACATCCTTGTCGAACACCCGATTTGACATGGAAGCTCAGGTCAGAGCCTCCAACCGAGCAACAAAAGTCAGTGTAGAATTGCTTTATCACTTGGGCAATGTGTGCAGGTATGCCATACGCCCTGAGGATACTCCATAGACTCCCTGTGCACGCTATCAAAAGCCTTCTGGAAATCGATAAAATTGATGTACAATCCTCTCTGCCATTCATGACACTGTTCAATGATGTTTCTCAAGGAGCAAATGTGTTCTGTGCAACCTCAGCCTTTTCTAAAACCGGCTTGTTCCTGTCACAGCACTTCATTGACCACCAAAGAAAGACGTTTCACAATAACCTTACAGAAGATTTTACTAGGTAGGGATAAAAGAGTGATACCCCGCCAATTATTACAGTCAGACAGGCTGCCTTTCTTAGGAATTGGTATGATGACCCCTTTGCTCCAGTCACTTGGTATCCCCTCACCATTCCACACCTTAGCAAAGAGTGGGAGTAATATCTCTGCTGCAAGCTCTGGATGGCATTTAAAGAGCTCAGCATTAAGCTGGTCCTGCCCAGGTGCTTTACCATTCTTAAGATCTCTAATGGCTTCCACGATCTCTTCTTTAGTGGGTTGTTCAATGCTTATGTCAAGGTATTCCTCGGCATCCTGAGCAGCAGCTGGCTCCTCCGGGACCTCCTTGTTAAGTACTTCCTGAAAGTGTTTCGCCCATCGCTCTTCCTGTTCCTTCTCAGTTGTTACTGATGCCCCTTGCTTGCTGCAGATAGGTGCCTTCCCTCTCCGTTGACCTCCACAGATTTGCTTGGTGATTCTGTTAAGTCTGCCTTCCACTCAAGAAGTGACTTCTCCACACCCCTCTTCAGGATGAGAGCTACTCCTTGCCGGTGCAGGTTGTCATTCCGGCCTGAAAACAAAATTGTTTCGCCACCTTGCGTTCTCTGTGAACCAAATCCTGTCCATCTGCACTCACTAATACCAAGGATGTGAAGCTTATTTTCATTTGACTCTCTGGTGATCTGCGCGAGCCATCCAGTACTAAACATTGTTCTTACATTCCAGAATCCTAATCTTGTCTTTGTCTTGGTGCTCAAGGCTCCCAGTCTCGCAGCGACAGCTTCCTGTTGGCTTTCACTGCCGCTGGTCATTCTAACCCGTAAAGGCTCTGAGTTCCCTTGGTGACCAAAAGGTTGAAGATTTCTTGTTGGTGTTTCCGTGACAAAATCTTTTTTACAGGATGAGGTTGTCAACCTCATGCCTAACCCCCAACCTGGAGGACCAGGAAGCTGGTTTTAGTCAAGACCCTCCCCTAATGGCCTGTCCGGCAAAGTTGAACCTGCCAGGAGAATAACTCCCACCGGTATAGCCCAAAAGGATCATTAAGCCTCGCAAGCCATCCCACCACATCAAGGTAGCACCCTCAAAAGGGATGGATTTCTTTAATATGAATATCGCTTTTTTATAGCTTTTTTATCGTTACTGTTTTTTCATTTATGATCAAACAGTTTTCTTTAATTAAAGGGATGTTTAGGTAGGTCTAAAATTGTGCTTTTCTGAACCATTATAACTGGGCCTGGCTCTGTGATTTGTAGTGGAATATGAAATACTATATCAGTAAAAAATATTAACACACAGCAACAGGCGTGTACATCGTTAGCTAAACATTACTAAATATACATGTCTTCTCCTCTCACTTTCGCAGGTGGAAAAGGAAATGATTGCTAAATATAATGTCGACCAAGTGGCGTACAATGGATTCAAGAAGGCAATTGGAAGTGAACTAGCAAACACTGCAAAAACTATTTTAAGAGGTTGCAGTGTTCATTGGAAGACATTGGTAAATCACGTCAACAAGTTACTGGCAAAAATAAAGGATAAATTTGACATCTTCAAAACTCTTGCCTATCAAGTTTGTGAGCTGGAGGACCAGGCTGATGTTTTTTTTTGCTATTAAATGATCTTTGAGCAAAAGCTCCCTCATCTAGAGCATTGCATCTTTTACCTACAGCAAGGGATCAAGCCAAGCATGTTAAACACAAGCCACTGGGAGAGAGTAGCACACTGGGTGAGTTGGTGGATGGCAGACAGAAGGCTCTATCCAATCTACTAAAAAAGCTTCTGTTAGACTATATTGAAATAAATCAAATATATCGCATGAAAGGGGGGGATACGGACCATTCTGAAACACAAACATTGATGTCTGTAGAGCGACGTTACTTATGGGATTTTTCAGGTCGCATAGATCTCAGACCGAGGGGACAATTGAGCGCGCAAAGAAAAACCCATAATGAATATGTCTATTTATGCACTGACTCGCACTAAATGCTGCTCACTTTACTTTTGTTAGGAAAGAAAAGACCCACTTGGGACATGGAGGAGATGATGTATTCATTAACATGATTGTTATCAGGGATATTGCCTTTATTTCATTTTATTTCATTTCATTTCATTTAGGTCTTGGCCTTGCATTCCATCAAACTTGCATTTTTTCAGAATGGAACAACAACGATCATGTGCCTAGCTGGGTAAGATCCACAGAACATACCTGAGGAAATGAAGGAGGAGAAATGTCTGATCTGTTTGGAGAAGACTTCAGTCTTCAATATTCCTGACAATTCTGTTCTGGGTTTTCCATGCTGCAAATAGTTTGCAAACCCACAAATGTGAGGCGCAGTGGGAAAAAACATCCAATGCATGTCCACACTATAACATGTCCCTTCCAGAATTGGGAGAATACGAATATGGCCTATTGATTACTACAAGTTTGCCTTGAAACACTTGAAGCCTGGAGAATGCGTTATTTTTATGGATTATAAGATGAAGCTGGAAATTGGCATGAGAACACGGGAGAACCAACGTGACTGGTATGGGAAACATGGCATTTCTCTCCATGGGCTTTACGTTATTCCCCAAGTACTACCAGACCAGCGATCTGCAGAAGTTATATTGGAGAAGTTGATTGGAGAATAGTAGCTGATCAAAAGTCATTTGTTTCTATTTCCTGTCACCTTCAATTTTTGGCTGTTTCAAAGTAATGTGCCTGTTAGATTTTTTTATCAAGAAGGGAATACTAGCTGTACTTTGTACACATAGCTTTTTTATCATGTGTGTTTGTTATGCCATGGGATGTGTCTTCTCATTCTCACTATCAGACGGAGTAAACAAAATATAGTTTGACTGAAAATAAGTAGCACCCCTTAGTTCAGAAAAATGAGAAACAGAAAATGGTCAAGAGACAAATGCAGGAATGTTTTTTTAATATTAAGTATATGGATATACAAATCATGAATATTTCATTGAAGGACAATTTGCAAAAATGAAAAATTCTATTGCTCTTTGTGAAACACTCTCATTGTAAAACAGGTTGTGTGACGTCCTGATAGTCACACAATCTCACGACGACTCATTGAACAGTTATTGAAGTGCTGATGAGATCTGCGCACAGATAGTAAAAAATCTTTACAGGCGTCTCGTTCAATAAGACTAAAACAATAAGAACATGGTATTAAGAATGAAGAAAGAATCCATTTACCATAAGATATTAGGTCCTTTCTATATTTCGATGTCTCGAATAAGGCAGGCAATTACAAATCTTACTTGATTGTAAGAAAAGCATCTTTTAGTTCGTCTTTTACTGATCACAATTTTCCATCAGTGTTCTTGACGATGGCGGCCCTGATAGCTTCAAACGCATCACTATCAACTTGAAGATGATGTGCGAGCATGTTTTCGTTGAGCGGTGCGTTCGCCATGAAGGAGTCGATGGCATAAACTTCTGCTGTGGCCAATGCAACTTGCATTTCACGGGCAATTAAGTAAGCCTAAATATAAAATAATGAAATTGAGTAAGGTACTTTTTCCTATTGTTGCTTGTGTACTGTGGTTTGTTCAATCCATTTGGGAAAACAAAACACTGAAATGCAAAATTTTTCATGTTCTCTTACTGCTACATTCGGATAAAATGTCCTTATCTGATGTGATGAGAATATTATCATTAAGGAGGTCACGGTTTCGAAACCCGTTGAAGCCCTGTTTTTTTTTTCAGGCTTCTTTATTCCAATTGCTTAAATTGGAAATTCACTGCGAAGATCACATATCACCTTCATATATATCCGCAGTTCACATATGAATCATTTCATATACATTACATCATTCCACTCCTTTCACGCGAAAATATGAACTCACAATTGACCTCACTCCCAATGTGTGGCTTCATAGCTCAGTTGGTAGAGCATCGCACCGGTATTACGGAGGTCACGGGTTCGAATCCCATTGAAGCCCTGATTTTTTTTCAGGCTTCTTTATTCCAATTGCTTAAATTGGAAATTCACTGCGAAGATCACATATCACCTTCATGTATGAGTACTGTTACATAACATAGTTTGACTTACTAAGAAGAAATCAATTCTGCATTGAATTTCTGGCTGTTTCTGTCTCCAGGTAAACCTTTTGCTATCAGGGTTAAATATTCTCCAAACATCACATAACTCCAGATCTTCCATCGCATCTTGCACCACCTTCAAAGCATTTTGGTGTGTTCTGGTAATACCATTCTTTTTTATGATTTTCAATATCTAGTACTAGATTAAAATCACCGCCGATTATAACTTCATTGCACTTAAAATTAGAGAGGTAATCAAACAAATTGCGAAAGACATCGGGATCATCCTTATTAGGAGCATAGATATTGGCCAAGGTCAATAGTTTGCTGTCTGCCTCGATATCGGAAATAATGAATCTGCAATTTGGGTCTAGGAGTGTTTTGATAATATTTAGATTTAAGTTATTATTGAAGAGAATACTAACACCGGCTTTAATGCTCGAGCAGCAACTGAACAGCGCTTTATAACCCCATTCACAAGTCCAAATGTCTGTGGTGTTTTCGGAACAATGGACTTCTTGCAGCATGTATAATGCCGTCATTGTTAGTTAAATAAATTGTAAATTATGTTTACAAGGTTCTGTTTCTAACAATGACGGCAGTTCTTTTAAAGGAAGACTGGAAAAAGATAGATATCTTTAAATCAGCCAGAGACTGTTTGTTGACTGTGAACGGCATTAGTTAGAATGTATCAAATTAACCTAGAATCGCACCATTTGGTCAAATATATGCCACACGAATCTTCAAATGGTGGACCCATTGAATGTAAATAGACGAAGTCCAGAAAAACCATTTCTTTTTATTTATTTATTTATTTTTATACTTTTTTCACAAGGAGCGGACTTCGAAGCCTCGTGGGGGGGTGGGGTGTGGACGCACCCGTCGCACCCCCCTGGCTACGGGCCTGGCCATGAATTAAAAGTTCACGCGTTCTGCCTGTATTTTTGAGGTTATTTCTGTTAACTTACGATTGACCCACAGGAGGGGGAAGATGAAGGTCTCATCAAACTCAACACGTCTTCTTAACTGCCTCTCAGGTCGTGGTCGCCCACCCTAACAGAAAAATAGCCAGGAATGTTCCCATGCTGATTTCAGCGGAGGGGAAGCAACAGAGTGAGACCTTTGTTTTGAAGAACTTTAATCGAGATCCTAATGTCATGGAGTTTACTGATGATCATGGAGAGGCAGAGTTTGTGATAGATGCTTGTAAAAACTGTGAATTGATCGCCATTACAACATTGGAGCAGCTCATGCAGAGGAAAAAAGAAGACGAAGAATGGAGGCGGAGAGAAAAGACATGAAAAAGAAGAAAAAAGAGGAGGACAGAAAGTGAGCAGAACAACAAGAATCGAACGAGAGACGAATGCGAGAAAAAGAGAGGAGAGTGAGAGAGGGCAGAGAGAAAGAAAATCATTGAAGAGAGGAATCACTGTGTGCAGGTGTGGGACTTAATTTTGGGAATGTCTAAATTAATAATTCTTTGTAAATAGGGCAATGGTCACAGAGCAAAATAAGGGTTTCTTTTGACAATATAATTATTACTTGATATAATTACAGAGAGTCTGATGATTTCTTTTTTTAAGCTTGCATTATTTTTCAAGAAGTTTCTCAGCCATGGCTGTCTGCCTGTGCAAATTTGTAATAGCTCTAATCATTTTTTTTGTCCCCATTGCATTTATCTCTCACATTCTTGGCATGCAAATAATTGACATCATGAGTTTTAGCAATTTTTTCTACACCGTTGATGCCAGGATCCTCTTGTGCCAATCGTTTTTCTTAGTGCTAGGCCAAAGAAATTGATGTCTTTGGTATGGCCCGATAGAGCATTCAAAAAATTACCTTTGAAAGTAAATGAAAATATATCATTTGTGCCCCTAGATACTAATCAAGGAATGGAAATAGAGACTGGATGAAGTTGTTAGCAGTTTAAATGACAAAGTGCATCGATCTCTTCTGATCTTGGCTTTGACTTGACAAGCAGCCTGAATGCCAATGATGGAAGCCATGCCTGCATCTACCTTTTCACTAAAATTGCAGATTGCTCACTTGATGAAAGAATCAATGTCACTATCAATGGGTTATAGAGGAAACGATTCAGACACTTCCTAAAGGCGTAAACCTTTACCTGAATCATGCTAAGTTTGTTCTGTACATGAGGAAAAAAGGCTAAAAGGAGGCAGCGTGGCCTAGTGGTTAGGCGCTAGACTTGCAATCCGGAGGTCCCAGGTTCAAATCCTCCTCCCTGCCACTAGATCGATTTGTCTTCGGTGGTCCCGAATTCAACTCCTCCACGCTTTGTATATAGCCAACTGGTCAGCCTCCTGCCAGTTGGGATTTTTAACAAGTTTCTGTTTGATTTATAATATTTGTTTCTCTATTTACAGTGTCCTCAATTAGTACAGCCGTGCTAAATACATTGACACTTAAATAAAGTGATTTATTTATTTTATTTTATGAGGGATTAAACAAGCTGAATCAAACAATCAATCAATAATGGGATAGTATTATTTTAATACACAGTAACTGAATTGTTGAAAACACAGTCATCAACAACACTTTCTGACAAAAAGAAGTACCTAGCATGTAGAGCAAACAAACGAAACAGTCAATGCCAAAGAGAGCTCCTCTATGTTGACAGAAAAAAGGAACTTTACCTTAACTTTCCCCAAGTCTAATTAAGACACCAAAATTGAAAACTACTGTCTATTGTCACAGGATTTCAGCATCGAAAACTGAGTAAAAGAAAGCTTCCTTCCATAGGAGAATTGATCAATACAGGTATGGAATTTTGGGAAATCAGAAGAAAGAAACCAGGCAAAAAAGGCAATATGAGTTCTGCACAGATCATTTTACTAAGATACACAACAACAATCAAACAGGAATTTTCCAGCGATTCGAACCCCCCCCCCCCCCAAAAAAAAAACATTTTTTATTTATCCCCAAAACTGGAATTTTCAGAATTTTTGACCAAATGGAAAGCGCCATTGGACACCCAAACACTTGTAATTGATATCTAAAAACAATCTTAAAATGGACATGTTGTACGCTATAATCTAAGAATACTCACAAGAATAATTTAGGTTAAAATCAGCATAAAATAGGAATATTCAGATGAGGCCTGAAAGAACAATACTCTTACATACATAAAATAATTTTACTCTGGGTATTAATTCATGTTGCAAAATGCAACAGGCATGTGCATCATTAGTTAAACATAACTAAATATACCTCTTTTCATTTTCGCAGATCGAAAAAGAAATAATTGTCAAATACAGAGAGCAGAGGAAAAGAAAAAACAAGACACTAAAATGCTGGAGAGAGGGAAATCGTGAAAAGTATTAAGCGCAAAAGCAGTGTGAGAATAAAACAGAAGGCCATTGACACCCGAACAGCAGGATGCAATAAGACAAAAGAGCCACCATGCAATGTGCATGCTTCATCTGTAAAGAGGACAGAGGAGGAGGGAAAGAGAGAAATGAACAAGCTGATCAGCGACTTCATGGAAGGCATTTGCAGCATTGAAGCAGCTCATGTAGAGGAAAGAAGACTCAGAACAATGGAGACAGAGAGAAAAGAAATGGAAGAAAAAGAGCAGGAGAGAAAGAAAGAGATGCAAGAAGAATGCAAGAAAGGGATAGGAGAGTGAGGGAGGGCAGAGAGAGAGAAAAATAAGGGAGAAAATTATGAAATGGAGGGATTACGGTGTGCCCAAGAAACTGATGTCCAGGTAATTCTATCCCAGTCTTTTCAAGAGTTTTTGAATGTTTTTGCCTTTTCCTTTACACACAATGAGAGAGTTGCTTTCTTAGAATTTATTTTCTTATTAGTCTCTTTAGCTTCTCTCAATAAAAAACAAATAGTGCATGTATGGCCAGTGCAAGACAATGGCCATAGATGGATCTGACAATCACAAAAAGCCAGCCCCACATATTATAATTTTTTAGCCTGTTAAAAGCAAGACCCACCAGGCTGTAAAGAAAGATTACACCCTTAGAACTACAGAAATTCAAAAAAAGGTCAAGATGTAGGATTCATTCCTCCAGAAAGGTCTCCCAGCTGCAGCTGATGCAAGCAGAGTTAGGAGTGAGAGGCACATGGCATTGGCAAACCAAAGAAGGGGTCATCTTAAACTTGAACCTATAATCAGAAGTATTTTATATGTAAGCAACCTACACCATTTAAAAATGGTTCAAGATTACAACAAATAATGTGGACCAGGCCAATAATGTCGACCAAGTGGAGTACAATGGATTCAAGAAGGCAATTGGAAGTGAACTAGCAAACACTGCAAAAACTATTTTAAGAGGTTGCAGTGTTCATTGGAAGACATTGGTAAATCGTGTCAACAAGTTAGTGGCAAAAATTAAGGATAAATTTGACGTCTTCAAAACTCTTGCCTATCAAGTTTGTGAGCTGGAGGACCAGGCTGATGTTTTTTTTTTTGCTATTAAATGATCTTTGAGCAAAAGCTCCCTCATCTAGAGCACTGCATCTTTTACCTACAGCTAGGGTTCAAGCCAAGCATGTTAAACACAAGCCACTGGGAGAGAGCAGCACACTGGGCGAGTTGGTGGATGGCAGACAGAAGGCTCTATCCAATCTGCTAAAAAACTTCTGTTAGACTGTATTGAAATAAATCAAATATATCGCATGATAGAGGGGGATACTGCTCCCTGTTACTATTCATTAACATGATTGTTATCAGGGATATTGCCTTCATTTCATTTCATTTCGGTCTTGGCCTTGCATTCCATCAAACTTGCATTTTTTCAGAATAGAACAACAACGATCATGTGCCTAGCTGGGTAAGATCCACAGAACATACCTGAGGAAATGAAGGTTCAGAAATGTCTGATCTGTTTGGAAAAGACTTCAATCTTCGATATTCCTGACAATTCTGTTCTGGGTTTTCCATGCTGCAAATAGTTTGCAAACCCACAAATGTGAGGCGCAGTGGGAAACAACATCCACTGCATGTCCACACTATAACATGTCCCTTCCAGAATTGGGAGATCACCAGAATAACCAGTAGCAACCCTGCTGGAAGTATCAACTTGCCACCCCATCAATGCACTCTCTATGGACTTCCTTACAACAGAATTAACCAATACTATGTTTGATCTAAATTGTAACCCATATCGTAATGTAAGATTAGTGGTGCGAATTTCCTATAGTGATGATCTGGTCTCACGAACGATTATCCGCACTTTTCTATTGCCAGATAAAATCCAAGGGGTTTCTTTGAAATATTTTGAATTTCACAATTGATGACCACAGTTAAGAGGTATTTATCGATTGAACCTATTGATGTGTTATGGTGATTGTCAATAGGAACGCATCACAAGCCCTACTGTGTAAATAGACTTTAGTACATTATTTTTATCGTTAATGTCGTTTGTCTTTTAAGTCAAGCAATGATCACTATGACTGCCATGGCGAGGACGCGCAAGCAAACAGATTCAATTCCATTGGATTCCTCGAACGATATTGAAAACAATTATGCAGGCAGATGAACTGCAATGAATATGGAGATCACTGGTGTCCCAAACAAAAGTCATGATAAACCTTAAGCAGCTTGCTAAAGAAATTGTTAAACCTTTCTGTTTGTAGACTTTCAGTCTTATTCTTTTTAACCCAAACCTTACAGTCAATTTGTGGCTTAAGTGTAATTGATGAGAAATTTTTTTTAAAATTTTTTTCTATGTATACAGAAAAAGATTCAGAGTGAAAGCTTTAGACTAGTCCACATCCTTAACTGCAGAGGAACCATGGACGATCATGATGGCTAGCTGGATTAGATGCACAGTACATGCCCAGGGAAATGGGGGATCAGAAATGTCTTATCTGTTTGGAGGAGGCTCCAACCTCCGATATTCTGGACAATTCTGTTCTTCGTTATCCTTGCTGTGAAAAGTTTGCACACCGCCAATGCCAGGGGCAGTGGGAAAGAACATCGAAAAAATGTCCTCACTGCCAACAGTTCCTTCCAGAATCGAGAGATAGTAACAGGCACCCAAACCTGAGACAATGGTTAGCAGGAACAAGTCTCCCCCACTAACATGTACACCCCCTGTTAAAAAACACTAAAAAAAAAAATTCTGTTAAACATCCATCGATTCAAGACAACGAATAATGTCACTCAAAAAGGCATTTTTTAATTTAAAATGCACCACACAGTCTACAGAAGTGTGAACAACCTAAAAGCAGTACAATAGATAAGCGCCACTTAATTCAAAGTAATTGACAGGTGCTCCAAAATAATTCAATACCGCACGTAAAAATTCTTCCAGGTATTACCAAACAGTTATGAAAAGCACTTAAAAATCCACTTTTTTACACACAGTACAAAGACTTAAAAATTGAAATTTCTAAAAAGGTGTACAAGTTATAAAAAAATAAGCTTCACAGTCTCTAACAAAGACACAAACAATTGTTAAACATTTTACAGACCACACAAATTCGTTAAGCTCTGCAAAATATGAAGTAGCACCTCCTGTTCACGTGAAAAGACCCCTAGCTGAGAAAAACTTAGAAAACTGGCAAGCTCAAGTGAAATCGACGCGGCGAAAATTTGTCCACCATGTACACGACAGTGTTCGTTAATCCAGAAGACGAAGATCAATTTTACCAGCATATCTCCAATAGAGCACATTGGCACCAATCAGGGACCATGTCCATACGACAGTTTAAGCGACGGGCAGCAAGGAAGAATACTACTAGTCTGCCATTTTCCTGTTCAAAGAATGATGTTATGGTTGAACTGAGGAGGGCGCTTGCATTGGCCTACGCGCGCACAAAACCACCAGGTATCTATCGATACTACTATAACAGTTCAACCATTGCTGGTTATATTCAGATACTGAAAACTTTACCGTTTCTGCATCTTTTATCGTGTAAACCCAACATGGTATGGCAAGGATATAGTGGTGAATAGTTTCTTTCCAACAAAGCCCAAACCAACATAAGAAAATCAAAACGTCAACTTGAACACTAAAAGAGAGAAGTGAAGAGGTTCGCGTATCGCAAATTTCGCCTTAAAATCAACACGGATTGCTGATTTTTGTGATCATTAAATGGATTTGCGGATTTTGAAAGTACAGCGAAATGTGGGTTACCCAAGAATTTTAGCTCACATTTTCTACTATTTATGTCAGCAACTTCGAATAGAACATACCAAAGTGAAGTTCGGATCACTTTAGTAGATCTTCATAAGTACAGTACCGCTCAAAAGTAAGTTACCACCTCTCGTCTCGTTTCTCTCGTCTCGAGAGAATCATTGAAGCGGATATTTTGGAATAAATTAGGAGCAATTATGTTGCGAGAAAACGATTAATATCTCGCGAGTGTTTTTCACTAGTAAGTCAACCTGAGTTCGAAGATTTTGTCAGAGCCAAAAGATCACTGTTTTGTTTGCAACGATCGGAACGAAGAAAGCTTTTGAATCGAAAGTTGTCGCCTCGCTAGACTTTATCACTGCCATTACAAATGCAAAACGCATATGAAAGCAGTCTCAGCAATTAAAAATCAGGACAACAGTGAAAGCACTTGCTTTAAACTGCAAGATCTTCACGGGTTGTTTTAACTTCGCACAGACAGCGCGTTGAATTTGCATATTTGTGTGCGTGCGAACGAAGTCAACTAACTCGAGAAAGCGTTTTGAATCGAATGTTGACGCCACGCTAGACTTTATCACTGCCATCACAAATGCAAAACGTAAATGAAACTACTCTCAAAAATTCAAAATCAAGACATCACTTAACTTCACACAGACAGTGCATTGAATTGCATGTTGTGTGCGTGCGAACGAGCGAACTCGGGAAAGCTCGATCTTGAATCGAAACTTGTCGCGTCGCTTGAATTTATTTATTGCATTACAAATGCAAAACGTGAATAACAGAAATCCCAAAAACCTAAGATTAAGACGCTAGTAAAAGCACTTGCGAAAAATTGCAATTTAACCTCGGATAATTTTTCCTCAACAGTCACACAGCAGACAGAACGCATTGAATTTGCATGTTGTGTGTGAGCGAACGGCCTTCAACTTTATACAGCTTTTGAAATGAAACTCGCCCTACTTGATTAATTACTTCCACTGCAAATGAAAACCTTGAATCAAAGTAATGTTAAAAATCGAATATGAAGACGTCTGAGAAAACTGCACACTTTTTTTAGTGAATAATTTTTCATCACGACTGAGCGACATGAGAGTTCTTTGATTACACCGGGATTACATGACAACAAAACGTGACTAGTCACATGCACGCGTAAAACAACGATATTTACAAAATTGGAAAGTATTTTATATGTACTTTTATCTTCAGTGAAAAGAAACCGGCCTGTTTATTCTTTCGTGTTAGATTATTAAGTCTGATAAGAAAAATACCACGACATCTTGCCGACCCTGAAATCAACAACACAATGAATTGTTTGCTTTTCATGAGCGGCATTAGGCGCAGAGTCCCAGGTTGGTTTCAATGCTTTGAACACTTTCGAACGCAAATTAAGTCAACTTTGATACTGGATAAAAAAGTTTCAACAATAAGCAAGCGAAATAATTTTTGTTTGGCATAAAAAGTTGAATATTTGTGGACAACACATCAAACACGCATGCAAATCTTGAACAAAATTTACCGAAGCGTGAAAGCTTCCATCGACCGACAAGTTCAACTTGCGTGTCTGAAACATCGAAAGCCGTGAACCATTTTGATTTCCAAACTTATCAAGAACATTTTCGTGAATGCAAGTATTATTTAGGAATAAAATCCATTTCTTGAGGTTCAGAGGATTTACTAAGTTGCCGAATTGAAATTCCAGGGTTGAAATACTATGTGTGCACGTGTAAGAGACAGATCGATCGAGTTCCGCAGAAGCTTATTTAGTCGAAGCGAATTTCGATCCAATCGATTTGAAAGATCGTGGAGGCCAAAGCCGATCTTTTTTAAATCAAATAAAAAGCTTTCAACGAGGTTTAAGACGAATTTAAGGCTAAGCGAGTGTACTTGTAATTCACAAGTTTCTAATGATCGGCTTAACAGTCGGGCAACTTGTCGCAAGAGTTCAAACGTGGCGCTCAATTCACTCGCGTATCATTCGCTATGTTTTACAACAGGCAATTAAAATCTCGCGAGAAGATCAAGCCATCGTACTTACAGTTTTTAAAGCTTCTCTCGAGTCGAGAGTCTCGTCTCTCGAGTCGAGAGTTTCGTCTCTCGAGACGAGTCTCGTCTCTCGAGACGAGATTCTCGTCTCGCGAGAGGGTGGTAACTTACTTTTGAGCGGTACTGTATGTTTACAGAATTAATTGTAGCACAAAGAAGCGATAAAAGGAAACTTGTTCCAAAACAATGGTATAAAAATATCATCTACCGTTCGTTGCACGATCTTGGAGTGAAACTCAACAACAGTAACTTTTCGAGTATAAGGATTCGGATTACACCATGAGATCGAACGGGCGAACAGTAAAGTAAAAAGAACATCAACAATGTAGCAAACGTTTTCACCAGAAAAACCACACTCGAATCAACCTCTGGTACATGTCACATAATACAGAACTTAAGCACCAACGTTTTAGGAGCGACGGCCACGCCTGTAAAAGAGGGAAACTAGAATACACATCGCCGTTGCTGCCACCAACTTAGAAGGCTTTAAGCAAAAGACCTTTCCGCAATGGAAACTTCAAATAAATCTACACCAGAAAGAAAAAACCAGACTAAATTACAAACTCTATTAAAGAGCCTAACATCAAAAACAAGAAAAAAGATTTCCATAAAAAAAACACCAGATTAACAACATTGAACAGCATTGGACATAATAATAACAATAATAAACATAACAAAGGAAAAAAAATCTTAATACTGCCATATGCGCTTACAAAGAACAAAAGGAGGACATCTTCCTCAACCACATAATACTACCGTATTTACCAGTGTATAAGTCGACCCCTATTTTTGAGGCCAGAAACTAAGTTTTTTTTTTATTTGGGTTGAAATTTCATTGGAAAACTAACCTTGTGTTTCTTAGAATTTCCTTTCAGGTTGAGGTATATATATATATCCTTTGATTAATTTTAAGATCATATTTTGCTGTAAATTTAGCAATTTCATTGTCAACTTTACTAAGGTTGTCTTTTGCTGTTGATTTTTTCCACTGTTAATATTTGTATTGAATATTGATGTTCTTGATCTAATAAATGTTAAACTAGCCACACTCACAAGGTTCTATCTTTGTACTTGAGTGAAGTGCTTAACCCAATTACACAAGAAAGGGATTCTCTATGCAAATTACACTGGTGTGCACAAGAAATTCAAGCCATAAGGTTTTTCTTTAACCCAGTGGAATTAAGTTGCAAAGAAGTTTATAGATGTTTCAGTCCAGTCAGACGAAAATACTAGATGAGAGACAACAAAGTACAGTGACAAAATCCTTTCTTTGGAACTCCTAGCAAACCGATTATCCTACATAAATATGGTAATCAGTTTATTCTTGCAGCCTTACTTATAAAAACCCTTATTAAAACTCACACCACTTTTAATAGTTTATTTCCTTGTAAGGAAGTTGGACTCACATCAATGAGGTTATGCATTAAGGACTCGAGTGGAGCAGAAAGTAATCACAACCCTCTAACTTTATTATGATTGGAGGGTAGCATTAAATATTCAAGAATACAAAGCTGTGGCAAAATAGGGCTCACTTATAAATGCTTAGTGAGGCTGCTTCAGAACTACAGCCTTATATAAGCAATGAAAAACTCACAACATTGTCAACATTTTCTTCCCTTCTAGGAAGTTGGACATACATCTATGCAAATATGCATCAAGGACAAGAGTGGAACTGGAAACACAACCCTCTAAGTTTTATTGTGATTGGAGGTTAGTTTTTTTTTACAGTTCACAATGATCATTTAACTGTTTTTTCCTTTATTGACGAGCCATTTATCAATCAGTACAAGTTGAAATGATCTAAAAATTGCACTTACATTCATGGGGATAACCATAATAGACTTGAGTGGAGCAGGAAGCAACCACAACCCTCTGTCAGTTGTATTCTCAAGAAGGTTAATAATAATAATAATAATAATAATAATAATAATAATAATAATAATGATAATAATAAAACCTTTATTTGAGTGTCAAAAACTAAAACAGCAGAAATAAAACCTCTAAATGGTGAGACTTTAAAGTAAAAGAAAAATAACAAAATCTAGTTAGTATACAGCTTTGAACACAAACTGGACTCACATCCATGAGGATCTGCCTTTAAGACTGATTGGAGGGTAGGCATCCCACTTTACAATCTTCCACCAACCAACCTTAGATCAGCCAAAGAGAAAGATGCAACATTAACACAATTTGAAGAAGATAAGGAATAAAAAGCCTCCTGCGAATTTGGAGTAAGAGCAGTGCAACAGACAAGCGAGTGCTTGATACCTGTGATTGGACTGCCATTAGGACTTTTGTCAAGAATGTTCTTGCAAGGGCTGAGAGGTTAAACAAAACAGGAAGTCTCCCAAAACAAAGAAAAATAACACATACATCTGACCTGAGAATACTCGAGAGAACTTGTCTTTCTCGTCAATTATTCCATCAGACATGCTGCTCTTCTGCAGCAGCATTGCTTCTTTACATTCCTTGCATCAGTGGTTGAATTAAGACACACGCATTTTTTATGTCTTTTTTCATTAAGTAATGTCTAGGATCATTTTTTTATTGCCCGCCCTCTGTTTATTTTAAAACGGTGTTGTGGTCGCTCCCAGCTTTCAAAACAGATTACTCACAATATTAACATGACTGAAATAAATTACTTTAACTGATAAAATACATTTCAAACTTTCGATTTCATGTGTCTTTTATAAAAATTTTGCACACAGTTTATTATCTGTGTACTGGAGTGGAGCACTGAGTGCATGTGAGAGATAGGGATTTATTCGGTTTCCTTTGCCTTCCTTTGGTTTGTGCAAGAATTTTTTGCCATAACTTGCACTTTTAAACTCAGTCGGATTAGATATCTTATTGAATTAAAAAAAAATTTAAGAACAAAGCACAGTGATACTTTGTTTGCAATGAATAGCTTTCTTATGGCTGGGTTGCTCAGCAGCAGCTTATGCTGGCTTTACTGGCTTTAATAATTTACTGGCTAATAAAGGTGCAAAACAGAAATGACTTGTTTTAAGTCGAAATTAGTGGCATTCAAGTCTCAGTCACGTCTGATCAGTGAGACTAACGAAAGAGGCAGGATGTTCTCCCTAGTTGCGTTTGTTTACTGTGTTTAGGTGTTTTTCGGGGAGCCAGTGTTATCAACCGTTTCAGATACCTGCAGCAAAGTGGATGCTCCTTTTGCAAGAATGTGCTACTGACAAAGCAAACATAAAAGACACCATTCTCAAAATAACAGCAAGAAGACATGTATCTTCAGTACTATACTCAGCTTGTAAATATTCAGTGTTTACCACTCAGCTGCCTTTTTTATTTGCATGACACATTTTCTTTTCTGCTCAGGCCACCGCAAACTGCAACCCCTTTTGCCTTGCCGTTATGTTTGCTTAGATGTCTGTTTACACTGCTTCAAATTCTTTAATCTTTCTCAACTGGCCTGGCCAAAACATTAAAAACCATCCACTGTATCACCATTTACCACATCACCACCTGCCACATCTCCACCCAGTATCAAGTTACCATCCACAAAGTATCGTCAACAACTGCTCTGCCTCTATTACCAAGATCATTTCCAACCACACAGACCAAGCCACAAGCCTCGACTTTTTATTTTACCTCTACTCAAGCCACGGACACTGACTTCTCAAGTTTAATTTTGTTTATCAGGGACTTTGTCCCAAGACTTATTTAATATTTGACATTTGCGTTGACTTTGATTACTTTTGCCTTTTTATTGCCTTTTCTCATGTTTGTATTATACTTTTGCTGGCTCAGGATCAGGGGTCAGCCTAACTAAGAAGACCATCAACAAGAAATACCGCTGTGAGAAAGACTTGGACCATTACCCCGTGTTCCTGAGCCTTTAAGAACATATCTCTGTTGTTTTCATTTTCATATTTCATGTTCAGATCATATTTTGCCTTAAGTTTAGCTATTTCGTTGTCAACTTTGCTTAGGTTGTCTTCTGCTGTTGATTTTTTCTACCGTAAATATTGGTATTTGTTTAACTGCTTTTCTCTTTGCCATATTGATGTTTTTGATCTAATAAATGTTAAACGAGCCACACTAGCAGGTTGTTATTTACTCACCCCCTGTTAGTCTATCTGTGTTTTCCTTTTGCATCACTGAAAATTTGCAGACTGCATTCAACTTAACCTGAGTCTGATTTCACATCACTGAACAAAAAAATCCCCAAGGACAGAGTTTGATACAAAGGCAAATCATAATATCTTAAGTTGCTAGTTATCCCCCAATCACTATGACCATATGACCAGCTACAGGCAACCTTTTGAAGACCTCTGGTAACTTCTGTTCCAGCTATCATCAAAGAAAGTTTATTTTAGCTTTTACCTTGTTTATTAGTCATAAATGTTGAGTTCTTAGCTTTTTTAGGGTTAAGGTAATTATTGTCATGTCATAATTCGATTGTCTGATTTTTCTTAAATTATTGCTTTCACGATTTATATGTGTTATTAAATTCAGTTCAGTTTCTATATGACTTTGTACAAGATGTTTAGTTTCTATACTTTATTTTTACAAGTTTCTATACTACTTTGTTCTTCAACTTCTACTTCATTGCTACTACTGATACTTGTCACTACTAGTTGCAACAAGTCCAAATCATTATTATTGGAACTCTATTTTCACTCACTGCCTTTGCTGCCCATGTAATTCTAGAACCTTCAACTATCATTAAATGTGTTCGTTATCATGCTTTTTAGTCAGAGGAGGGAGGAAAGTTTTTCTTGACGTCATCAGTCACTTCTTGCGTGCGGGCCGATCACATAAACAGAGCTCTTCTGAGATCGTCAGATCAAAGCAACAATAGCGTCTTTGTTCACTCCGTTGTACAACGCGAAGTCTTCTGCATTTAAGATAACCCGTTTGATTTATGTCCACTGTGTGTCTAAGGAAGATTTTAGTGTTCATCTCAAGGGATTTTCGTGTGCAGCATTGATGTGCAAAGACGAAGAGTATGCTTGCTGCTAAAATCCATCGAGGATAGCTCCGTTGAAGAGTTGTTTAGCGGCGTATTGAGTCTTGCCCTTATTTGCATGAACTCCAGTTGCGATATTACTGTAAGTATATCTATTTATATTGTTTTTCCGGCATCGTAAATCTTAATCAGTTGGTCTGTTTAGGCGGTTTACATGATTCGTGTGCGTGTCAACCACAATGCGCACATGGATTTTCCTTCCTCTTTTCTTTACATTGTTTGTTAATCCTGAGGACCACAGCCAAGAATCTACCGGTGCTATAATTTGGGATTTCGAGGTTTTGCCTCAGAACTCATCCGCGGCTGTTGTTCAGGCTTCGAAAATACAAGAAACCAAAGCCATTGATGCCTACTGCCTAAAAACGTTTAACGGTTGGGCAAAGTCCAAAAACGGATTGTGTGAAATGTTTCACAGTTGAACCAATTCGTTGAACATGAAGCTGAAATAATTAAACAGTTTAACCAGATCATTAAACGCAAAGCTGAAAATGTTAAATGGTTGAACTAAATCATTAAACAAGGTGAAAAGATTTAATGGTTGAACCAAATCATTAAACAGTTAGCTTAAAATGTCCAACCTTAGCTTTGAACTTATCAAAAACCAGAAGTTCAGAGTCATTATCTAGAGTGGAATCAATAGCTTTACATGAGCCAACTTCGAGCCAAGAGTCAAGTCAAGTACATTCCTTTTCTTGTTCCCCAGTGCAGCAACTGTAAGACACATTTGTGGTGAACTTGCAAAGAAGAAAGGAAGACATCCAATCTTTCAAATTTCTATTAAACAAAATAAAGAAATCATGGCTTTGCTTTGGAGAATTGTTTAAACGGGAACGTGACCTTGAACGACCTTTGCTAGTCAAGGCCAGGAAATCAACCATATTTCAGGACCCTTTTCATATCTGGACGTTATGTTCCAGATTTCCATGACACTCACTGTCCAAAATAACAACTTGTGATTGGAGGTTAAATTTGATACCAAGAAACATCTCTATCATTCCTTATCAATCGGCAACTGAAGAGATCCACAGGATTAGGATCGAAACGGCAGTAATTGCCTGACCAACACAACCAAAATGTCTAACCTAACGTCAGAGGGGTTAGAAGCAGCCTCTGGCACTAGGAATGAGGAGACGGAAGTAGCTGAAAACGTGGACAAGGACACTCTACTTGGCACAACAGACAATGAGATTCCCCTGTACCAAGAGCCAAAGGATGAAGCACAAAACAAAGGAAAGTACCCAACTAAAAGACCCAACAACCAGAAAGACAGCAGAAAAGATCACACACTACAAGCAAGCCATCAAGTCCCTGAAAAGACATTCCGAGAAAGGAACATGCCCAAAATCCCTTCAATAAAGGGTGAGAGCAAGAATAAGAGCAAACATTGATTTCAAAATGGGCATGAAGCATCTCCGGAGAAACGCAGAACAAGAATTTGTTAGAGAGCTCACTAGTGTTCACTACCACAAGATTGACTGCCTAAAGGACCAGATAAAACAATCAAAGAGACCAAAAGGTCAAAACACTGCTGTAAATGCCATACACTAAAATAACCTTTATTTAACATTGTCAAATGCTCTTAGCTAACTAGAAATAATAATAGAAAGAGAAGATTTCTCATAAAAACCTATATAAAAATACTTTGGGTAGCTTGAGCATGTGTTTTCCTCTAAGATTATAATTAGCTGATCGTTCATGCAATAGCTCTCCTCTTCTTCTAGGAACTTTATACCCATGAATAGCTTTGTAAACGCTGGTGGCCATTTTAACAATTCTTTGATTAAAAGGGGACAACAGTTTTAGTTGTTTTAGCAACATCTCGTATGTAAACATAGAAGGAAACCAGCATGCTCGGCGCAAGCTGACCTCAATGAAACCACTGAAAATGTAAAACAAATCGCTGGCAATATTAAGACAAATGTAGCACGTTTCAGCAAACTGATGGAAAAATTCAATGGACTGGAGAATAAACTAAGGGGAAACTACACATGTCTGTTCTCTGAGTGCCAACAACACACCAGGGCCAAACACAATACATTTCAAGTCAACGTAAAAAATAGAAAGCGCAAAGAGTGCAAAAAAATCAAACACCAGAAAAAATTAAAAACGGAAATGGAGGGAAACAAAAAACACATCAAAAACCTCTCCAACAAAGAACTGACAGACCAATACACTTTCAAAAGGGGTCAAACATATTTCAACACCCGTGAAAAACCAAAAACAAATAACACTTCAACTCTTGCGTGACTTTGATATGTATGCAAGGAGAAAGCATCTACAGTACATATTCCAGGGGAATCAATGACGACAAACTACATGTACATCCTTTCCATGTGAAATCAACATGGGAACCACCGCTACGAAAATCAGTTCCCCTTGAAAGTTATCTAGAAGAGGGTAAGAGTCAACTCGCAGAAATAGAGTTAACAAAGCCAAAAAACAATCTGCCACCCACCAGGGTACACACTTCACACGTACTGAAACATTCCAATAATATAACAAAGCAAACTATTCTTTGTGCCACCCACCAGGAACAAAAAGGGCTTCATCCAAGGGAACGCCCTAAGGCTTCTCAGAACAAACTCTTCTAAAAAAATGTTTGAAGAGAACATTCAAAACTTCAAATCAGGCCTGCATGAGAGAGGTTACCCGTAGAACCTTGTTCAGAGGACCCTCTTAGAAGTACCATTTAAAAACAGGAAGCTGGCACTGCTACAACAACCACAAGAAAACAAAAAAATCTTGCCTCTCGTAACACAATACCGTACAGGAGTGCCTAACATAAAAAAAATCCTCATGAAAAACTGGCATTTAATAGAGCAACAACCATTGCTAAAGGAAATCTACAAAGACCCGCCTCTAATATCTGACAAAAGAGGGCAGTCACTCAAAGATATACTCATGAGGGCTAAACTTTGAAAAAAAAACGCTTAAACCATGTGGCACAAACTGGGAAGTCGCGCAGGCCTGTCAATGATATAATACACTTTTGTGATACAGTTGACAGAGTGCAATCCTGATTCCTCAAACCACTAAATATTTAAACCTCACAGTAGCTTTAATCAAGCAGTGTAATTTAACGCCTGATCTCTTGAACTGCTTTATTTTTCTAAACCCATTTTTCACTTCCCTTAGAGGTTTGATTTGTACATTTCCCACATGCCTCGTGCTTCTCTCATACAGGAAATGCATTCGTAGCTGTTCAGCAAATCATGGTATCGACATGCCTTCTGCCAAGAGTTTCCAAAGGAATCAATCAAAACAACAAGGACTGTAGTGCTCGTATAGCGTTACTATTGCATTACTTTGCGCTTACATCACAAGTGATGCACAGTGAAGCATAGTGAACCTTGTTCTTTTAGTTGTAGGTGGTGCTCTCTTACTTTACGATAGCACCAGAAGTTTCTTCAGTTTCTAGTGATATTTATGTTTTCCCATGTACATTGTTTACCCCAAGATCGAGAAAGAGGTATGCACATTGTGTTATTGATTTGTAACTGCTCTAAAGTTTTGTCAATCAATTTCATTTGCCTCAAATACTGTAATTTCACAAGTGGTCAGTTTCTTTGTTATGCAATGATTTATCAAGCAGCTAAGTGATTTTCATTTTACTGTACTTTGAATTAGTAAAGCCTTTAGTAAGTTAAGTTGGTTATTGTATACTTATTTCAGTTTTTGCATTTCGGACCATATTAAAGATCACAGCGTTTAATTTGGTGTTGTAGTGTTGTGTTTTAAAATGGATTCAACTCAGTTTATTTACCTATTGCAAATAGATGGACAGTAACAGCAACAATAAAATAATACTAAAAAAATATTAGAAGCTACAAACATTAATATCAGATTTTTAAATATACATTGGCTGAAACAGACTCAAGGTTGTCTGTGACAACCATTAGAATATTTAGTTTTTATGAATATTTTCACATTGTGAAGTTTCCAGGAATAAGAGGTTTAGTAATAATGTTGTCATGGTGTCATGTCTAAATGGATAACAATTATCTCTATAAGCTCTTCAGATAGCATTTTCATTGAGTTTCTGAGGCAGCAGAAAGGCCTAGTGGAGATGCAGCAAACATCAAATTAATTCCTGTGCGTTCCTCCCTCACCACCTCCTCTGCTCAGAATCATTTTCTTTTGTGCA
The DNA here is from genome assembly GCA_963693305.1 of Meandrina meandrites. NCBI lineage: Eukaryota > Metazoa > Cnidaria > Anthozoa > Scleractinia > Meandrinidae > Meandrina > Meandrina meandrites. Next base: position 42,140,859 of record OY855903.1, read on the forward strand.
ACCTTTGTTTCTTTTGAAGAAGTTATATCTGTTTTTTCTCTGCAGCTTTGTTTCATGTCATTAACTCCTGATTATTTTGAATTTTTTGTTAGCAGGTAAGATGCATACATGTAACTTTGTAATCAAGTTTTCTATTATTTTCTCTTAGGGTTATTTCCTATAATAAGGTAAACTAAATCACAAAAACCAGATTTATATATCACTTTTTCTTGCAATCATTTTTTCTTCGGCTGTCCAGGTGGTGTGAACGACATAGATTAATCGATATAAGTGTTAGCAATGATGCGAGCGTCTTTCTGCACTTTTATTTAGGTCTCACTGCTAAAACAAGAAAGAAAAATGCTCATAATGGTTGGACGGATAAAGAAAAAGATGCGGTTTTCAAACACCTTGGAGCGTTCATTAAAAAAGGAATTCAACCTGGAAAAACCTGGAGTTATCAAAGATAGGATTTGCTTGATTTGGAATACGAGGAGTATAATGATTTGATGCCATCTAGTATGCATCACATCATTGTCAATGCGGAAAACAAGTATCGCCTCAGCAACTATTACAAGGCTGTGGTACCACTTTATAACATACTGTGTACAGACTTCACGTCAGTGTAAGGTTTAAATTACTTACAGCCATTAAGGAGTTCTGATCAGTCAAGGCAGCTAGCCAGCTTGTCCCAAAGCCTTTACCCAGCTTCATGGCATAGATGTACACCAGAAATGTCTTCTTGACATTTATCCTATTTGACAAAGAGGAAAAGCATGGTTACTGTACATGAAAATACGCTACATTTAAGCCACAACCACTTAGAAAATAGTTCAGATTCTCTCACAGAAATCCCACTTTCTTTCCAAAATATGGCCTTGTTGGAAAAACAAACAATTTTTACTTTGAGCTCCTTACAAACTCACTTAGTTCCCCTTTTAAAGTTTTTGCTTGCATCTAAAGGTTTCAATACAATCCTAAAAATTCAGACAACATAATTTTATTCTTAGTTTTTATGTTACATCATAAAATTCTGAAATCAAAATTCAATAGGCCTGCTTAACTTTGGACTAAAAATATATCTTTTTGCAAATTTTCAGCTTGGTTGTGCCCTTCATTTTTAAAACAGAGCATTTTAAATAGTCAAGTTCTCAGCTGTATGTGAGATCAAGCAGAGTGCCTTTCCTTTCCAGTTTTGCAAATTGAATATTACCAATGTACTAAGTGCTGTTTATGTAAAAGCATAATAGATAATGAGCCAAAAGTAGTTGCTCTTATAGCAAAATTAAGTTCCGGATGGTTTCTCTGACATCACGGCAGCCATGTTTGTGCCCCTTGGAAGGACACTAATATGGCATCTGCATACTGAGCTTTATATATTTGCGTGGAAAGTTTCGGCAAATACCTCGCAAACAGTGCACCTTACAGACCTGAGACTTGGACAAATTGTTATCTATTGATCTTCTATAATATCTGAAATTCATAGCTTATGTCATTGAATGGTTTCGATTTTCTTTTTTTACTGTGTGAAAGTGAAAACCACCAATAAGGGGAGTTGCGGGATTGCGGAAAATTGATTCAGTGGATAAAAGAACGAGGCATAAAACATATGTGCTGTTTTGTTATTCTTTTGTTATTAAATGAGATGTAAATGACCATGAGCTGTTTTCCTGCAATCCCACACCATTGAATAAAAGGGGGAGGGACCTTGAAGTATCAGTGAGATTAGGGCACGAAATTGAATGAAATTCTTGACCAAGAGTATCACAGCTCTGATTGAAAGCAATTGTAGTTGAAATTGCAGTAGACTGATTGTTACTGCTCAATCAAAGCCGAATAGTCCGGCCGGGTTAAAAGACTTTCGGCGCTTGCGAAACGACTGCAATTCGATCGCACCGTTGTCGACATTGCGCTTGCTTGACTTGCGAAATGTAAGATTTAGCGTGGAAACGAGAAAATTTACGACGCAAAATAAGCTGCTATTGGCTTTCTGTTACGACGGCACCCCTGAAATTTACAGCAGAACTAATTTTAGAGAAACGAGCGCAAAAAGTAAGCTGGATTTCTTGAGCTGGAATATGCAAGGTCGCATCCCAGGAAGCCAGATTTCTTCAAGTCGAAGATTCGAGCCAACAGGATTACAAGAAGAAAACAGCCCAAGCAGTCTGTCCAGTACATTACGGCATTGGAATACGGAACACGATATGACATGAAAGGCATTTCAACTTACCGGAACACCGGAACGCCGAAACACTGCAAGAAACGGCTAAAACAAGTGAGATCACACATCAAACCATCCACCTCGTGAATCCGCAGACAGCATATGTGTTCTCGAATGTCATGTTAAACAAACTAGAACCCAGGTCGCTCGGGTGCGTGAACAGCTGGAGGGGGGAGGGGAGGACCATAAACTATTGTTTTGTTGTCTTCTTTGTTGCCGTTGTTTTGTTACTAGGCGTTTTTGAGCCACGGACGGCAGCCGGAAATGGAACCTTCTCGTCTTTAGCGCTTATTGCCAGCTTTTTGTTCCTAAATTCAACTCGTAAGTGCTAAAATGAAAGCTGCGCAACTTATTTTTTGGAGGTAAAAGTTCGCCAAAACCTTAAACATTCGCCGCCGACACCTTGTCATGAATTTCTTTCAATGACATTAAACCGCAATCGAATAACTCTGTAAACAATAGGAAAACGGGCGTTGAGAGGCCTGACAGGCTGGAAACGTGTTGCGGTGAACTCGACTGGGAAAGCACAAGCAAAACCCGATATGCGGGTTTTGCTGAAGTGTTGAAAGTAGACCCGCGACCCGAGACACACTTGCACTCCCGGCCCAGGAGGGGGGTACTCCCCTATATGCGCTATATTAGTTTCCTTCGCAGCCGTGTTGAGTGTCGTCACGCAAGTCAGTCGGGGGAACAAGTGCCAGTTGATGGCGCGGCATATACTTCATGGTAACACAACATGGCCGCCAACAATGAAAACATATAGTGATGGCGCGATCACTTCTCCTAGAAGTGACTGAGCCCGCGGTTGTCGGTTTTGACCAGTGGGTTGCTAAGGATACGCTTGAGATGTTTGGCTGTGAAAAATAAAATGGTTTCGCGTCCTTTCGCGTCGGTTTCGCGCAAATCGGACCAAATCTCGCGGGTGCTTCAAAAGTAAAAACAACGAAGTCGGGAAACTATAACATAAATATAAGCCTCGGGCAAGCACCGGTCGTTAATCAATAAGGTCGACTTCATGCTCGGGGAGAGCGTAATTTTCGCCGAGGTGCTGCAAAGAGTGTCACATCTTTACGAAAGATGTGGTGAATGCACTTTCACTTTCCAAAAGGAGTCAAACTCTACCTACTTTTACGAGCACGATTCAGTAATAACGCTTGCGAGAACAAAACCCACCGTAAAATAGAAAGCATTATTTCGAAAGCATTGACGAATTGAAGAAGACGTACTCAGGGATGAGCTCCGAGCAAAATGGAAATATTATTAGCTAGTTTATACCCGGGTTTGTAGGATCACCGTTTTTACTCAAGGAAAGGAAAATTAATGCAAACAAAGACCGTATTATAAAACCAGCTTATAAAAACACGGATTGAGAGCCTCGTGTTTAATCCTGTTTTACACACCATGTATCAGTTTTTTCACTTCAGATTTTTATCTGTTTTATCGACGAACAGACACGAATTATCCCAATTCATTAACTAACTAATTTAATCTTTACAATGAAACATAATCCCTCAAAATTCAGGATTAGAATTCACTTCATCTTATCTCTAAATGTTACATAAATGCCACTCTAGAAATTAAATCACTGTTAAAACCTGAACCAGGTATTCTTAACACTAATAAAGTTTGAATGCTTCCATTGTCACTACACAAAATTTCACAATAACAATTTAAGGAGGCTCACAACGGTTTCCAGCAATTTCAAGCTCTTAAACTTTGATGGGCCAGTACTACAAATCTTTATCAGTTGCTGCAACAATAATGATATCGACCAAATGTCCAATCATTGCTGAATAAGTTGTGGTCATTTTCATGACGTCACTGGTTACTATAGCAACAGTTTTACCTGTGAAAAACACCCTTAATTTTCCCTTTAAGTGCTTATAACTCAAAAACGAGTCCGGTGACCCCCATTTTTTATTATTGAATAATGATTGGCATGTTAGGATGCAACTTTTTGCGAAGTTAAAAAAAATTCTGCGGAGCAGTTTCAGAGCCACCTTAACTTTTCGAAAATTTAAGGTGGCTCTGAAACTGCTCCGCAGAATTTTTTTTTAAATTTGCAAAAACTTGCATCTTAACATGCCAATCATTATTCAATAATAAAAAATGGGGGTCACCGGACTCGTTTTTGAGTTATAAGCACTTAAAGGGAAAATTAAGGGTGTTTTTAACAGGTAAAACTGTTGCTATAGTAACCAGTGACGTCATGAAAATGACCACAACTTATTCAGCAATGATTGGACATTTGGTCGATATCATTATTATTGCAGCAACTGATAAAGATTTGTAGTACTGACCCATCAAAGTTTAAGACCTGGAAATCGCTGGAAACCGTTGCGAGCCTCCTTAAGCAATCCCAGAAATCAGGGTCAATACCCTTGTAAGATCTAAATTTATAAATATATAAAGAAAAACCGGTGGTAACAATGGCATCAAAACAATGTGGTTCAATGAGTTTCCCCTCTCATCCACCATTCTGAAATCTAGATACCGATCACAACTTCAGCCCAGTACCTGTCAACTCATTGACCTTGCACAAGGTATGCAAATATTTAAGGCGGGGGTACACCTGAAGCCCGTTTTTCCACCGCTAAACTTGGTTTAATGCGAATATCTCGTCTGCGTTTCAAGCAATCCAGAAACTCTATGCTCATTTCACAAAGCTATGATAAGCGGTGTTTTGTAAATTTTTTGGTGATTTTTGGGGATGTTTGGAAAGAGATAGTTTTTCTCAAAGGATTAGTAAAATTTGGAGAAATAAGAAATATTAGAGATTTAATGTGATTTTAAAATTAGAATTTGAAGTTAAAAATTAGTATATGGACACCCAAACAGTTCCCTGACAACCTGGGGTGCTCATGCGTGGGGGTCAACTGTCTGTCAGTGTTTCAAAAATAATTTTCTTTCTTCTATCCCTTCCTTAAAACTCTTAAAATTTCACTCAAAATCGGGTGTACCCCCACCTTAATTGATTGGTTCCTAGGAGACGATGAAGAAAATAAAATCTTGGTGGAAGCTGTGGAAAGAGTGGACAAAGGAGATATGGAAAGACCAGGAAAAATAAGATCAAGGGATTGAGGGTATAAATCAGAAAGAAAGAAAAAGAACTTTACAACACGACTATTAAAGATTAGAAAATTCAAAATGTTCTTTTATTGTAATTTTAATTTGCACTGAACAAGGCCAGGACTAGACTGCTTGCAAGTCTTTGTATATGTAAGCCCAACCTGAATGATTACCCATTAGTATGATTTAACAGCATTTTTTATAAGATTTGGGTGTTAATACACCTGAAAAATCTAATGCTAAAATAAAAACAAACAAGACAAACCCTGAACAAGACTTTGTTTAAATTGTGATAGACAGTCTTGGTAGTAAAGTAAACATGATATTCATTTTACACTTTCAGTTTAGTTCTAACAGTCCCTAAATCAGGACCTTCCTAGCACTTACAGAATCAAGGCTGAATCTTTATACGGTAGTCTTAAAAAATTCTTCCCCCTTAAAAGCCAAATGAACAATTTTGCCATAAACAATAAACAATTTGTTTTAATTTCAAATTTTATAATGCACATCAATAAGCACATCTGTTTTACATGAGACAAAGCATAGCTTCACATCAAAACTTATTACAATCCTGATCAAACCGGAGAAGCCTGACACTAGTAGAAATTCATTCATTGAAAATCATAATTTTAACAATGATTAAAAATATTAAAAAATAAATTACGCTCTAAAGATTTAGAATCTTTTCCGAAAATAAGGATTTCAGTATACTCAGCATATAGCCATAACCTTTTCAATAATTGATTATACAAACCAAACAGATCAATGACTGGTATTAAAGATACTATAGGAGACAAAGCTAAACAAACCCATAATAAATAAATTTCACCTGGAAGATTTGGCAATTCCCTAAATCAAGTTATTTTAAATCCAATTTAGGGAATTACAAAATCTGTAAAGATTGTATTAAAATACGCACTTGGTCTTAGATACAATCTTTACAAATTAAACAGAACTTTGACGTGTAGATATTTGTTCATCCTCGGAGTTCATCCCCCGACTGAAGTTGCGTGACGACACTAAAAACGGCTGCGAAGGAGACTATATAGGGTATGTGCAGAGCAATTTTTTCGGGTCTGGGCCGAATAAATAATGACAAATGAAAGCAAGGGACCGCGGACCATTATATATTTATTGTCTCCGAATAAATAAAAAGGTATCAAACAAAAAGTTCCGCAGTTGTCGCACTTCTTAGGGAGGGACCATTAGAAATTCTGGAGTTGGGGAAGGGGGAGGGGGGGGGGTAAAAAAATTTTGGTATTTATGTTTTTTCTCTTTGCACGAATATTTTTTTAAGCCACAACCGCTTACAGGAAATTTTTTTTTCGTCAAGTTAAAAAAAAAATTGAGCGCTAATTTTTATTTCACATGTAAAATTACAAAATTGCCATGGCAACTTTTCCCATGTCTCAGTGCCAATGCGGCGTACAGGATTCGCGTCAAATTCACCTTGGCAACTTTATTTGGTCGTCTTATAAAGTTTTAGCGATAACATGAATGGCTTTGAGCGGATTTTGATCGTTTAACACGGCATCATTTCCAGTCGGTTCATTCGTGACGATACAAAAAAGAAATGTTAAAAAAACTACGATTGTAAGCATTATTTGTCACCCATTATATTACAATGTAAAAGTAATCAAATGGTAAACACATAAAATAAGAAAATAATTCTTCTTACGTTTTGTCAAAATTTTATTTATTTCCCCACAGGCAGCCCAAGCTCTCTATCAGATTACCTTCGGACGTGACTCTTGCTTATAAGCGGTGTTGTGTTACAAAGATTCGATTTTTAAGGGTTTGTATGGGAACGCAACGGTTTTGCTTTAAAACTAAAAAAAAACGTATATTTTGTGAATGAAATTGACTTACCCTGATTTTGAGTTTTCATTCTTTGTTCTTTGCCAGCTCCTCAGGTCGTTCTAACGCGATTTCGGCGAGTTATCGTTATTTGAGTTTTCACTGCTAAAATATTTTTAATAATAGGCGCATTCTTGAATCATATATAAGAAACCGCATTTGTAAAGCTTTTTTGATAACATTTCTGTGATTACATTTTGTCGATAACATTTCCAACTACGATTACAAACTAAGCTGCAATAAACTGCTGTTTGAATCAAGCTGACTTGTTGCTGTTGCTGTCCGTCCAGTTCGTGCCATTTCGTGGTTAGATCCCGGTACCCAAGAGTGTAACGGCTCTTCCTTGCAAACGGGTTCCTCGTTTGAGTCTAATTTCCCCGCAAATATCGTCACAATTGTCTCATCACGCATTCAGTGTTCACCCGTTTCCCGCACGCTTAGGTAGGAAAAACCTCCGTCACATTAAATAGGGTCAAGGTTGTAATACGTTCGCGGCATATCCCATCCGAAATTTATGGGAATATCCCCAATCTAAATAAGAAAATGCTCGTACCCCATACTCTTGACATAACTGATAAGTATCTCATCATTATTTTTCTGTTTCACATTTGCCGACATTAAATTTCACCTTCGTCAAGTCCAGTTATACATTGGTCAGCGGAATTACAAACAAGGAGGGAAGGAAGGATTGATCGACCGACCGAGTGAATATTCGTTCGCTCACTGCAAAATAGTAGTAAAAACGGAAAAGTGAGCGTTTAAATATATAAGAAAAAGATGTTACATCATCAATTTGAAATACGATTCACGATAATAAAAGTAGATTTAAGCAATAGTCCACACTTTCTAGCGGTTTACTGGCGCAATAAACACCCTTAAGGTCCTTAGGATGTTGGGAGAACACGAGGAAAGCTTGTAAACCACAAGCCTGGCGTCTCCTGATTTAAAAGCTTATATTGCCCCTGTGAACCCCTAGAAAGTGTGGTCTATTGCTTTTATGGACTCCAATAACTGTGAAAAACGGGAATCCATTATATATTTTAAAATCAATTGTCTCATTCTCAACATATTCGACGAATGAAGCCATAAACGAACCACAGCGGATGAGAGAATAAAACACGGGTGGAGGCGACGAAAACGTTTAAAAATTCCTTTAAAGCTGTAAAGTCATAAGAAAGGACAGGGGAAAGGGAAACGGTTAACAAAACAAAATGTATTGAAGGATTTAAAGTTAATTTTACGAGGAAACCTAGCAAACTGTAGCCGGAGGTATTCATCGCGAGAGCAAAGGACTGCATGGAAGTTTTTTTTTAATTGATATTTCATAACATTTATTACAATACTTACAGGGACACAATACCTACAAGACTTACACGACTTTTATTTACCTACTGCAGCGACCGCGGAGGGGGAGGGGCTGGTAGGCCTGTAGGCCTACCACTTTTTGCTTGGGTTGATATTTTAGGGCTCCAGATGAATTTTACCATTTGAAAGCACGAAAACGCGTCCTCTCCCGGCAGTTATTTTCGCAGGCGTTCCCACCGTACCTACCGTACTGCGGCCATAATTAAGGAAAGAAAATGACAACTTTAAAAGATTGTTGCCGCCATGTTTTTTAATTCGTAACGCAGCAAAAGTTGCATCCGGGGTACCGGGCTTCTATAATTTTTAGCTGTGTTCTATAATAAAAATAATGCCCGCCATTGCGTCTATATAGCCACCTGACAGCGGCTATATTCTAAAGTGCAATAACTACTATGGCTACAGTACATTAGTGTATACAGTGCGCTGCTTGCAATTTATTAAATTGCGTTATCTTAGAAGAAAAAAATATTTACAGAAGGAAAAATAAAGAAAAAGACAAACATCGAAATATACATAAGTTAATGAAAATATAAAGCAAATACGTGTAGTGATTTAAGCATTTTTTGTTCATAAAAGGGATCAGGGGAGGGGATCGCTGTATAATAATGTGACAGGAAGAGGGCGATATTGTCTGGTGTTTCAGGGGTGCATTTTGTGAGTCCAGTGGCGGATCCAGGGGAGGGGGCCCGGGGGACCCGGGCCCCCACCTAATTTTTTTTTTCGATGAAGTGCCGGATCTTTCTTCACAGAGTTCAACATTAATAGTGAGGCGGGCCCCTTCCTTAGCTGAAGGCCTGGATCCGCCACTGGTGACACATTTTCTTTGCACCTCATATGGGTTCTTATATGGATTTTATACGTTAGTCTGTTTGGTTTGTCGACTTTTGGAAGGTATCAAAAGCAGATTCGTAAGGAGTGTTGCAGTTGTTGAAGTTAGCTTCACTGTTTTTTTCTAAGGCTTTTACAGCTGATAAGATGCGTTGAAAACTAAGAAAGTTTGTTTTTATCTTGAAGAGTTCAGTAAAATCAGAAAAAGATAGGAAGCTGTTTGCGTCATTAATCAAATGACCCACTTTTTAAACTCCCTTTACAGACCATGAACGATAGTATAGTGGAACCCCGCTCTACGGACACCCGCTTAATACGGACACCCCGGTATTACGGACAGTTTCGTTGGTCCCGACGAAAACCTCATACATTTTCTCTTAAATTAACCCGCTTAATACGGACACCCGTTAATACGGATAACGGACACTTTTCCGTGTCCCGAGTGACAAACTCTTATACATTGTCTACCCCGCTTTACGGACACTATTTATCTGCGCACTGTGAAATTTCATTGTCGCGGTTATTTGCTAAGTTGAAGACATTGGACCCTGCTCAAATAATGACAGAATTCGAAGAGTTAAATCCATTTTATTACGAAGAGAACCTTAATAGCGTGACTTCCGGTGTTTGACCCTTTCACTTTCTTTGCCTTTTGCTGCAGCTATCGCTTGTGTCGCAAGCTAAAAGCTTCCGTGCAAAGTAAAGTTACCGACTTTTTCAAATGGGTTGGTAGAGTTTAGGAACGGTTGCGAGTTTCAGTTAGAAAGGAAATTTTATAGAAAACGTTCTGTTGCTGTTGAAATGAGTTTTATTTCTTGTATAGTAAAGTTTCGACATTGTCAAATAATTCTACTGTTGAGTTTATTAAAGTTTAGTTCGGGTGTATGACTAGATCGTAAGGTTTTCGTAAAAACTATTAATTTTAGTCAGGGAGTTCACAGTTTGCATTTGTTACAGTTACAGTACAATTAAACAACGTTATGTTGCCGTAAAAACGTTTGCCTTCGTCTTTGCGTCGAGAAAACGTGTATCCGTGACTTTTTTTCTGAGACCCCACTTAATACGGACACCCCGTTAATGCGGACAATTTGGCCTGTCCTCTTGGTGTCCGTATTAACGGGGTTCCACTTTACAAACAAGAGACCTATGCCAAAGACTTTGTGCCTTTGGCTCGAAAAACTTCGACATCATCGAGATTTTATAATTCGGAATAAGGCATTTCCATTGACCTTGACTTTCCGGATCTAGTCGTCGATCATTATGGTGGGCTTTATCTTGTCTTCCTTGCCATACAATATAGTATTGTTATTGTTGTTCGTTATATTGTGAGTTCTTTTGGACCACTCTATCGTGTCAAAGGCCTTTTTAAAGTCAAGAAAGAGTAGAAGTCCTGGAATATTCTTCGCGGCTGTGCTTTATAATACTATCGAAGAGTCGAATATTTTTTACAATAAATCTGCCTTTAAGAAAGCCGGTTTATCATGGCTAACAATATTTGGAATATTAGCAATAGCGATAGCTTTAGCTGCTATTTTGTAATCGCAGTTAAGAAGAGATATCGGGCGCCAGTGAAAGTTGACCGATACGATAAGCGTAGTTTATCGAATTTAAGAAGAAGTCAGATATATCATTCCAAACGACTTTGTAGACTTTGCCTGGAAAACCGTCGGAGCCCGAGGTCATGTTGCATTCCCTATCCTTCAGTGTTTTTAGACATTGCGCTTTATTTTGTAAACCTTCACAGGCTTTTTCATTCAGTTAGGTTTAGTTTTTGCTCCATTTGCGAACCGAAGAAGACGCTATTTGTCAGTTCATTTTCAGAAAACTTGTTTGAACTGTAAAGGCGCTTGTAGAAGTTTTTGCACTCATTCAGAATTTCTTTGTCTGTACTGGGTGACAAAGTTTTCATTATCCAGTTTTTTTGCAAGTTTTCAAACTTCACAGACTGGCGAATTTATTTAGAATAAAAGTTAGTTTCAGAAAATCTGCTTCGGTCTTTTTATTCCGAGTTTATTTATTCCTTATAAAACTAGAATTAATTCAAACGCGTAAAAGGACTCACATTCCACCGTGTAAGTGAAAGAATTAAGCGAATCCTCCTGAGCAACTTCAACATGTTATCTGCGACCCACAAACAAAAGAAATATTTCCTCAGCCGCCGCTGGTAGCCCATCGCCGCGATCTCCGCGATCGCAACGTCAGAGACACCTTAGAACGCACCGCTGACCGTAGCCAACCAGGTCCGCACGTGGGAACTTCTCCTTGCGCACACAACCGCTGCCGAACTTGCGATTACATTTCTCTTGACAGCACCCTGCAGGCTCCCCAATGCACAATTACCATCAAGGATGCTTTCACCTGTCAATCATCTGGCTTGGTATAGGCCATCTCTTGCCGCTGTTGCTCCGCCGTCTACCTCGCCGGACACTAAGAGAACGCTTCGGCGTGCATCTCCGCAGCATTGAGAAAAGCCTGCCGGGATTTCCTTTCGCGGAGCATTTTTATTCAAACGGACACCGTCACGCCCTGCAAGACGCACAAGTCCGAGGGGTCATCCTCTACGATGGAAATAAACAACGTAAACGCCAGGAAATGCGCCTAATTTTTAAGCTGGGCACCAGTCAGCCGCACGGTCTGAATTCGGATTTTAAATATCTTTAGGTTGTCGCGCGCTTTTCTCGCGCGGGGACGTTTTTGAACTCAAATTTGTTTCCATGGCGCAAGTAAGCGTTTATAGCGGAGCTCCAGCGCGCGAAGCGCGCCAGCGGAGCACCATGGGTAAGAAATTTTGGTAAACCATCAAGCCAAGAAAATTTGGTAATCACGTGACCGTACGAGCGTCCGTCCAACCGTCCGTCCGTCCGTCCGTACAGACTCTGGGGGAGGGGGAGGGGAGTCACAGGACAATTATCGCCTTGGTTACTGTTAAATCTTTGATATTGAACTTCCATGTCATGGTCAATTGACAGCTGTCAAAACAAGGTATCCGCTGACCAGTATCACATGACCATATCGCGGGCTCATGTGTAGAGCTAATCGAGGTGACATCTTTTTTGGAAGTTAACCGCTGACCAGGTAATGGTTTTCCAGTTGATGGCGGGCTCAAGTACTCAGTTTTTTACTTATATTTTTAGCCTGATAATTTTATCATCGCGTAAATTCAGATTTAAATAAAGGGCAAGGTAAATAACCGACAAGCTCTGCTTTTAGGCTTGGCTAAATCTATTTTAGAAATAATTAGTTTAGTTTTTTCTCATGTTAAATGAATGATCTGAACATTTCATTTCAACTTACACGAAGCAATTGTACGAAAAGGCGGCAAATCTTTGGTACGCTGTCCACCTTTAAAGCTGAATGAAAGCTGCTGGCTAACATCGATTTTCGTGAATATTTCTCGCTTTATTTACTCATCTACATCATGGAAACTTATGCCAAATGATTTAGGACAACCTCTTAACCGGAAGATCCGAAATAATTGCCGATTTGAACATGATATACTGGATATTAACAAGTCAAAAAGAGCGCAATGTGCAGGGTTCGACCTACGACTGAGCAAGGCTGAATATCACTGAATTGAGCTCAAACAAAAGTGAATTCAGAGCCGATCAAGTTCACTGAAGTAAAGGACAAAAGACTGTTAAAGGCTACACCGATGGAAAGAGAGAAATTGATGTTCGGTGATAATTCATATAATGTATATGTCGGTTGTGTTGGACTAAGCTTGCAACGAATTTGCAGTGTTCGTCTCCGATATTATTGGGCTGGTTTGAAAGCTTATCCCTGCAGAATTTATAAGCCTTCTTCAATAATGAGGTAACAAACGTAAATGTATGCACTGAGCATAAGCGTAATTTTATATTGAGAGAATTATACTTCATTTATGAATGAATTTGAAGTTGTGTCGGTTTTCAGATCTTCACGTAAATATTTATCAAGCCTGTTCATGTTTGTACATTTTACACATTTGTTTAGTAAATATTTTGTTTAGACTAATTATTTTCAGTTTTAGTTATTGGAGTTAACTGTGATGTTCATTATTGGATTTTGAAAACAAATTATTTAGCTTCACGGATCAAAATCGCGATTTCGGCTCGCTTGCATTTGTTTTGTTTCTCTTTATAATATCACTGCTTGTTAGTGAGTGTGTTGAATTTGCCGGTTTCGTTGCGAGTTACCTGTGCTAGGCTGAGTGGGTTCAGACCTACCGCATATTTACTTACCAGAAATGAAGAAAATTCATTCAGTTCTCTACATAAAATTCTCTTAGGTAGTTAGCAACGCGTACGATAAAACAGAATTAGTAAATCATGCAACCAAACCGCAACGAAAAGAAGACGGTTCAAAACAGTCAAAACATCATTGTAAGCTTATTCTAAGTTAGCGTGCACCACTTTCCAAATCACAAACTGCCACAATTCTTACACAAACACTGCTTTAAAATGACTTACATAACCGGCACCATCAATTTGCAGTGTTTGTTTTGCCGCCGTGATTTTCTCAGTTTGCCGTGGCGTGAGTTCATTTAGTTTACTGTGTTTACTTTGTTTTTCTGTACGTACTTTGTTTTTGCCTTGAGTTGATTTTCTTGCCCTAACAGTTTTGTAGTAATCAAAACAAGGTCAAGGTTCTTTTTACACTGAATAACTCATAGAGGTCCTAGAGGTGTATTACGGATTAGTGTACAGTAAACGTTGTAAAAAGTTTTACTAAGATTTGTTTTGCGCCTACGTGCGTACGTGAGGAACCCAATAAAGTGCACTCGTCAATTTCAATTTTAGAACCTGTCACTAAAGGCAGGAAAATTCAGACGGGTTAATCACGAAATATATTGACGTCGCTTTCGTCAACAAAATCATGAGAGGTTTTTTGTACCTATATGGGCAACCGTATAAGCTTAGAAATATAGTGTGGTTTCTTATTTGGTAACAATGTAATTTACTCGAGCAAAAAAAAAAGAAGATAAATGGGAGCTCCGCTTTTAGGCCTGCCTAAATCTATATATTAACTGAAACCTGACTGAAATTTTGACTTCCACTGATGAAGGGCTAAGCCCGAAACGTATGGAACTTTCAACATTTTCCAAGGAACTTAACACTCATTTAATGAGAATTTTTTTTACTTCTTTCCAGCCCAGGGAAATTTATTTTCCATTAATTAATCTTGATCATTTACTGGAAAACACTGTTTCTATTGGACTCTCCTTTTAAACCTACTGCAAACTGATTGACATTTAAACAACGTAAATTACTAAATACTCAAGGTTTCTATTTTTCGATTCATAAAACTGTCAAAACTCTCCCCAGGAAATATTGGAAAAATGGCATCTGCGAGCCCCTAAAAACAAATTTCTTGGGCTCGTACCCCGAGACCCCAATAGCAGCTCGCGCACTCGGCCATTGTCGACGCTCGCTTCAATCTCTCTATTTGGTGCGCACTCCATGAAAAATGCACGCTATATTACGCGCACACAAATTAGTCTAATTGGTCAAAACCTATATTCTAATGTACCGGTAAACTCCTGCTTCCCGACATGACAGCACTACGCTCGACTACTATCAAAGAAGGAACAATTAACGTTAGTTTAATGACTTATTTTGGTCTATGTAATGACTAAAACAGAGGATAACATTTTCATAAACAATCATAATGACTGTTTATTGAAGGTGGATCACTTAAAATCAATTTCATGCTTACTGCAATTGGAGCGAAGGAACTATAGCTAGAGTAACAAGGAAAAGAAAACGAAAACGCGGAACAAAAGCAACAAACAAAATAAAAAGTTACCCTTTCACCGGGCTGGAAAAGTATTGATAACCTGCATATCTTTTCATTCAACATTTACTCGGAAACCTTATCTGAAAGAAGAAAAGCTTCTTCAAATTGGTCGTGATAAAAGCGTCCTTGAATTGAATTGTACGCTCTTTAATTGATTCCAGATTACATCTAATGCGCTCTCAGCGTTCCTGCAAAGTCTGTCATTGAGAGAGAACGAACAAATAAAAACATAAACGGAATTAAAACATAGGCACGCTAAGCGTGCAGGAGTTATTTTTTCAATTGATTGGGTGGCTTGGGGTAAGACTGGGTGTTGGTTCTGTTGGGATGCATGGTGCATCACTAACTACATAGTCCCTTCGACTAAGAGTCAAATGCTTGCAGACAAAACAATTTTTACGTGCAATTTGTTACGTCAAAACTGTTTCGTTCAATAGTAAATTTTTATCATTTAAAAAAAAACAAGAACTAATTTAATTGGCAAAATGTCACTAAATGGCTTATTCTGTTAGCGCTTATTTTGTTGCTAGCTTTTTTACAACCGTAACGCGATACTTTTGTTTGTTACAGGATACTTTTGTGTTTTTGTCAAACACTGTAAAACGATACCTTTGTTTTTTTCAAAACGCATGTAACATGACACTTTTGTTTATCTCACTTTTGTAACATGATATTTTTGTTTTTCTTGAAAACACCATGTCTCCATTGAGTAATTGAAAAGTAATAAACGAAGTAATAATCGAATCAAATCAAAAACCATATTTTTAGGAATGCTTTTAAAGCGTAGTACACCAGGAGTATTTGTTTCCTGTCGTAAATGTAAATTTTCATTCAACAAACAGGAACAAGAACTAATTAATTTTAGTTATCAAACTGTCACGGAATGACATGCTCTTATTCTAGCCTGTTGCCGCTATCGATCGTATTTAATTTTAAAAGCAAAACCATTTTAAAGTCAATACCCATACCGGTTAATTAAATGTCTAAACGTGGTGTGTTTAAGGCATAAACATAAACACTACTTGTCCGAGAGTCAGCTAATCGAGCAAAACGCTGAAGAGACTAATTAAATTAATTGCGGTTTTCAGTTGGCGATACGGAGTCTCAAGCAATATTAAATTTAGGAAGTTTCCTTGTAACAAACTCTTAAAACAAGAGGCCACAACACACTCTGAAGATTCCTTGCCATTTTTATGACTCTTTGTAAGCACAGTATTAACATCACAATGAGAACATTATTCTTCAAATCTGCTTTGTGCAAATGCTTTATGTGATTTCTACTACGGTGAGTGAAACTAGCCCGTCCTAAACGAACGCTCGAATAACAGTTTAGTGTTTGGTCTTTTGCAGGCGGCGTGTGCGTTGTAGGCAGGCGAACGTTAAGCAAAATACGTTTCAAATCCATGATAATTCACAACTCACCAATTAATCTCTCAACGAAAACAAACTGCGACACATAATTGTCAGATTACTTCGCCTTTATAAACTGCAATTTGATTGGTTCTGATAGTACCTGAGACCTGATTGGTGTGAGATACAAACATACTCCACTGACTACACGGTCCATCGCGCCGACTAAGAGTTATTTTTTGAAAAAATAACTCAAAAATTCGGAATAACTTTCCGAAGCAGAGTTTTCGAAAGTAACCTTTATTCTAAATAACTTCGTCAGTCTGTGAAGTTTGTAGACTTGCAACTTTCTGTGCAGTCCTTTTCTTTCGCGACGAACAACTCCGGTCACAACTTCTTAGATTTCCTCGTCAAAGTAACATTAAATTCTCTTCCGTTAACCACTTGCCTTTTCCTTTTCATTTCTCATGACTTTTACAGCTTTAAACGGACTTTTAAAAGTTTCGTCGCGACGGTTCGTGGTGACATTTAGGATGTCCCGGATGAAGGTGTTTCTTAATTGTCACAAAAACGTGTATTCCGGCTTCATCGTCTTGTTCAATTACAGACGGGACAACAATTACCAAGTAACATCTAAAATAATGTTAAGTGAAGATGAATATATCAATGGAAGAGTTTCTCCACTGATTTTACATTTCTTTGGCCGCCCTATTTGTGCCCCAAATTAAAGAGGGAAACAAACATTGTATCTGCCTACTCGACACTGTTTTGTCTCACAATTGTTTTCTTAAGAACTCGGTTGTAAAGAATGCCACAGAGCTTTAATTTGGCCTGCTCTACTAACCAATTCCTCTCTACACCCAGGTGTATAAATAATACTGGCGAAGTTACTGCAGGGGGGGGGGGGGGGAGGAGGAGGAGGAGCCCTGTGATGGATTAGCATCCCATCCAGTGGGATTAGCAATAGTGCTGGACCATACCAAACATTTTCATTTGGCCGTTTAGCAAACTTCCCGGACTTGAATCGACGTGAAATTTACACCAGATATTGGAATTGGATTGAAGTTTGATATGATATATTTTTTAGGAAAATCGATATTTCCATGGTAACGATAAACAGAAAAACTAGATATCAATTAAACTTGAATTCTACGCGAATAAGATTTGACGTAGAAAAACTAACACCAGTATCAGAAACTTTGGTGCACTGCATATCAAATATACAAGAATAAAAAAAATTTGTATGTTTGATTTCGAATAAATCGAAATTATACTTAGGATCAGCAAATCCAAGACGAAGGTGATGAGGGTAAACACCAGGAATGTAGACAGAATAGAACTAGCTGAGGATGAAATCGATGAGGTGGAGGACTTTGCGTACCTTGGAAGTAACATCAGCAAGGACGGTGGATCTGATCAGGACATACCAGTGAGGATCGGAAAGGCAAGAACTGCATTTGCCATCTTGACACCGGTTTGGAGATCAAAAGTGATTTCCAGAAAGACCAAACTACGGATATTTAATACCAACGTAAAGTCGGTCCTCCTTTACGGCTCTGAAACGTGGAGAGTAACAAAAGCAAACTCCACCAAACTGCAGACCTTTATCAACAAATGCCTGAGGTCCATCATGGGCATCCACTGGCCAGAGGTCATAACAAATGAAGAACTATGGACAACAACTGAGCAGGAAAGGATCAACATCCAGATAAGAAGGCGAAAGTGGGGTTGGATTGGGCACACCCTCAGGAAACCTAACTGCAATGTCACCAAGCAGGCACTGAGATGGAACCCACAGGGGAAGAGGAGCAGAGGCCGTCCCAGAAACAGCTGGAGTAGGACGGTAGACAACGAGGCGAAAAATGCTGGCTACACCTGGTGGCAGTTGGAAAGGTCAGCACAGAACAGATCGCGGTGGAGAGCAATTGTTTCCGAGGACCTATGCTCCACCAGGAGCGAAAGGGTATAAGTAAGTATATTTCAAACCATGCTTTTTGCATTATAATGATGAACGGACCGATTTGAAGACACTGCTTTGATTAAATTATTTCGAAATAACACCAGAATGTGTATTTAACTTATCTTTCGTCGCCGTGAAAGTTTAGTTGATTTTCGTTATCGCGATCCCGAGAATTGGATTTTTTCATACGGTCACTACGAATGTAATTTTTGGTAAATTTTCTACTTTTAGCGCTTTTTCGAAAATCTCCAAAACCGCTCTAACGATTTTTTTAAAACTTTTACCACACATGCTTGATAATGTAAAGAATTTAATTCCAAAGTTTTATTAACGTTGATTTACTGGAACACGTCCAAAGTTATCCTTAAAGAAGGCGTTCGAACCGACGAAAAAGTTGCGTTACAAATTCAGCGTTCGCAATTTATGCTAAAATATTCAAATCAATGTTTTTTACATTCCATCTTGATAAATACAGTTCGTTGCTATTGTTTTCAATATTGTGTTTTTTCCCTCACTCTTTTGCTCACTCGATGGAATGTAAAAACACATTGATTTGAATATTTTAGCATAAATTGCGAACGCTGAATTTGTAACGAAACATTTTCGACGGTTCGAACGCCTTCTTTAAGGATAAATTTGGACGTGTTCCAGTAAATCAACGTTAATAAAACTTTGGAATTAAGTTGTTTGCATTATCAAGCATTTGTTGCGAAAGTTTTAAAAAAATCGTTGGAGCCGTTTTGGAGATTTTGGAAAAAGCGCGAAAAGAAGAAAATTTACCAAAATACTGGGATAAGCTCCGGCCTGATCGGTCACTTGGCATCCTTGGCTCAAACACAAACTTTTCTCACTTACCATAAACCCATAGTTTTCAAGTACGTTGTTCATACCATGTTTGACGGGTCTATTAGTTCTACAAGAAATGATAAAAGTTGTTTTCAGTGAAAGCAGGGAAACTGGATACAACTCGAGATCAGTATTCAATAAATTCCGAAGTTCGTTAGACAGAAGAGAACAACTCAACTCAAAAGAAAACACTACAAGTCGACACGAGCAACTTACCGCGTGTTTGTCAAACTTTCGAAACCTGTGAAATGAGGTAGTGTAACCCACACAATATTCGGAACGAGACGGCACTTAGGCTTGAATGCTAATTAACGGTTCTAACTGAGAAATAGTCATTGTTCCCTTTCTGAAAAATTAGAACATCATAGAACTTAAAGTTGTCTAGTTTGTTTGTACTCAACTTCATTGCGTTCTTAAAAACATAGGCACGCTAAGCGTGCAGGAGTTATTTTTTCAATTGATTGGGTGGCTTGGGGTAGAACTGGTGTCAGTCCTGTTAGGATGGTTTATTTCATGGGTTGAGCTATTTGTGCATGGTTCATGTGCACGGTCCATCGCGCCGACTAAGAGCAACTTTTGGAAAAATAACTCAAAAACAGTTTAAAAAGAAATTGTGCAAATGTTCTAAAATTAGGCTGCTTTCCCTTATATGGGGAAAGCAGCTCCCTACTGTGGTGTGCAACCGATCGATCGAACCATACTGTTGAAGACAAAAAATACGTCAGTAATTTCTTCAAACGTAAACAGAAAAAAATATCTGGTAGTCACTTTTAAGGTTACCTTGATGTTTAACTATCCATCCCCTTTCATTCCAAGCCGAAAGAAAACCGCTAAGCACATCAAAACATGGATTGAAAACTGTTGACAACATTTACCGTAAACATGATCACAAAATCGCAAACACGCTCACTAAGAAAGCCAAATTGACCCAGAAATTGCAAACGAATAGCCAGATGGAACAAGAACAAAGTATTCTCGGTTTCTGAAATGGCTCCATTATTTTCATCATCAATATAAAACAGAAACCTTTCTGCAAGCAAGGACGAATTTCTTTCGACGAACGCGAGAAACAAACAACTCTAGTCACCAGTGCATTTCGGCCAAACCACGTGACGATTTTACTTGGACTGGTACAATATTAATTTCGCAACCAGAAGCAGAAACGTGCCCTAACTTGTAAGCGTAACATTATCAGTGCCGATATTCCCACGGCCGTGCTAAAAATAGCTGTCGATGAAGTTGTGTTACACGCTTGACTGCACACCCAAAAAGCTAGTTTTCTTTTCAGCCGTTGTTTTTTGCGTGACGAGCCCAAACAACGGCTGTAAAGGAGACTACCAAAAAGCTGGCTGTCTTTTTTTTTCTTTTGCCTATGAGTAAACGTAACTGCAACCGCTTTGCGTTGGGAATATTAAATACACTAAAAAGGTATTGCGTCAGCCATGGAATCGCTGACGTTGCAGCTTTCACTTTCGGTACGTGACAAACAAGAAATGTGTTTACTTTGCATGTTTATTTCGCCAGAAGCGACGGTCGTAAATTTGTTTGCAATTTTGCGACTATTTGTCGGTTTAGCCAGTTGAAGTGAATCTTTTGGCTGTTTCATCGAGGCGAGTTCAGAGATCTGAAGAAAATAAATTTGGCCGACGTAAACACTTGCAAGCATAACGTCATTGGTACGGAAATAACCGCATTGCACCGCCGTACTACTAAAGATAGCCATCAATGCGAAGCTTGAAATGCGAGACTCGCACAACGACTACTATACCTTCCTACGGCCCTCACTCGCGGCACAAATGATGATTTTCTCTTGCTGTGCCATCCAACCACGTTGTCAAAACACCTAATTTAATATTTGCCAAGCAGACAAAACGTGCCCTTGTAACATCATCACGTTATGAGCTTTTCAAACGATAGTACAATAAATAACTCATGACCGCCCGTGTGAAGTCCTACTATTCCTAAGCAGGAAACGTCAAACCTTCTCCGGCCACATTCCAACCTCACTAAAATACCTATTATTTGGCAACTCCGGCTCGAACCCAAATAAACGCACATGTTTACCGAGAGAAAACAGTTTAAACACACCGCGCGGTTGGAATCTCAAATCTTTAACACTCGCCCTTACAAACAACAGCGTCAGTTTGTTCTCATTTGGGGACCAAAACAAAACGTTCAGCAAACACACAACACTCACATTAAAAATGGAAGTGACAACATTTATTCTCAATATACATATTTATTCTACTCAAAAACATCAAACATTTTAATATAAAGTGGTCAACAAATACTATACCCATATTGTGTCGTCAACTGAACCAGTTGATTCCGTAAACCAAGAGAATCACCTTCACCACGATGAAATTTCCAAACACTTTTCGCTTTCAGAACCCACACACAATGTTCTCACCCAAAGCTACATAAAAATCAAGACTTGGAATAGAGACTTCAGACCAACACGGCCCAAATAAGGTCGAATCTATAGCAAAACAAAAATGGCCGTACCTTGAACCGAAAACAAATATTCATAACAACGATCCATATATACAAGCCGCAATTTGATTGGTCCTTGATAGAATCCCAAATCTGATTGGTGTGAAATACATACATGAATGATCCACTCAACCATCCATCCACTTAATAGCCAAACACGTCTTCATGCCGACTAAGAGTTATTTTTTTAAAAAAATAACTCAATAAATGAATTGACGTCTTTTAAAAGAAATCTTCCGAAGAGCTCGTGAAGAACAGGAACTTCGAAAATTATGGCCTATCAGCGGCGGCACATTGACCACATTGTTTTTGGACATTTCCTCCTCGCAGACTGATATATCAGTCAACCCAGTCCAACTAATTACGTTCTGCTTTTTTCACTTTTTGTTCTATGCGTGCTCTATCGTCTGTTCAAATATTATTCAATAATTTTCTTGCTAGAGGATTACAGCACTCAACCAGCATTGTTTAAGTGTCAACGATGCTCTGTTTTGTTGTTGCTAATTTAGCCACTGTCGCTGGGGGGTGTGGGGTTCCAAAGTGTCAGGCTTGGACAGCGATACCACTGACCCTGTGGGACATTTCAGAAAGGCAAGGGAGGTGTTACTCTGAGGAAGTGGTTTTCATTTTCTTGGGTCGAACAGGGCCGAATTTGTAGAGACAAAGCGCCGTTTTAATGTCCTAATTGCAAGAAGGACTTATAGCTCCCTCCTGGGCGGTTTACACTTCTAATTACTACAATGTAACTCAAGTTCAAACATTTACTGCATTTTTGCACAGCTCTCATGGCTAGGGTGACCACCAACCTTGTCCCTGGGCGTTCTTTAAAGGCGTTACTGCTAATGAGCTGAGAATGCTAGTGAATAAGCTGCGTGTTCATGTTATTTGAACAGCTTCTTGTGAAATAATTGAGTATCAAATGTATTAACTAGCTTCCTTAATTTCATCGATACTGTTGCATTACGTGCTGCTTCCTTATTGTGATAATTGATGTTAAAGAATATATTGTATTTCTGGCCAGCTGTAGTCAATTACAAACAGTTCGAGGAGAGTTTAAGGCCTTTTGTGTCGCCAAGCGCGAAAAGAACAGATGATGTTGTAATAATGTCGATTGTTTCGTCTGCTCGAAAATTTGAATGGCTCTATATTTTTTGAAACGTTTCATATACAGCTATTTCGAGAAACGTTGTCAGAAAAAAAGCACAAAACTGCACAAGCCAATCCCGAAAGATAGCCTGTGTACAGCCGTCCGCTTTGAGGGGAGCGGGACGGCTGTACACAGGCTACCCGAAAGATAGTATGGGTAGACGCATTCAGCTACTGCACGTGTTGAATACTAATGAGATATAACAACAAAATAAGGGCGAATTTCAGGTTTTCTTTCTTTTCAGACATGTAGAAACAAGGTACGTTTAGCCACTCTGAACTTTAGAAGAATTTTCCTCACTGAAAGACATGCGACAGTAAAAGTAAAGCTACAGATATAGGCCCCTAAGAGGAAAAACAAATTTTCCACACGCAAAAAACCAAACTTGTAAATTTCCTTTAGGCCAATATGCAAAATTCCAGTGAATACCCAGACAACCTTTCGGTCTTGTCGCGTACACTTTGATGTTTTTTTTTCCGACAACCTTTCTCGAAATAGCTGGATATGCTTTTCTAATTACAATATTTTTAAATCGTAGATTGTGTTTTCGCATTTGAAAATCTTCTTTCTTGGCGTCTTTTTTTCGCGTCTATTTCGAAGCTTATCTAATTCCCGCTTTGACTGCAACATTTGCGGTGATATTAAAAACGTAGACGGAATTTCCCTTTTTCTAGCAATGTTGAGGACTGATTTCAATTCTTCATCTATTGTGGTGCTTTTAAATCGTCGCTGTTGTCATCACTGCAATAAATGACATGAAAGGGGTTGATTTTTCACCCAGCTGAAGCTGAATGGTGTTTCTCCGATGTACAGAGGATTTTAAGGTAAAAGTTGAGAAGCGGTGATTACCGCCTACAAAGGATGCACTGTCTTAAATATTTTAGACGCATTTTTACCATTTTGGTCAGTGGCGACTCTTCCATGGTTATTTTGACATTCTTTGAGCTCGTCACGAGTTCTTCCACCCCTCCAACCAGGTTTCTTTTCCTGTTTTGCCCACCTGTCCTCCCATTAGCTAATCTCAAACTTGATTACAGGAAGTATCATCTGTATATTACATCTTCTGCCGTAAATGCCCTAAAGAAGTTTTCATGAGTAATGCAGGAGACATATTGACTGAATCCTTTAGGAAACATCGCCTCGAGGTGCGATACAACAACAGAGACCCCATGTATATCTGATGCAACATTTCCATGATAATGAATGGCTCAGCCCATTCAATTCAAGACGTCCTTGTTCCATGGTGCAATCAGGTTTAGTAATGAAGTATTTCCGGACAGTGCAATGCAATATTTTTAAATTTAGAACACTTGTTTCTCTTGGCAACAACCACGATTCCTTTTTTTCTGTCATCTTTCTGTTCAACACGCGCACATGCCATCTTGGCGGGCATCTTGGCGCGTGCAATTTTTTTTTTAATTATTTGCGTACGACTGTAGAGAACAAACTAGTTGTTAGCTTTTCCGAAAAAGGCAGCAGTGCACAAACATCGGTAAACCAGTACTGAGGTAAATAACGCCTACGAAACAAATGCTTATTTCAAAAATCAGAACAATATTGATACCCTTTCGCGCCTCGAGAAAATATTTCTGGACTGATATTGATATTTTTAGCCTCGTTTTCATGCAGAAGGTACTCTTTTGTGATTGCTATCAGCTCAATTTTGAAACTCCTTCAGATGAACTTTAATCTGATACCACTCACAATTTGTCCCTTTGAATGGTACCAAAATCTGCTCGGGCCCATGGACTAAATACGCAAATTAGTAAAGTAATGACGTAATAAAGTCAACCAAATTCTGATTAAATATGAAGAAAGTGATATCTCAGCCAATTTGTACTGAAAGTCTCTGATTCTTTGCAGTAACACTTTGCTAGCTGTGTATCACAAAATGAACTTTACAACTTGGTTACCATGGCGACATACTAGGTTCGAGATCCCCCCAATGCTAAAGGCTTTTCTGGCCAATTCTGGCATTTTTGTAATATTTGTAAATAGTGCTTTACATGCGAGATCTGGCAAGCATATTAGTGGATTTGGCAGACATCTTGCCTGGGTTTAATTTTTCCGAACTGAAAAATTCTAAAATACTAAAAATAAATTGATAGGAACTGGAAAAAAGTAAGTTGCCATGGTAACGCAATTTTAGTACAACTTTAGGTGTGTCACATGTGGAACTATTAGTCTGCCAAGTTTCACTGGTCTCAACAGAAAAATGACCGAGATAACTTAATTTTTGTACTTGACAAAAAATTGGGTTGAGTAGATGACATCATCAGTCCCCTAATTTGCATATTTTACGATTTTTTTAAGCTTAAATATCTCCGGAACTGAAATAGATATTTGAAAACGGAAAACGGCATTTTGAATCTTTCGTTAAATCCTCTTTGAAACACCTAAAATTGCAAGGGGGAAAATTTGATCATAGTAGCACTTTAACCGTTAAATTGATTTTGTTGGCGCTACGGTGCTAAATGTCTTTAAACTTTTCCAGAAATGCGCTTTTTTTACACTCCAATAAGATCTTGAGGACGATTTAATGTAAAAAAGTACAATATTTTACTTTGGCGCATTTTGCTGAACAGTTCCTATTTTTTTTTCCTCGCTGCTTTGCTTTTCGTTTTTCTCTGCTTTCTTATTCTCTCTACCTTCTACACTGTAAATCCTTTCTTTTGACCTGAAAAGCTTCTATCTTTAGCAATGAACAGTTGTGGAAAGGAGACCATGATCAAGTGTAGGCATATTGGCCTGTTTTACCACTAATTTTGCACCAATAACTGACCATGTTTTTTTCGATTAGCTCTGTCAGAATGCAGTCGATCGTCAAAATGGACAGTCCTGTGGAAAGATCTATCCAACCGGTATTAGTTGCATATCACAAGAATCTGCTGACATGGAAATTGGTGACGTCACAAGTGGTTGAATGGACATTCCTCCAAATCCCGGAATAATCCGTACTTAGCATAGTAAGGGTTAACAGAAAGCACTGAAATTGCATAAAACTACAATTAATTCAAGTGCGTACAAGGTTTCAGGATTCAGTTTGCTTAAAGTTGCATTATATCCTACAGTTCGATGGTAAAAAAATTGGAGATCACGAGACTTGTTTTTGAGTTTAAAACTGAGTGTGTTTTAATTAAGCAATAGATCACATTTTCTAGGGGTTTACCGGCGCAATAACCCCACGCGGGATGTTGGGAGAACACGAGAAAAGCTTGTAAATCACGAGCCGTTAAGTGAGTGATTTAGCTTTTCGAGTTGACACCATTATTTTAAAGGTTTGTTTAGGGACCATCCTTGGATTTATTGTATATTTGAAGGATAGTGTTATGATAATGTCTGTAGTACTGAATTGGAATGGAACGTTTCCAGCTTAACGATCACATGGTAAAAAAGCGCCTTGCTGGAGGGCAAACAACGCCCTGGACATCTAAAACAAAGCGGCTTCAACCAGTAATGCTTGACTTTCCTTTGTTGTAATGTTATACAACATTGTTTGCCCTCCAGCAAGGTGCATTTTTTCTGATATTTTGTACCACGTGATCGTTACCTACAAAGGGCCTACTGTAAAATTCCAGTTATTAGCCCTGGGCTTATAAAACTTTGTAAGGGTTTTCGGGTGGGCTTATAAACGAAGGGGCCTATAACTGGAGGGTTTATAAGCGGAGTAAAGAAAACGTTTCGAAACGAGCCACGGCAGTGTTGATCTAAATACATTTTTAAGTTTAAAAGTCATAATAAAGCAACATTTAGCCCTGTCTTGTCTTGTCAAATAACACAAGATCACAACATAAAAGGGATAAAAATCAATGGTGAGGAAATTAAATTAACGGCATTCGCTGATGATATGACTTGTTTCTTACAGGACAAGCTCTCTTATTTACATCTGTTTACATGTCTGGAGACTTTTTCGAGGTATTCCGGTTTAAAGGTAAACAATGACCACATGAGAAAACAGAAGTATTCGCAATTGGACGAAAGCGTCTGAAGCAAGCTGAATTTACGCATTCAGTCCGGTCAA
This sequence comes from Meandrina meandrites, assembly GCA_963693305.1. Lineage (NCBI taxonomy): Eukaryota > Metazoa > Cnidaria > Anthozoa > Scleractinia > Meandrinidae > Meandrina > Meandrina meandrites. The sequence continues at coordinate 42,167,770 of OY855903.1, forward strand.
CATTACAATCAAAATATTAGGTGTATATTTTTATTAGCACATTCAATCAAGAATAAAAGCCAACTTTGATTCAATCTTTAAATCTGTTCAAAACACTCTAAACATGTGGAAGTGCAGAGGTTTAACCTTACTGGGAAAGATCCAAATCGTAAAAACTTTTGTTATTCCAAAATTCATGAGGAAAGCGGCAATAATTTCAATTTCTAAAGATCTCATTAAGGAGATTAACCGACTGATTTATGGATTTATTTGGAGAGGTAATGATAAGATTAAACGCTCTGCAATTATTAACGATATTGAGAATGGAGGTCTTAAAATGCTTGATCTCGAATCAATGATAAAAGCTCAAAGAGGAATAGCTCTTAAAAAATACTTGGATATTAGCGAAAATTGCTGGAAAGTTATATAAGACGAGTTTCTTCAAGCACGGTAAGTTAGTTCTCTCCTGTAATTTCGATAGTCGTAAATTGCCCAGTTATATTCCGGCTTTCTATACAGAATGCTTTGACGCGTGGCCGAGTTGATCAGCTAGATTTGCGGCCAATCCGATTTTGGATTTCAGATTTCTCAAACTCATTAATAATTCATCTAGTTAAAACAAAGGAAATGAGAACCGTGACAGAGTTTGGAAATCTGATCTTAATTAGCATAGATTTTTATGATTTTGTTTGTCCGTTTTCTCCGTAGTTTTAGTTTCGATTGAAAGTTATATCAAACACTCGAGAGAGTGTATCATCACATTTCCAAACACCTCAAAGTTCGTCAAAAATACTCCGCTGCGCGTCGTATTTTCAACTCTCTTCTTGGTGTTTGGAAATGTGATGAAACATCAGGACAATCCGTAAAACTATTTTGCATTTTAGTTTTCAGAGAGCAGCAAACAGCATATTCATGTCTGAAAATCCAGGCTGTGGAAACGGAAAATGAATAATTGAGCAACAACGAATTCTGAAACCACAAACAGAAACTATAAAACAAATAAATTATCCGATTTTCCAGCCAAACCATTGCTTCTTTGAGAGAAATCCGAAATCAAAAATAACTCGCAATATATTCGGTCCGTGCACGGTCCGTCCATTTAATATTCTAAATTTTATATTCTGTATTTTAAAACAAAAAAAGCTTATCCGCACTCCTATTTTAAGTTTTTTGTTTACAATTCTACCAATGCGCAAACTGAATTTACATAAAACACATCCTTTTGTTAAATTTGAAAGTATAGCCACGCAGCCCAATTTATGGACATAGAAAAACGTCAAAATCTCCCCAAATTACCAAACTTAAAGAGGCAATTGTTTCTTTACTTGTAAACTAAAAGAAAAAACGAAAAACAGAAATCAACTTCCGTTTTATCGTTTTTCGTTTTACGTACAAACTAAAACGAAAAAGCAAAAAAACAAAATCGACTTCCGTTTTATCGTTTTTCGTTTTATGTACAAACCAAAATAAAAAAAGAAAAAACGAAAATCGACTTCCGTTTTATCGTTTTTCGTTTTATGGACAAACAAAAACGAAAATCGACTTCCGTTTTATCGTTTTTTGTTTTATGGACAAACAAAAAGAAAAAAAGCAAAAAACGAAAATCGACTTCCGTTTTATCTTTTTTCGTTTTATGGACAAACAAAAACGAAAAAACGAAAATCGACTTCCGTTTTATCGTTTTTTTTCGTTTTATGCATAAACTAAAAGAAAAAACGAAAAACAAAACTCAACTTCCGTTTTTATCGTTTTGCGTTTTATGCAGGTACACTTAAGGTGTCATGGGGTAGGGGTAGGGGGTTCAAGGGGTAGACTAAGGCCTATCTATATATGGGTCGGGGAAGTTGTCGCTAAACTTGCAGGTTGTTGTAAGCTGTGATTGGTCAGCAGTTTAAAGTACTGCCTGTATTTGTTTGTCATCGTTTGGGTAGGAATTTCGAATAAGAATGGCGATGGAAAGTCTTGGTGTCGATAGATATCTCCGAAACTATGTGGAAGAAGATAAGAAGAGCAACAAGGAACTGAATCATTCTACGACAGGCATACCCTGGAGTGCATGGATTTTCTGAACAAAACGTCAGACGATTTGCGCGAAACAACATTCATGTTCGAGATCGAAACATATCGACAGCAGACATTGATGCTTTTATCTCGTCAGCTGTTGCCGAGGTTAGTATCTCTGCTACATACATCTCAAGCATTTTGGTGTGCAGTAAAACACACAGAAACAATTTAAAAATTTATCACAAACAGAGATATCCTCACTTTCCCACCAAAAGAAAATGAAAGGAAATATAGAAGAAACAGGTGATATTTTTTCACCGTCAGTCTGAAGAAGGTGTTTGTCGAAGGAACTATAAGGCAAGTAAACCAGGTCTAACCGGAAGGTCGCCGACTTAATTGTGACTAAAGCCAGAAAATGTTTTCGAGCCCGTAAACGGCCATTGCTTCAACGTGATTGACTACTGGTTCGCGGAAAAGCTGTTCTTAAAATAGCCTACTCGCGAGAAGCATATCTCAAGGCCTATTACCAGGGATGTAGACTTCTAAATTTTTTACCTCGTGAAGCAATGTAGCTTGCACAGAAACCTACTAAAAATGGCATGCCCCGTTCCTGTCATTCAAAATCTTGAGAAAGTGGGTTAACATATTGGCGAGACTGTGACGACTTCAGTTTCGCCATTTGCAAGCCGTTTCTATGTAAGGAGACTTCCGCCTTTTAGAACTACCAGTAGTTTATACAAAGATTGTTGCCATTTCTTCGTCAGGAAAGGAATCGACTGTTAACGCATTTGAGATATAAAATCGGCAAAACTTTATTTCACAGTCGATCAGTAATGATGTCGAGAGGTGGCTTACTGCCTAGAGCACAAAAAGGTTTCCTTATACTAGTTGATGGTTAGATTGCTTAAAGATTGGCGCACAAAATGTAATTTGGTGAAGCGGCGTAGTATTTGCTTGGTGGAAAAGTGGAGATATCTCTGTTTGTGATCAATTTAAATTGTTTCTGTGTGTTTTACTGCACACCAAAATGCTTGAGATGTATGTAGCAGAGATACTAACCTCGGCAACAGCTGACGAGATAAAAGCATCAATGTCTGCTGTCGATATGTTTCGATCTCGAACATGAATGTTGTTTCGCGCAAATCGTCTGACGTTTTGTTCAGAAAATCCATGCACTCCAGGGTATGCCTGTCGCAGAATGATTCAGTTCCGTATCAAACCACAGGCTTACCAGACTGTGTTTGTGAGGTCACAGCACGCCCCATATAAATATTCAAATTTTCTCGCTAATCGCTATTGTAAATATTTAAGCTTCCCAAAATCGGCTTTTACTGCTGTCTATTTGCAATAAAATGAATTAGCAACATTTTCGCAATGTTTAAATTTGTTTTTACGCAGTTTTTTGAGGATTTGAAGCGTGCGAGAGCAGTTCTATGAGTTTAAGTTTTGACTCGTGTATAGAATACTAATATTTACACAAGGCGTGCAACTTCCACATCCAAGAATCGGGTACCGCCTCTGGAATGTAGCCCAAAAAATATCTTTCCCCTACTCGCTTTAGTAAGAGCTCCCGGTCCTCGATAGAACAGTCTTTGAACTATAATCTGGCCAAATTTGAGTCCAATCAGTTCGCGAATAGTTCTTTTAAACCTTGCTGGAATATCATATTAGGTCGTAAATTTGCCGATTTACCATGATATGTACCAGTTGTCGGGACAATTTATGCAATTTTCGCTAAAATTGGTCAAAATTACTGCCTATGCCCGCCCTAGAAAGCAGAACGTGCCCCACTACAAAACCTCCTTTGGGACACCCAAAGAAACACTTCGGAAATGTCGACAGCAAAGCCGAAGACAACCGGGCCTGGGAAATTAATTTATTTAAATATCCAGTGATTTTCTTGAGCGCTTATTTCCATATTCAGGAAATTCACTGAATATTTAAATTAATTAATTTCCCAGGCCCGGTTGTCTTCGGCTTTGCTGTCGACATTTCCAAAGTGTTTCTGAGCGCTTATTTCCATATTCAGGAAATTCACTGAATATTTAAATTAATTAATTTCCCAGGCCCGGTTGTCTTCGGCTTTGCTGTCGACATTTCCAAAGTGTTTCTTTGGGGTGTCCCAGGGGAGGTTTTGTAGTGGGGCACGTTCTGCTTTCTGGGGCGGGCATAGGCAGTAATTTTGACCAATTTTAGCGAAAATTGCATAAATTGTCCCGACAACTGGTACATATCATGGTAAATCGGCAAATTTACGACCTAATATGATATTCCAGCAAGGTTTAAAAGAACTATTCGCGAACTAATTGGACTCAAATTTGGCCAGATTATAGTTCAAAGACTGTTCTATCGAGGACCGGGAGCTCTTACTAAAGCGAGTAGGGGAAAGATATTTTTTGGGCTACATTCCAGAGGCGGTACCCGATTCTTGGATGTGGAAGTTGCACGCCTTGTGTAAATATTAGTATTCTGTACACGAGTCAAAACTTAAACTCATAGAACTGCTCTCGCACGCTTCAAATCCTCAAAAAAAACTGCGTAAAAACAAACTTAAACATTGCGAAAATATTGCTAATTCATTTTATTGCAAATAGACAGCAGTAAAAGCCGATTTTGGGAAGCTTAAATATTTACAATAGCGATTAGCGAGAAAATTTGAATATTTATATGGGGCGTGCTGTGACCTCACAAACACAGTCTGGTAAGCCTGTGATCAAACTTTCTAGCTTTCGCTCCTTTTATGGCATTATCTATTGTTTGATTGAGAAGGGGCTGTATTGTTTCTAAGGCAATAGTTATGAATCACTGACGCGTAGCCAGGATCACCGAGCGCGAAATTCCAAATTCTTCGGAAGCGATGAGTGTTACAAACCTAGGCTTTGTGGGGGAGGGTGTGGGAGTGATTGTTGTAGCTTGAACACATCTAAAAGGAAGTGGGGTGGGGGAAGTTTGAGACAAAGCCTTATAGAATTCAAAGACTCTTAAACTGAATACAAGTCAGCTGGTCTCTTTCCGCACAGTTATATCCTTGTAGCGCGTCATCAAACTACTCTGGCTTCCCTCGCCCCCATAAAGCCAAACAAACTCTGGTCATGATGGCGCTTTCGCAACCGAACTTGAAAGTTCGCAATAGAACAACTCAATGTAGTAGGTCAGCCGGTGATGTACAATGGGTCTCCAGAGCCCGCGTTACCCATATCTAGGGGAACGAGAATGTGAAAGGGAACTGTGAATACAAAGCTGTGTAGTAAATGTGTAATAGCAAACGAACTGCAGTTGTGACTTTGACAGCTATCTTATGTCTCGCGGGATGAGGGCGATTAACATATTTTGGAGTCAAAATATAATTTTGCAAAAGAAGAAAAGCTAGAAATAATTAGAAATTAAACATCTTATTAGCAAAGCACTCGCTAAAGTTTTAGCGGTTGTTAAAACTTATTTGGATAAAACGAGTACCAAGTCACTGAAAATTGTTTTTGTTACTCTCAAATTACCTTAATAAAGACTGTATCAAGAACTGTTGAAAATTCTTATAATGGAAGATTGAACAGAGACAAGAGAAAATGAGTTTTTTTTCTCGGAAACAGGAGCAGCTGACAAAATATCAATATTATTCCAATATTATTCTTTTCAAGAAATTCCGTGTTATTTGTCGCCATAGTTACTAATTGTGTCAATGAAAGACTGAACTTCCTTTATGATAGAATTATTGGTTCAGTCGGGCGCTTAACATCGAAAGAACGGTACAAAACAGAAAAGACACGTTTGCATCTGTAAGGTAAGATAATTCTTTGAAAATTCGGAGTGAGGAATTTTCATTTTACTAATTCCGCGTGGGAATGTCAGTTTAATTCCTCTTGCAAACACATTTATGTAAGTCTAAGCCTGCAGAGTCTACAAACTCAGTCGGTTAAAACAACTTTGTCCTTTTTTTTTTATCAGAGAAGTGCTTGGTTAAATTTTCAATTTGAATAAAAATCCTACACGCAAAGGCAAAGGCTCTCGAATACCAACAATATACATATATAGCTAAAATAATTTCCGCCAAAGTTATCAATTTTGGGAGTAATACACCGCAAAGCAATAGCTGCGCGTTCAGTTGGAGAGTTGAGATATATTTTGAGGTATAAGTCTCAGGGAAAATTAAGATCGGAGCTTTTTTTATATAGGATATTACTTGAAAGTTATTTGTGAAATGAAATTCAAACTTGTGAAGATGAGAACAGACGCTTTGAACATGAAACTTCGCTTAGCTTTTTATTCAAACTGGTGAACATTCGAACCGCACGACGTTTAGTTTATCAGTTGCTTATTATTTCGTAACTTCCGTGCGAGTCTTGTTATTCAAGAGAACGAAAGCCCGCACAAAGAGTTTGTAACCTCAAGCGCTTAGTTCTATTTCATTAAGAGCTCTCATTTTTGAAAAGTAACTTTCATCAGTGGTCATGTTTGGGTTTGTCTATTAAGCTTGGTTTGGATTTCCACAAAAGTTTCCTATAGATTGTTCTAAGTACTTCGTTAATTGTTTGCTTTTGAAAGTCACTGACGACGTTATGGATTCGTTTTCCAAAAGTTAGAGTTAGCTGCACCTGGAGTTAGGGTAACTAATTAGAGAGTAACGGAGACAATTTCCAATGACTTGGTACTCGTTTTAACAACCGCTTAAACTAGTGCTTTGCTAATAAGATATTAATTTCCAGCTTTTCTATTTTACAAAATTATATTTTGACTCCAAAATATGTTAATCACCTTCATCCCGCGAGACAAAGTCACACCTGCATTTCAAGCCTATATATATCCATACAAGTTTTAAACAAAATCGACGTTTTGGTGAATAAAAACATTCAATAGTTGAGTCCGCATATGACCGGCATGTCAATCTCGCTCCCAAAGCTTCGTTTGGATATCCAAGGATAGGGGAAATTCATAATCACTCGTGCATGAGAGGAAAGAATCGGCTTCTAATTCTACCTTCATTTTCTCTTGGTCGAGGCCAATTTTAATTTTAATTCCACTTTCAAACACAGCTATATTATTATTATTTTGCTATTGCGTATGTAAATGTCATCAATTTTAATGGCTCAACTTTTTATTCAAACTTGTAAACATCCGAACTGACGCGCTTTCCCGGGCGCACTTTGAACAGAAAGCAGATAAAGCCTCGCTTAACTTTTTTTATTCAAACTTGTGAACATTCCACAGACGCTTATAGAACATGAAACCTTGCTTATCCTGCACACATTCCAACCGATGCTTTGAACATGGAACCTTGCTTAGCTTTTTTATTTATACTTGTGAACAACGAGCCGACCTTGAACATGAAACCTCGCCTTTATACTTTAAATGCGAACAGATGCTTTGAACATCAAACCTCGCTTTACTTTTCATTCAAACTTGTTAGTCTGAACTGTGCTTTGTCAAGTAGGCTCCCGTTAGGAACAAAAATGTCATCATCAATGTGCCGACTGGATCCGATTTAACCCGAGCGTAATTTGGCGACACCGAACAGGAAAATCCCTAAGGGTGGACAACAATAGCCTCATTGTGTTAGAAAGTTCAAACCATAACAATAAGCTAAGTTTGATATGAGCTTGTGGCTCTTCTTATCTTCTTCCACATAGTTTCGGAGATATCTATCGACACCAAGACTTTCCATCGCCATTCTTATTCCAAATTCCTACCCAAACGATGACAAACAAATACAGGCAGTACTTTAAACTGCTGACCAATCACAGCTTACAACAACCTGCAAGTTTAGCAATACGGACAACTTCGCCGACCCATATATAGATAGGCCTTAGTCTACCCCTTGAACCCCCTACCCCTACCCCATGACACCTTAAGTGTACCTGCATAAAACGCAAAACGATAAAACGGAAGTTGAGTTTTGTTTTTCGTTTTTTTCTTTTAGTTTATGTATAAAACGTAAAACGATAAAACGGAAGTTGATTTTCGTTTTTTCGTTTTTGTTTGTCCATAAAACAAAAAACGATAAAACGGAAGTCGATTTTCGTTTTTTGCTTTTTTCTTTTTGTTTGTCCATAAAACGAAAAACGATAAAACGGAAGTCGATTTTCATTTTGTGCTTTTTCGTTTTTGTTTGTCCATAAAACGAAAAACGATAAAACGGAAGTCGATTTTCGTTTTTTTCTTTTTTCGTTTATTTCGTGCATAAAACGAAAAACGGTAAAACGGAAGTCGACTTCTGTTTTTCGTTTTTTTCTTTTAGTTTACAAGTAAAGAAGCGATTGCCTCTTTAATTTTGCTAATTTGGGGAGATTTTGACGTTTTTCTTATGTTCATAAATTGGGCTACGTGGCTATACTTTCAAATTTAACAAAAGGATGTGTTTTATGTAAATTCAGTTTGCGCATTGGTAGAATTGTAAATAAAAAACTTAAAATAGGAGTGCGGATAAGCTTTTTTTGTTTTAAAATACAGAATATAAAATTTAGAATATTAAATGGACGGACCGTGCACGGACCATATTCCTGTAATTAATTATGAAAAATTAGAAAACGGATATTTTTGTCATCAGAAATCAGAAACCCGAAACCCGGAATCAGATATCAGAAATAAGAAATCCGAAATCAGAAATCAGAAATTGGAATTTAGAAATCAGAAATCAGAAATTAAAAATCAGAAATCAGAAACCCAAGGCGATAAACAATGACTAAGATGCCTTGATGATTACCTTACAATGTTCTGTGAAAGGAGAACTTGCTGTATTCGGAGAAAAAAAAAATTGAAAAAAAAAATTGAAATTTGCTCGGTCCTCTTCTTGTTCTTTTCCTTATTCGGCATCTGACTCAAAAATCTTCCTCGAGTTCTTTTATTAAGACCACGTATAAACTGTCAATCATCTGTCAAAATGTGAAAACTCTTTATTTATGCTTACGCAATGACCTTTGCAGTCCATTCTAAAAACAGGTGCAGCTGCGTAGAAGATTTCTTTCAGGTACGTTCCTTCCCGTGAGTGAACATTTTTCTTTCCAAAGTTTTACTACGATCCCAAAAATGCCTGGTCAAATCAAAACAACACGACCAATTTAAAACTTACAGTGAACATTTTTACAGTTAAAATTTAACTTTGGTAACAAGATTATACAAAAAAGTTAAGGTAATGATTGTTATGAAATCAATTCAAACAAACTACTTTACAAGATACTTCGGAGAAGAAAAGGCGCGTCACTACACTAGCTCTGATCCAACCCACTTCCATATTTTAATACTAAGTTGTTTACGATTTTCAAGTCAAACCAAAAGTGTTACCATCTGTTCCTGTACAAACAAAATTCTAAAGAATACTTATCTTTTAATTTACACATCATACCAATAATTTATTCAAGACACGTTCAACTCAAGCTTTAAGGTCGCGCTGGACCCTTGCTATAATTATGTATGCATTTATTTTAAGAGTATGCACGAACTGCGACGACTGAAGCCGACAACAAACGAAATATTCATGAGAATATATTTCTTAAAGTTCTTTGTATAAGTAATTACATGTTATTGTTCTCCGCTTTGTGTCCTGTGCGCTGGAACCTAGGGAATTATCATAATTCAGCATAATTTGATTCGAAGCTTCGAATAAAGCGCATGTTGTTGTAAACACTGACTCGGTAGGTCTTCGGAAGCGGCAAAACCTGCAATTTTGTGTCCAAGTTTTCTCAACCGATACAGAATTTCATGACTTGATTTGAAGGCAACATAAACTTGGTGTACTCTATTGTGTTCTGGTCAAAACGGATTTTTAAAATCCCTTTTCAAAAAGAAGATAGCACGTTTCAAAGTTTAGATTTCACATTTTTACCCTCTTAGGAGCCAATAACTCCTGGTAATTGTTGAATTCGAGAATTTCGTTCTGACCAGAACACAAAAGAGGTTGTGATTTACCACTAGGTTATATAGTCGTTTAATTTGGTGCGCTATTCTAGCTTGAAACTTGGACACAAAATCGCATTATCTGCAGATTAACACTTAAGAGCTTGTAACATCAAAGTGAACGGTCATCTCTCAGTAAAACGACAATCATGATAAAATTCCATCAACCCCTATTATCCTTGATAAGTTTTGAAGGAATCGGTGTTCAAAATTCGAAGAATTAAACATTTACAACATGACACCCCGTCAAAATTAATTGCTAATGAATTTATTAATGAGCAAGGGTCCAGCGCGGCCTTAAGGATAATTATTTTGAATATTACAAGTTACTAAGTTCGCTAAAGCGTCGCCTCCGATAAAAAAAAATTGAACTTAGAAAAAGTTAAGTGATAATATTATTCTGAAAACTACATCAATATTTCGCGTGGAAAAGTAATTTTTTTCCTGTACAATAGATTTCATTTTTACTAGAAGTCAATAATGAAAGACAAGTATATAAAAAACACGCAAACTGTTGCTTATCGATTACTTTAGTCATTACCTTAAAGAGGATAATTATCAGCATCTAGGCCCCGTCCTCTATGAAAAAATCATCAAAAAGGGACATCGAAAGTCGTAAATTTACATCGAAAAAGTGGCACTTTTGAGTACGCTTAAGGACGTTCGCGCGAAAATTTTTCTAAAACTTTTACTGAGGTCGGATGATGAGTTACTTGTGTCAGAAATACAAAAAAATGGGGGTAACCGACTTTGTTTCAGAGATAAAGTCTAAAGAAAACTTACCTGATTTTGAAAAATTGGTGCACGTAATTTTGTATTTTTTTTTTTAACGCAATGGCTACTCACCCTATATGTGGTTGGAAATTTTCCTCAGGGCGCGCGCTCGATGCATGACGTGGCGCAGCGTTGCGACATGAGTTATGTGCGCAGTAAGGATGCGCGTAAACAAATACGCGAACTTGCTTAAAAAGTGGCAGTTTAAGAACTTCTTATTTAAAGCGCACTTTTAAGAACTCTTAAAAATTGACAATTTTAAGAACAGTTTAACGTGGCACTTTTAAGGACACCGGCTTAAGAGTGCAAGATATGGCAAGTTCAAGTTAAATTTACGACAGTTGTTACCCTGCATTATATAAGGCACTTTTGGTAACTTTTTTTTAATGATTTTTACATAGAGGACTTGACCCAGATGCAGATAATGATCCAAAGATTGCCTTAATGATTACCTCGATGAACCTGACGTTCAGCTACGATTATCTGCAGCAGTTTGTACTAATGTAAAGTATCGTCGATGTTTATTCTACAATAAAGAAGATTTTTAGAGTTCCAAAGAAGTTTCCTGGTTTTATTTTGCGTTGCGGAAGGTAAAGCAGAGGAACAAGTTCCCTTTACCGCTGGCATACTGAAGCGAGTGCCGGCTGCCACTAAAGCCCGTATCTCTACCGAGTTTTTTTCCCCGCTAAGCAACGGATCGCATTGTTTGCCGAACCATTATGTCCGCTACACTGTCGAGACCTGACGTTGCTTGGGGTACCCATAGAGAGGCTCTAGTCTGTTCAAAAAAAAATCGGGATTAGCGTCATTATGTCCATGTTGCAAAAAAACAATAAAAACCATTAAAATACAAAAAAAAACATTTAGCCCTGTTCAGTACTGTCATCCAGCAGAGGGGGGTTTACATGCCGTCGGGGTGGGGTTTAAAACGGTAAGTAGTTTTTTTGTTTCCAGGTAGATGGGCCTATAACCGGAATTTCACCAGCATCAACATGTTGTGGCAACTAAACTTCAGGTGAGGAAAAAAACAGAGCTCGAAAAATGAATCGCCATACATGAAAATAAGCTTACTCACTTTAATGTAAAGTAGAAAGTTTCTGGTAGAGATAAACATGTATGACATTTTCGGTGGCGTACGTCCATCTTTTTATTTTGTAACATTTGTAAGTGATGGATGTAGTAAGTCAGTAACGTAGTGTGCTGCAGATGGAAATTGTAATTTGAAATGCAAGCTATTACAGTTGTAGGGAAAGTAATTAGCGATGTAGTGTAATTAAGTAACAAATTATAAGTAATTGTTTTCTTTCTAGGTAGTAATTAATTATAACGTAGCGGTTGAATTTGCCATTTCAAATGTAATTAATGTAATGCAATGTAAGTTAATGTATTGTAATTTTTGCCGTGTAACCATGTTAGTAGCTTGTAACTGCTGTTTGTGATTAAAGTACATTGACAATTAACAAAGGAAAGCAGGTGATATGCAAGTTGTTTTGTTTAAATGCTGAATAATTTAACATTTTCAAAGCCTGCCAAACCTTTTTTTTTTTGTGGCGCTTTTTAATACTTTTTTTGCGCTGAGAGTAAGGCCTATCCAGCAGCTGCAGACCACCCCTCCCTCCCCCCCCCCCCCCCCAAAAAAAAAGAGAAGCTTGTCGCCCAGATCGACACAAATAGGTTTGGTCCAGGCATTTTAAGGGGGAAAGAATCTGCCCTGTCAAACACCAACCTACGGGCCTGAAAACTATTTCGAAAGCTTCTATGTCACATCAAAGCTACTAACTGAAGTTAGCTTGTTCAGTAATGTCACCGCTCTGCTGTTCACTCTGACTATAGTTAGAAATTCAACGCCTCGATGTCCACAAATCAATAGAAACTTACTAACGTTATACCCAAACAGAGTGCATGGATTAAACCTTACATTCGAACATGCGGTCTTTGACGTTTCTTTTGGCACGTGCCAGGTGAACAAAGATATACATAACCAAAACGCAAGCAACAAACTTATACTCTGTGTTAGCTAGCATTCAGTAACTGTAAAGGTAGGTAGGCAAAGTCTGCGTACAAGCCCAGTGGTTCATTAGGCCGGAGCTTATCCCGGTTTCCGTAGCATAAACCGACTAGGAGTACTTCTGTTCCCCCTGAATGAGATGCTAGTCCATCGCAGGGTTGCCCCCCCCCCCCCCCCCCCCCTTCCCCAACAGTAAATTCGCTGGCATTAATTTATACACGTGCGTGGAGATAGGCACTGTGAGAGTAAAGTGTCTTGCCCAAGAACACAACGCAATGACCTAGCTAGGGCGATCCGGAGTCCAGTGGAATAACCATTAGGCCAACGCGCCTACCACAGCTTCCTTACTTCTTAAATCCTGCAGGACGATATGAACCAAAAAGAAAAACGATAACTAACATAGCTTATACCGGTCAGTCATGTTTACATTTTAAGACCGTCATAAACTACTTCAAAAAGTCTGGCGTCATCCAAAGATTAATTAGAACTAACTGTAGTTTACTTGGTATGACCGTTAAGTCAACCGCAAGCACGAACTACACTTGAGTATGAGATCACTTCAATAAAGACTAGCCAGAGATTGGGCCAGATCAAATGATTACATTCCTGGATGTGCCCCGGGTAAGCGGGTTTCCCTATTAACCGAGCTATCCTGGGCAGGCAAACTTTTCATACATTTCGTTAGAAAACCTGTTCAAGTGTTTACATGTCAGACAGGGTGGCCGCCTTGCTCGTGGCACTCTTCTAGGCGGGTCATCGTTTTGCCGTGTAAATGGTCGTTGAAGCTCTGAATTTTTTCTGGCTTCTTTGTTTTCTTTGTAATTTCATTAACTTCAATTTCACTGCGAGGATCATTTCTCGATGGACCATTAGAAAGTGATGGGGGGGCACGATTTTTTTTAAAGGAAATCTGCATAATGCACAGCAAGAGTTTGCTGTTTAAGAAGTTAGAAACAATGCTTCTTTGATTTATTAAATACAAAGCTTGAAATTAAACGTTACTTTCCATTTATTTTATGACAGAACGCCAACAAGAAGCAAAATCATTGAAACAAGCAAAACCCATTGCCGTTATTGAGAGCTGACTGTAAATAGGCTAACTTAGGGGGGGGGGGGGGGGGGGGGGTTCATGTGCATCCTCCGCCAGGAAAGTTTTGAAAATCTAGACACACTCACTTATGCTATTCGGTGCATTTTGGGAACACTTTATGAGAGGAATTATAATTCTGGTGTAATATCAAAATTCGGCCCATCTTTTTCGGTTTTCCTTGCATGAATTTTTTATCGGACATTTTCCTTTGCATGAATTTTTTCCCCACCCCCACCAGCATGACTTTTCTAATGGTCCGTCCCAAATACATCTATCGCAGCTCAAATATGAATTGCTTGATATTCTTTACGTCAGTGGAAAATTAACCAACGTATACAAAGAAAACGGTTTCTCGGGATCGCGATAAAGAAAGTCAACCAACTTTCATGGCGATATTTTGGCGCTCTTTTGAAGTATTAAATTCCATCAACGTTGTGTCTGCCACACGGTCCATTTGTCATTATGATGCAGAAGTATGGTTTGAAATATATTTGCGATTTATTCGAAATCAAACATAAAAAACTTTTCATTCTTTTTTTATTTGATGTGTAGCACGTAGTACACCATAGTTTGGTGTTTGTTTTTTTTTAAAGTCAAATCTGATTCGTGACCTTTCGCTTAGAATGATTAAAGTTTAATTGATTTTGTGTTCTTCTTTTTCTGTTTATCGTTTCCATGGAAATGTCGATTTTTCCAAAAAATATAATATACCAATTTTTAAGTCAATTCCAGTACCTGATGAAAATTTCATATCGATCTGTTTCCAGAAAGTCTGCTAAACGGCTAATTAAAAATGTAAGGGGTCGACCAGAATAAACTGTATTGAGCCACCTTAAAACAGGCATACTCCTTGTTCAAAAGATAATTCGACGCAGGACAAAATGCTAGAAAGATTTGCTTGCGACTATTTGGAGAATCAAGTTGAGAAAGATTTAGCTAGATTTGTCTTTAAAAGTCTTGCCATTATTTAACTTTTAAGGTGTGTACGACAAGCATTTTTCTATTTGCTTGATCAATTCATTGTTTATTTCAATTGGAAAAAATTCTCTAAAAATATGTTTATTTCCCTTTCAAGGTATAATAAGCATTTTTATGCAATTTCACTGCAACATCAGTATTTAAATAACATTTGAAAGCCTGTTTTTAATTACAGGGATTTCTTTCACTGAGAACAATCGTGAAGATAATGCTGAATAAGCAGAAAGTTGAAACATCTTCGGAACTTCCTCGGAAATCGTCGGCAAACTTTGTTTATTTTTGTTAAAGTTTAAAAAATGCTCAGAAACGTTCGTATCGCCTGCAAACAACACTCGGACAATTTTTGGAAATCTTCGGTCTAGAAAATGCCAGGAATAGGGCGTTTTCACCAAGATAATAGGATCGTTTTGCTTGCATCAAAAATGGCAACAATCTCAGAGATTGTGGAATAGGTAGAAAACTTTAACTTTCCAGTGTTCGTCGTAGTCGAGTTTAACGTTATTGGGAACAACCTCTGCTTCCCAACAATAGCGACAACACAGTGACATCATAAAATCCAAAATGGCGGGGCGCGGATAATTTAAAAGCGATAATCTTCTCCGTTTATTATTATAATTAAATGTTATGTCTCCCTTGAAAATAAAAATGAGCGATAGAAATTTTACACAACATTTCGATGTCGTCATGACATCGTTATCAAGTGACAAGAAAATAACGGTTCAATAATAAATAATAATAATAATAATAAAACAATCTTTAAAGAGGAATTGCCCGTCACGTAAATACGTGATTTTCAGGGAGGTCCTCCATAGAAATAAAAAAAAATATATTAAAAACTAAAAACTAAAAATAGGAAGTACAAATGTCACAGATCTAAAAATATAAAATATACAATAATTGAAACTACGAAAACTACCTACTGTCCTAAAAACTAATTACAAATAGTTATCTATTAACAATACGTCGTACAGCTTAAAAATATTTGTTTATCATTTAAAATGTTCATCCATTAAGAACCTTGTAAGGTTTTTCTTAAAAATTGTGCATGGCATTGGCTTTCTTAAAAATACTGGGAGAGACATCCAGTCACTTGTAAAACGGAAGTAGGACACTCTCTTTCCGCTTTCCGTTTTAGGTTTAGGCAGTCTAGGTATGTAGCCATGTCTAGTGTTGTAGCCATGTGAACTTCTTAATGTTGATTTAAAACTTTCAAAATGTTGCGGAATGTCTCCTTTGATTGCATTTTGTACGGCGGTACATCGGTGAGAAAGACGTCTTCCGGCCAGAGGGAGCCAATTTAGAGACTTCAGAGCTTCTGAAGAAGACATTTTGCCTAATTTAATTTTCTTCGCAAATTTGTTCTGAAAACTTTGCAATTTTTCCATTTCTGATTTTAGACCGGGTTGATCTCCCCATATATATGTGCTGTGAGAGGTGTGATTTGTTATTAACATATTTGTTAAACAAATAGAGTGGTTTTACTCGATCTGTGAAACAACATGTAACAATTAGTACGTAATAGTCAAAACTTAACAAAAGAAAACAATGGAATTGGTGTGTAATACTATCTAAAAGTTTAGTTATTATTTCACAGGTTAAGTAAAACCGCTCTAGTTTCGCGCGGATGGAATCCGATTGCGTGTTCATAAGGATGTCATGACGTCATCGAAACGGTGTGTAAAATTTCTATCGCTCATTTTTATTTTGAAATGTTTATCGAAATTTAATCTCATTCGAATATATCCCTTGTTCAGTTCAGTTTGTAATTAAGGCATTATTTCTAACAACCGTCAACTTGCCTCATAGGCTGAAGTTCCATTTAATGATTATTTCTTGAGGAGTAAAATACTCGTATTTAGCAATTTGCAAACTAGTCGAAGAAAGTGAACAGGGTCCGTGCAAGGTCCGTCCATTTAATATTTTAAATTTTATATTCTGTATTTTAAAACAAAAAAAGCTTATCTACACTCCTATTTTAAGTTTTTTATTTACAATTCTACCAATGCGCAAACTGAATTTACATAAAACACATCGTTTTGTTGAATTTGAAAGTATAGCCACGTAGCCCAATTTATGGGCATACGAAAAACGTCAAAATTTCCCCGGTCCGTGCACGGTCCATCCATTTAATATTCTAAATTTTATATTCTGTATTTTAAAACAAAAAAAGCTTATCCGCACTCCTATTTTAAGTTTTTTGTTTACAATTCTACCAATGCGCAAACTGAATTTACATAAAACACATCCTTTTGTTAAATTTGAAAGTATAGCCACGCAGCCCAATTTATGGACATAGAAAAACGTCAAAATCTCCCCAAATTACCAAACTTAAAGAGGCAATTGTTTCTTTACTTGTAAACTAAAAGAAAAAACGAAAAACAGAAATCAACTTCCGTTTTATCGTTTTTCGTTTTACGTACAAACTAAAACGAAAAAGCAAAAAAACAAAATCGACTTCCGTTTTATCGTTTTTCGTTTTATGTACAAACCAAAATAAAAAAAGAAAAAACGAAAATCGACTTCCGTTTTATCGTTTTTCGTTTTATGGACAAACAAAAACGAAAAAACGAAAATCGACTTCCGTTTTATCGTTTTTTGTTTTATGGACAAACAAAAAGAAAAAAAGCAAAAAACGAAAATCGACTTCCGTTTTATCTTTTTTCGTTTTATGGACAAACAAAAACGAAAAAACGAAAATCGACTTCCGTTTTATCGTTTTTTTTCGTTTTATACATAAACTAAAAGAAAAAACGAAAAACAAAAATCAACTTCCGTTTTTATCGTTTTGCGTTTTATGCAGGTACACTTAAGGTGTCATGGGGTAGGGGTAGGGGGTTCAAGGGGTAGACTAAGGCCTATCTATATATGGGTCGGGGAAGTTGTCGCTAAACTTGCAGGTTGTTGTAAGCTGTGATTGGTCAGCAGTTTTAAGTACTGCCTGTATTTGTTTGTCATCGTTTGGGTAGGAATTTCGAATAAGAATGGCGATGGAAAGTCTTGGTGTCGATAGATATCTCCGAAACTATGTGGAAGAAGATAAGAAGAGCAACAAGGAACTGAATCATTCTACGACAGGCATACCCTGGAGTGCATGGATTTTCTGAACAAAACGTCAGACGATTTGCGCGAAACAACATTCATGTTCGAGATCGAAACATATCGACAGCAGACATTGATGCTTTTATCTCGTCAGCTGTTGCCGAGGTTAGTATCTCTGCTACATACATCTCAAGCATTTTGGTGTGCAGTAAAACACACAGAAACAATTTAAAAATTTATCACAAACAGAGATATCCTCACTTTCCCACCAAAAGAAAATGAAAGGAAATATAGAAGAAACGGGTGATATTTTTTCACCGTCAGTCTGAAGAAGGTGTTTTTCGAAGGAACTAAGGCAAGTAAACCAGGTCTAACCGGAAGGTCGCCGACTTAATTGTGACTAAAGCCAGAAAATGTTTTCGAGCCCGTAAACGGCCATTGCTTCAACGTGATTGACTACTGGTTCGCGGAAAAGCTGTTCTTAAAGTAGCCTACTCGCGAGAAGCATATCTCAAGGCCTATTACCAGGGATGTAGACTTCTAAATTTTTTACCTCGTGAAGCAATGTAGCTTGCACAGAAACCTACTAAAAATGGCATCCCCCGTTCCTGTCATTCAAAATCTTGAGAAAGTGGGTTAACATATTGGCGAGACTGTGACGACTTCAGTTTCGCCATTTGCAAGCCGTTTCTATGTAAGGAGACTTCCGCCTTTTAGAACTACCAGTAGTTTATACAAAGATTGTTGCCATTTCTTCGTCAGGAAAGGAATCGACTGTTATCGCATTTGAGATATAAAATCGGCAAAACTTTATTTCACAGTCGATCAGTAATGATGTCGTGAGGTGGCTTACTGCCTAGAGCACAAAAAGGTTTCCTTATACTAGTTGATGGTTAGATTGCTTAAAGATTGGCGCACAAAAATGTAATTTGGTGAAGCGGCGTAGTATTTGCTTGGTGGAAAAGTGGAGATATCTCTGTTTGTGATCAATTTAAATTGTTTCTGTGTGTTTTACTGCACACCAAAATGCTTGAGATGTATGTAGCAGAGATACTAACCTCGGCAACAGCTGACGAGATAAAAGCATCAATGTCTGCTGTCGATATGTTTCGATCTCGAACATGAATGTTGTTTCGCGCAAATCGTCTGACGTTTTGTTCAGAAAATCCATGCACTCCAGGGTATGCCTGTCGCAGAATGATTCAGTTCCGTATCAAACCACAGGCTTACCAGACTGTGTTTGTGAGGTCACAGCACGCCCCATATAAATATTCAAATTTTCTCGCTAATCGCTATTGTAAATATTTAAGCTTCCCAAAATCGGCTTTTACTGCTGTCTATTTGCAATAAAATGAATTAGCAACATTTTCGCAATGTTTAAATTTGTTTTTACGCAGTTTTTTGAGGATTTGAAGCGTGCGAGGGCAGTTCTATGAGTTTAAGTTTTGACTCGTGTATAGAATACTAATATTTACACAAGGCGTGCAACTTCCACATCCAAGAATCGGGTACCGCCTCTGGAATGTAGCCCAAAAAATATCTTTCCCCTACTCGCTTTAGTAAGAGCTCCCGGTCCTCGATAGAACAGTCTTTGAACTATAATCTGGCCAAATTTGAGTCCAATCAGTTCGCGAATAGTTCTTTTAAACCTTGCTGGAATATCATATTAGGTCGTAAATTTGCCGATTTACCATGATATGTACCAGTTGTCGGGACAATTTATGTAATTTTCGCTAAAATTGGTCAAAATTACTGCCTATGCCCGCCCCAGAAAGCAGAACGTGCCCCATCACAAAACCTCCTCTGGGACACCCCAAAGAAACACTTCGGAAATGTCGACAGCAAAGCCGAAGACAACCGGGCCTGGGAAATTAATTAATTTAAATATTCAGTGAATTTCCTGAATATCGAAATAAGCGCTCAGGAAATTCACTGGATATTTAAATAAATTAATTTCCCAGGCCCGGTTGTCTTCGGCTTTGCTGTCGACATTTCCGAAGTGTTTCTTTGGGTGTCCCAGAGGAGGTTTTGTAGTGGGGCACGTTCTGCTTTCTAGGGCGGGCATAGGCAGTAATTTTGACCAATTTTAGCAAAAATTGCATAAATTGTCCCGACAACTGGTACATATCATGGTAAATCGGCAAATTTACGACCTAATATGATATCCCAGCAAGGTTTAAAAGAACTATTCGCGAACTAATTGGACTCAAATTTGGCCAGATTATAGTTCAAAGACTGTTCTATCGAGGACCGGGAGCTCTTACTAAAGCGAGTAGGGGAAAGATATTTTTTGGGCTACATTCCAGAGGCGGTACCCGATTCTTGGATGTGGAAGTTGCACGCCTTGTGTAAATATTAGTATTCTGTACACGAGTCAAAACTTAAACTCATAGAACTGCTCTCGCACGCTTCAAATCCTCAAAAAAAACTGCGTAAAAACAAACTTAAACATTGCGAAAATATTGCTAATTCATTTTATTGCAAATAGACAGCAGTAAAAGCCGATTTTGGGAAGCTTAAATATTTACAATAGCGATTAGCGAGAAAATTTGAATATTTATATGGGGCGTGCTGTGACCTCACAAACACAGTCTGGTAAGCCTGTGATCAAACTTTCTAGCTTTCGCTCCTTTTATGGCATTAACTATTGTTTGAATGAAAAGGGGCTGTATTGTTTCTAAGGCAATAGTTATGAATCACTGACGCGTAGCCAGGATCACCGAGCGCGAAATTCCAAATTCTTCGGAAGCGATGAGTGTTACAAACCTAGGCTTTGTGGGGGAGGGTGTGGGAGTGATTGTTGTAGCTTGAACACATCTAAAAGGAAGTGGGGTGGGGGAAGTTTGAGACAAAGCCTTATAGAATTCAAAGACTCTTAAACTGAATACAAGTCAGCTGGTCTCTTTCCGCACAGTTATATCCTTGTAGCGCGTCATCAAACTACTCTGGCTTCCCTCGCCCCCATAAAGCCAAACAAACTCTGGCCATGATGGCGCTTTCTCAACCGAACTTGAAAGTTCGCAATAGAACAACTCAATGTAGTAGGTCAGCCGGTGATGTACAATGGGTCTCCAGAGCCCGCGTTACTCATATCTAGGGGAACGAGAATGTAAAAGGGAACTGTGAATACAAAGCTGTGTGGTAAATGTGTAATAGCAAACGAACTGCAGTTGTGACTTTGACAGCTATCTTTTGTCTCGCGGGATGAGGGCGATTAACATATTTTGGAGTCAAAATATAATTTTGCAAAAGAAGAAAAGCTAGACATAATTAGAAATTAAACATCTTATTAGCAAAGCACTCGCTAAAGTTTTAGCGGTTGTTAAAACTAATTTGGATAAAACGAGTACCAAGTCACTGAAAATTGTTTTTGTTACTCTCAAATTACCTTAATAAAGACTGTATCAAGAACTGTTGAAAATTCTTATAATGGAAGATTGAACAGAGACAAGAGAAAATGAGTTTTTTTTCTCGGAAACAGGAGCAGCTGACAAAATATCAATATTATTCCAATATTATTCTTTTCAAGAAATTCCGTGTTATTTGTCGCCATAGTTACTGATTGTGTCAATGAAAGACTGAACTTCCTTTATGATAGAATTATTGGTTCAGTCGGGCGCTTAACATCGAAAGAACGGTACAAAACAGAAAAGACACGTTTGCATCTGTAAGGTAAGATAATTCTTTGAAAATTCGGAGTGAGGAATTTTCATTTTACTAATTCCGCGTGGGAATGTCAGTTTAATTCCTCTTGCAAACACATTTATATAAGTCTAAGCCTGCAGAGTCTACAAACTCAGTCGGTTAAAACAACTTTGTCCTTTTTTTTTATCAGAGAAGTGCTTGGTTAAATTTTCAATTTGAATAAAAATCCTACACGCAAAGGCAAAGGCTCTCGAATACCAACAATATACATATATAGCTAAAATAATTTCCGCCAAAGTTATCAATTTTGGGAGTAATACACCGCAAAGCAATAGCTGCGCGTTCAGTTGGAGAGTTGAGATATATTTTGAGGTATAAGTCTCAGGGAAAATTAAGATCGGAGCTTTTTTTATATAGGATATTACTTGAAAGTTATTTGTGAAATGAAATTCAAACTTGTGAAGATGAGAACAGACGCTTTGAACATGAAACTTCGCTTAGCTTTTTATTCAAACTGGTGAACATTCGAACCGCACGACGTTTAGTTTATCAGTTGCTTATTATTTCGTAGCTTCCGTGCGAGTCTTGTTATTCAAGAGAACGAAAGCCCCCACAAAGAGTTTGTAACCTCAAGCGCTTAGTTCTATTTCATTAAGAGCTCTCATTTTTGAAAAGTAACTTTCATCAGTGGTCATGTTTGGGTTTGTCTATTAAGCTTGGTTTGGATTTCCACAAAAGTTTCCTATAGATCGTTCTAAGTACTTCGTTAATTGTTTGCTTTTGAAAGTCACTGACGACGTTATGGATTCGTTTTCCAAAAGTTAGAGTTAGCTGCACCTGGAGTTAGGGTAACTAATTAGAGAGTAACGGAGACAATTTCCAATGACTTGGTACTCGTTTTAACAACCGCTTAAACTAGTGCTTTGCTAATAAGATATTAATTTCCAGCTTTTCTATTTTACAAAATTATATTTTGACTCCAAAATATGTTAATCACCTTCATCCCGCGAGACAAAGTCACACCTGCATTTCAAGCCTATATATATATCCATACCTTCATCCCGCGAGACAAAGTCACACCTGCATTTCAAGCCTATATATATATCCATACAAGTTTTAAACAAAATCGACGTTTTGGTGAATAAAAACATTCAATAGTTGAGTCCGCATATGACCGGCCTGTCAATCTCGCTCCCAAAGCTTCGTTTGGATATCCAAGGATAGGGGAAATTCATAATCACTCGTGCATGAGAGGAAAGAATCGGCTTCTAATTCTACCTTCATTTTCTCTTGGTCGAGGCCAATTTTAATTTTAATTCCACTTTCAAACACAGCTATATTATTATTTTGCTATTGCGTATGTAAATGTCATCAATTTTAATGGCTCAACTTTTTATTCAAACTTGTAAACATCCGAACTGACCCGCTTTCTCGGGCGCACTTTGAACAGAAAGTAGATAAAGCCTCGCTTAACTTTTTTTATTCAAACTTGTGAACATTCCACAGACGCTTATAGAACATGAAACCTTGCTTATCCTGCACACATTCCAACCGATGCTTTGAACATGGAACCTTGCTTAGCTTTTTTATTTATACTTGTGAACAACGAGCCGACCTTGAACATGAAACCTCGCCTTTATACTTTAAATGCGAACAGATGCTTTGAACATCAAACCTCGCTTTACTTTTCATTTAAACTTGTTAGTCTGAACTGTGCTTTGGCAAGTAGGCTCCCGTTAGGAACAAAAATGTCATCATCAATGTGCCGACTGGATCCGATTTAACCCGAGCGTAATTTGGCGACACCGAACAGGAAAATCCCTAAGGGTGGACAACAATAGCCTCATTGTGTTAGAAAGTTCAAACCATAACAATAAGCTAAGTTTGATATGAGCTTGTGGCTCTTCTTATCTTCTTCCACATAGTTTCGGAGATATCTATCGACACCGAGACTTTCCATCGCCATTCTTATTCCAAATTCCTACCCAAACGATGACAAACAAATACAGGCAGTACTTTAAACTGCTGACCAATCACAGCTTACAACAACCTGCAAGTTTAGCAATACGGACAACTTCGCCGACCCATATATAGATAGGCCTTAGTCTACCCCTTGAACCCCCTACCCCTACCCCATGACACCTTAAGTGTACCTGCATAAAACGCAAAACGATAAAACGGAAGTTGAGTTTTGTTTTTCGTTTTTTTTCTTTTAGTTTATGTATAAAACGTAAAACGATAAAACGGAAGTCGATGTTGGTTTTTGTTTTTTTTGTTTTAGTTTGTACATAAAACGAAAAACGATAAAACGGAAGTCGATTTTGGTTTTTTGCTTTTTCGCTTTAGTTTGTACATAAAACGAAAAACGATAAAACGGAAGTCGATGTTGTTTTTTTGCTTTTTCGTTTTAGTTTGTACGTAAAACGAAAAACGATAAAACGGCCGGAATTCGATTTCTGTTTTTCGTTTTTTCTTTTAGTTTACAAGTAAAGAAACGATTGCCTCTTTAATCTTGCTAATTTGGGGGAAATTTTGACGTTTTTCTCAAGCCCATAAATTGGGCTACGTGGCTATACTTTCAAATTCAACAAAACGATGTGTTTTGTGTAAATTCAGTTTGCGCATTGGTAGAATTGTAAATGAAAAACTTAAAATAGGAGTGTGGATAAGCTTCTTGTGTTTTAAAATACAGAATATAAAATTTAAAATATTAAATGGACGGACCATGCACGGACCGAACAGCTGCTTCAACCGCTTTTGGATTTTATTCATTGAAAACTTGAAATAAATGAAGAAATCATCACTCGCAGTAAATTAAAATTCTTTGAAGACGATGCTTTTTGAAAGGTATGTACAAAATGGGGAAATGGTCAAACTGAAATTGTCAACCCCGTAACATTTCCGAACAAATGGCGAAACAGAAGCTATTGAGGCCAATATGCTGCAAAGCACCATTGATCACTTGAAACCACGTGACAAGGCGGCCCTGTTGGTGTTCAAATATTTAAAAAAGTTTTTCGCATAATTTGCCTGATAAAAAAGTTTAGTTCCCAGCGGAGGAAAACGCATGGCTGCCGTGACGTCAATTGCTGGCCACAATACAAATTCAGTACGACAGAGGGATAAAGGGTTAACCTTTGCTCTGCTTCTCTCCCATGCATGGCCATACAGTAATGCGCTCGTTCAGCTTTTAACAACATTCTCTCTGCGGCTGCTTTTTCATCGATTGTTAGATAGTCTCTTTTCAAAACACTTTTGATGTCCATTTTCCTGTTGTCGAGTTAGTCTGAAATGTCATCCGTCCTTTCTTTCTTACTCCCCCAGAGGGGGGGGGGGGGGGGGGGGGGGGCGCGTCCTTCTAGCCCGCGCCCCTCCTCTTGGGGGTAAGGAAGAGAGACTACAGTTGAATCTTCTTACAATATTTCTTTTTTTATTTTTGAGGCGACAGTGATACATTTTGATCAAGGATGGAACGACTTTTACACACATTAGATGCCATGCTGAGATTAATGCGAAGAAAGCAGATCTGTGCCTCTGTAGAAAGCAGAACCTCTGGGGCACCCCAGGGAAATACTTTGGAAATCTCGACGGCAAAGCCGAAGACAACGTGAACTGGAAAATTTATTTATACGCGCAATTATGTTTATAATTAATATTTCTAATTCATTTTATTGCAAATGGACAGCAGTAAAGCCGAAAGAAAGCTTAAATATCTACAATATCAATTAGCGAGAACTTTTAAATACTTATATGGGGCATGCTGCGACCTCACAAACATAGGATGGTAATCCTGTGGTAAAAGGGGAGGCAGGGGAAATCTTATGCATAACGCAATGGTATGTTGATTTCCTTTGCTGCTTTGCACGTTTGGCTAGCGTTAATTCACAGTCCCACAAGATTTACATGTCAGGCACTTGTCATGTATGCATCTTTTATTTTTTTTCAATATCTGCGACAATCGGCAGGCATCGAAAGATTAAAGATTTTCCGAAACCGGTAGCCCGAGATTACCAAAAACCTGCATCTTTGCCCAAAACAAACTTCCACAAATTCCCTTTGCTCGGGAAGGATGTCACATAGTTCGAAGTGCTTTTCACCACTTCAAACGCTAATTTCCACTGATGTCGCCATGTTTATTTTGTGTATCTGGCATTCATCGAAAGCATAACCACGGTTTCACGAGATCCACTCGACCAATCACGGCGCATGAAAGAACGGCCATATGCAAGAGGATATCAGAGGCGTATTAAAACCCTGGTAACACGCGGGGGCTGGTTCGCAGACGGACTTTACCGGGGATTAGTTCGTCTGCAACGCAGGCTAGGTGAAAGTGTGCTAAAGATGAAGTGAAATGCTTTTTCGCATACTTAGAATACTCCCAGAATGTTAAGAGAAGGAAATTTATTGATTTTCTCAAAGGAAGAACAAACCATCACCAGTTACGGACGGGTTTTTTTTTTCATGAAACAAAGGAAAAACTTGAAAAAAAAAACCAACTTGATGTTTTCAAGTTACAGCCATTCGCATCCTGGCAATCTGCAGCCAAACCCACTTAATTACGCGCTACGATTTGTCGGCCCGATCTGTCGCAAGCAAATTTACACGGTGGGATTCGTTGGCCCGATTGTCTTTGCCATATTACGAGGATGAAAATCGGCCCGATTTCTAAAATGTGTTGCACTGCAACAGTTTTTAAAAATCGGGCCGATTTTTAACAGCACAGTCATGTTCACTTTCAGTCATATGAAGTCTGGGCCAAATCGGGCCACAAATCGTAGCGGGTAAACCGGCCTTTAGAGAGCTCGTAAGGTAGTTTTGAGCGAAAGTGAACCAGTATTTTTGGGTTTCCTGTGATTAGAGTGTCTTTTGACCTTTCAACGTTATCCTAAAAAGTGGTGACAGTGTCCCTTTAAGTGGTGTACGTGCATCATGCAAAATAGTCTTAAAAACTGGTATGGTGCTATGGGACACCAACACCATCCATTAAAAATCCAAGTGCAAAAATGATTGCTATCAAGAAATTTATAAAAAACAATATTTGCATGCCTACTCAATAAAAACGATAATTTTGCACTCTAAATAAATAAAGATATCAATTCATTAATTTGTAAATTAAAGGCGAAATAATGTTGAAATGTGTAAATATCTCTAGTGAATGAGTTTAAAAAGCTATGGCTTGTTTGTAATGTTTGTCCTTGGGTTAATAAGCCTGTTAATGCACGACTGGGTGTGCTGCTGTGAGAGTTCATCTGACATAAACAACTGGCCACACAACCAACATTCAAACAGTTTCTCGCTGGTGTGGACCTTTCCATGCTCATCCAAGTCTGATGTTGTCTTAAAGGCGACTTCACAGTGGCTACATTTGAAAGGTGTCTTGTTTCTGGGTATTGCTTCCAAAGACTTCAAGTGTGAACCTGTCTTAAAGTGCTTCTTCAGCTGCTCTGATGATTTAAACCACATTTTACACAAGGAGCACTCAAAAGGTCTCTCCTCACTGTGCACAGTTTGGTGTTTCTTCAGTTCAAATTTCGACTTGAAGGATTTTTTGCACAACTTGCAATTAAATGGCCTTTTATCGCTGTGTACCTTTTGGTGGGCTTTCAGTTGATGTGAATTCTGACAAATCTTTTTACACAAGCTGCACTGAAACGGCTTTTCTTCACTGTGAATAACAAGATGTTTCTGTTTGCTACTGAGTTTCTTGAATCTCGTGTCACAGTGGTTGCATTTGTAGGGTCTCTCATCGCTGTGACTTTGGTAATGGTTAGTCAGTTCAG